>JANRGV010000073.1:50805464-50850039 GCA_024734035.1 Alethe castanea
GTGGGATTTAAAAGCTCCAAATCTTGTTTCTTTTTGTGTTCCTTTATTAATACAATGAATAAATAAATTTGTGATATATTTTAAATCCAGGATGTCTGTCTCCTTTTTTTTTTTTTTTTTTAAGGAGAAAATTTGCTGTTTAAAGAGAACTTTGAAAATCAGTCTTGATGTGCTACTACCATAACTAGTAAAGTTTTAAAAACTCCTGAAATAAAAACTAGGGGAGTGTGTTTCTTCCTTTGAATCGAGTGTTCTATTTGGACCTGCATGTGACTCCTCTGCTGGGTCCTGGCAAATGTCATAGATCTTAAAATGCAACTTTGGAAGTGGCAGCAAATTGGTGGAATTTTTTTAGCTTGGTTTAGCTATACATATATATTATGATTATTAGAGCACACATGGTCATTACAGAGCACTGATCTCTGTTAGGCCTGTTTCAGTATTGTGGCAGTGTCAGATTCCAATGAGGGCAGTCTCACAGATGAAATGACTAACCAGAGATCAAGTAATACCTTTCCTGATGTAACTGTTTCCCTTAAGGAGGGATCTAATCTTGCACACCTCCACTTCTGGAGGTGGTTCTTTCTCTAGCTGCATTGAATATACAGGGATGTGGAGCTTAGATTAGATACTGTAGACATCCAGTGTATGGTGATGTGTCTGGTTTTGTAGAGAACAGTTAAAACCCCACTCTCATTATTGTAATAATGATATAGTAAATGATGCTATAAGATTGGGAAAGTAAATAAAAATGTCAAGATGCATTGCTTTCTTGGATTCTTCTTCCTGGAGACACTTGTATGTCCTTGATTGTATCCGTGTTTATGTTATATAGTACTTGAGAGAAAAAAATCAGGGACAAAATTCAAGCAAATCTTTCCAGTTTGCATGTTTGGACACTGCTGTGCACTGCTTATGGAGCTCTGAACCATGTATGAACTGCTGAAATTTGGTTTCTGTTCTATGAGATGACAATATATTAATGTAATAGTAATACATGTGTTGCTAGACTCTAGAAACAACTGTATGAGAAAGGAAAGGTGGATGAACATGTGACTCCGTTGGAGAGATGAGGCAGAAGATCAGAAAAATCAGATTACATCTGTATTATGCAGGATGTTCATTAAAGTAAAAATCCAAGTGAAGAACAAAGCAAGTATCAGAGTGGTTGTGTGTGAAATAAAAGGAGATTCACAGTACTCATGTTTACTTTTTTATTGTGGGTCTAGTTCCTTAGAAATTATAGGTGCCCAGTCAGCATAAAATTCCTAGACAAGGCAGCACTTCCAGATAAAGAACTGGGTGTTAAAACAAGGCTGTCCCACTGAAGCTGGGAAATGCTGGCTCATTCTGCTGCATCTTCAGTTTCTGATTTCCTAATCTTTGTAGTTTTAAAATTATCTGCTAACAATAGCTGCACCTGAAGGATATGTGCTAGGATTATTCTGAAGATTTCCCTGACTTGTGAGCCCTGTAAAGATAAAACTCCTGCTAGATTTGTGTATATGATCAGACAAGGTGTCTCATGAATGGCGTTTTGTCAAATCCTCTGGCGTATCCACTTGCTGTTCAGCTTTTAAGGTGGGGAATTGAAGGGAAAGGCAATTTTTTTTTTTTTGGGGGTTTTGTGACAGTCTTCCACAGGCTAAAGATTACGCTTGGCTCCCTTCACAGCATATCAGTGCTGTGGACCTGGACAGTTATTTAACAGTCATGTATTTTTTCTGGTGTGCATTTCAGAACTAAAGCAGTAAAAATATTTTGTTGTGAGGTGGTGAAAATATTTGTAAGGAATTGTGGGTAGTCAGTTATTTCCCCATTACAATTTCAGCTAACCTTGGAAAGAGACACAGTCCTATGGATGTTTATAAATAGTCTGCTGTTATTTTTGACACATTTTTAGACCCTGACAGGAAAATGCACTGCACTATGATGTATGGTATGTGGCATTTAGCTTTGCAGTTGGGACTTTGAAAGAGTCAACATAGCCCACAGACAACAACTGCTACTGAATCTCTCAGTTATTTAACTAAAAAGCCCACATCAGTGCAATGTCAGGTCTAAGATTTTGAGGTTCTAATGTTGACCTCTGTGAGGAAAATCCTTCATTAAAGTAGCAAAAAGATCAAAGAATATGCAGTCATAAAAAATGTATGCAGCCAGTAGAGGATGCTATAATTTTATGTGCAGTAGGGATTTTGTCAATTTGTCTTCCTTTCAAGTTCCTATTGGCAAGAGTTGCATTAAAATTCAAGTGTAAAATGTTTTTTTCTTTTAGATTTCATATCTCCCAGACAGCCAACCACCCTCCTTTCCCCCTTTTGCACTTTCACAATGGTGAGAAAAATGTGAACGCTGTGGATGTCTCTTTGGACTCTCCCTTTGGCATGACCAGTCTCTGGCACTGACATAACATCTTGGACAGTGCCTGATTCCTGGCACCTGCAGAAGCATTGCTCTGGCTCTAGTGGGAGAATGATGGATCTGGGTGTTGGGTAACATGGCAGAGGAGGAGCTGTGGGAGCTGGAGCTGTTTGGAAGCTTGCCTTGAGCAGTGGACCTCTCACCAGCCCTTTCAGCAGGAACAGCACAGCGCCATAGGCTGTATGTATAGTACCTCTCTGCTCCGTGGCAGGAGGAAGAGCTGCTTGTCTGGTCTGTGTGTCTCATATTCAATGCAGGAGGCTTGACTTCTTTAGGGTAATAGAAAATTAATTTATTGATAATTTGCTTTTATTTTGCTCCAGGCGTACAGTCCCAGAAAACTCTGTCCAAGAGCTGTCCAGTAAGTTCTGCTGTACTCTGTATTTGTGTCCCAGCAATGGTCTATCTCCACAAGGTGCCTGGTTTATTTTGTGAAAAGGCAGGAAAAAAGGATCCTGGGCTGGCCTGGCGTGGCCTCTTACATCCCTGTGTGCAATGTATGAGCTTCCGTATAGATACAGGGTTAAGATGCCAAACATGAAGCCAAATCTTCATTGTCTGAAATTGTCCCTGAAAAATTATGATATTTTTTTGTCTCTATTGTTGTTTTGAATAGGTTTTTTTTTTAAGGTGTCAATTACTTCAGCTGCTTTTTTTACAGTATAGTTGTTAAAAAAGAGTTCTGGGTTCTGTGGTATTTTTGCAGCTTCTGACTTTGGGTAGCTATGAGGGTGGTCTGTGTGTTTCCTATCAATAGCCTCTGTTAACCAGAGTTCCTTCAGAAACAAATGCCAGGGAGTCTGCTAGAAACATCTTAAAATGTACTTTTTCAGGAAGAAGTCATATCTGAAAGTATTACCTACTGGGAATCCTTGGGCAAAAATATTCTTCACTGCACTACTCTGAATGGCTCTCCTGGCAGTTTCTCCTCTTTTACTTGGCTTGTTGGAATATGCTTTCTTTTCCTCTGTCTTGAAGAATAGCCAGCCTCCTCTCAGGCCATCCAGTTTCAATACATAGACTCTGTCTAGATCCTTATTGATTCATCATACCCATGGCTCAGAGACTTGCTATTTATATGGAATCAACAATGTAGAGGGAAAGCTGTAGCAGGGGAGAGCACTCCAAAAGAAGGCATTTCACAGTAGAAATGTAGACATGTGCCTTGTTAGCAGTTTTTTTCTAAAGGCCTGAGTTAAGTTTCCCTCCTGACTCTGCACTTCAAAGAGTTGCCTGGGGCTCTAAAGAAGCAAGCTGAAACTTAAAATTAAGATCTTTCTTTCAGATGGTGAACTGTGTACTGGGACATCCTATGGAGTTTCTCTTAACTCATATGGAGGAGTCTGAAGGATGATGGGGAAGTCCTAGAAGGCAGGGGTATAAAATAATGAAAAAAAAAAAAGTCATTTGGGTTAGCTAGAAAGAAAAGAAAATCAATAATGAGAGTCATCTAGGGGAATAGGAAATATATTCCTCATAATTGTGTAAACTACAGGCTTCTGACACTTGGACTGAGGAGAAAATGTGGGGTTTTTTGTATTCTACCAAAGGCTGAAGGCTACACTGAAACATGTGCTACTGCTTCTTGCTGAGTCGAGATATTTGGCAGAAGGCCCAAAGAGAGAGTATGAGAGAATAAAAAGTCTTTGTGCCAAATGTTCTTTTGAGTGCCTGAAAGCTGGATTAGTCTTTTTTCTCTGTGAAATCATATAATTAGTAATCTCAAACATCAGCCTGGAAATTTGCAAAATGACTGCACACTTTAATATATCATTTGCTTAACATGTTTGATAACAACCTCAGAGATACTGGGGCTTTTGACTTGTAGTATTTGTAAACTATACCTCACCCTGAGTATTTTTCTACTGGTTCTACACAAACTTTCTCAAGGATTGTGTCAGCTCACAGCTGCTGGAGAAGAAATGTGGGAAACATCTCACCTACAAAAAAGCAAAGTGGTTCCATTTGGGTCCCATGAGGAAACACACAGCCTGTGCTGCTGTCATCATCCTCTCATCCACTTCACTGCCTGGCAAATGGGGTGGCTGTGGTGGAGCAGCTCCTCTCTGGGCTCCTGCAGTGGGAGGTGGGGTAAGACTGGGCAGGCAGGCTGCAGTCAGGGAGCCCAGCTTGAGGTGGGGACTGAGACAATGTGCAGAAGCTTCTTCTGCTCCTCTTCCAGTGAGTGGACATATAAAGAGCTGGAAACCCCCAAAATGATTGCTGCTTGTGATCTCGTCTCTGAATGTTTTGTGGTTTTGTGAACTCAGAGATCACTCGGATTCAAAATTAAAAAGTCAGACCTTGGGAGGGCAGCGCTCTAGGCTGAGTGGGGTCATATGGAGAAGAAATTATCCTTCAGGCTATCTGAAAATAATTTATGTTTTGAGTTCCTGTTTCTTTGGTTATAGGTTTGGTATGAAGTAATTATTTGTAGCCATTGCCATAAAAAGGCACAGACTTTTCTGAGAGAGGAGGTAAGCTTATTAGGGTAAGACTGGCTCACTGCTGCCAGAGGACTAAATGAATACAATTAGCCTCAGTAAGGCTGGGAGATGACTGTGGGCTCTCCAGGTCCAAGAGATCCTACATTAAGTGCTCCATCTGTAGTTTTTGTCTATGAGAACAGCTGGGACTATGCCAGCTTGCTGCTTTATTCCAGTAAGTCTTTTCCTCTTGTAGTGGAGATAACTCAGCTGTCCATTTCAGTGCATACATTGTGCTGTGGGAATATCTGAGGCTAGCTCTCACAGATTCATTAGTGAGCTCTTCTCGGGGGGATGCTTATATTGTAGTTTTTCCCTGATTTTTTCCAAAAGGGAAAATGTCTGCCCATACAGATGGCTGTAAATGACAGCTGGCAGACAAACTGATGGATGAGATTTTTCTTTGGCACTGTGCAGAAGATTATACTTGGCACTGTGACTGTGGCAAACCATTCATTAGTTCAGGTTTTAAAGGCTACTGGAGATGCTGTGTGCACAGCATTGTCATATGAACTCTGCTTATCATCCTTCACCCAAGTGGACTAATTGGGTTAATTGAGGGGTAGAGGAGCTGGGCCAGCATCTGCAGAATAAACACTTATCAAGAATTACTCTTGTTATTTTAAAATTATCGTCTTATGGGAGAAAACATCATGTTGAATCCAAGGAGGAGCTATAGTTAGTATTTTCTCTGTGTGTGTTGCCTACAAGTGGCACTGGAAAATATTCCAAGCAATCAGTTATGGTTTTTTTTTTTTAGAAATTTACCTGAGAACCTATCCCAAGATGCAAGAGACATCAGAGTAAAAGAGAAATGAAAAATAATTCTGTACTTTTAACCTAAATTGTTTTTCCACTGGTATAAGTAGAACATACTCTATCTGGAATTTTCAATGCCCGAAGTGAACAAGTGTAGCTGAAATATAAAGCATGGGAATGTGAACACAGTAAGTAGGACCTGTCAATAAGATATGTTTGTAGGGTTTTCAGAAATAATTGTATGGGAATGTATAATATATACACTGATGAGAGCTGCCTCTCAGTTGCCTCTTCTCAGTGCTGAGCAGGCCCAGCTCCTTCAGCTTTTCCTTGTAAGAGAGATGCTCCAGTCCCTTAATCAACTCTGTATGACCCTCTCCAGGAGCTCTTGCACTGGGGAGCCCATAACTGGACACAGCCCTCCAGATGTGCCTCACTGGGGCAGAGTAGAGGGGCAGGATCACCTCCCTTCACCATTGGCTTTCCTGGCCACAAGGAAACACTGCTGGCTTCTGACAGCTTTATATATATGCAGTGTATATAAGTATCTGAAGGGAGGCTGTCAAAAGGACAGAGCCCCACTGTGGTCCCTTCCAACCTTACCCATTCTATCATTCTGTCATAGTGTAGAACAGGATAGCACAAAATTAGCATTTTTGTCCTGCTGTTACTATAGTACAACCCCATGTGTCATCTGAAAAAAAGCAACATGAGTGCCTTTCCTGAGATGCACCACAACTGTGTCATGCCTCGTTGTCACCACTGAGGACACAGGAATTACTGCTGTGTCTGTAATTGATTTTTCAGTTCACTGGCCAAACAAAGAAAAAAAACAACAAACAAAAAGAAGAACATCAAGTAAGTTTTTTAAAAATAAGAAGGCTTTGTTTTTTATATTTTTCCTAGTTTTAAAAAAAATAAGTTTTTCAAACTAATTAAAATATGTACAAAATAAAATTTAAAAAACCCTTGTGGATACAATTCTATTTGTTTTAATTTTATTTAATAATCTTAATTCACCATAGTTTTCACATGTCTAGACTATATATCATCATTTGCTCAATCGCTGTAAGAGCTGCTGCACATTCAATCACCAGAATAAATATCTCCGTTGCAAATCTAGATGTCACCTTTACTGAAAAAAAAAATTACTCTGTCATTGACATTCTGATCCAAAAACCACCTATCAAACAAAAAACATTGAGTTCAAAGGGTTTTTAATTTGATGTTTAAAGGTAATGTTCTCTAAGGTTGCTGTTGATGTGTATCCACCAGTGCTGCTTTGGGAGTTAGGCATCTTTTCCTGATGTCTGTGCTGCCAGTTCTCCCTTTGGCCCATGGAGCTGAAATGAAGTCGTGGTTTGTTTTGTGTTCATGAAAGGAAACTCAATCTTGTGTTCCCAAAATCTTAGCTGCTTTTTTTTTTCCCAACTGCACTAATGACTGGTCAAATCAAAGATTTCATCCTTAACAAAAAGCTTAAAGCTTCACATTTCTTATGTGCTTACATCACAGAACTGCAGTAATACCAGAATCATTGCTGGCAGAGTAGAAATAAACTGTGTTCAAGTTTTTTCCTAAGAGTTGTTACATGGATATTATGGAAATTATTGAAGAATGTTAAAATTAATTGAATCAATAAAGTGGGATAGTGTATTTGTTTTCATATATCTTAGTTTGACATTTAAAGAGAAAGTTTAGATGGAAATTCTGACTTGGCTATGGTTATATAAGATTTTGATTGCTTAGAAATGGCAGCTACTAACACTTATTAAAATATTGAAAAAATGCAATAATATTGCATGGGAGTGTGTGTATGAGGGAGATTTTGCAAGTTTGTTTGTATCTTTCTTCTCTACAGTGACACACTGAGACTGATATGACATACTGAAATTGCTGAAGTGTAGCAGAAAAATAACATACATTTGTTTTCCTTGTCAATCAGTATGAACAAAGCAAATAAACCATATGAACATGAAAACCTGCTTTTTTTTCCCTGGTCATTTAAGGGTAGAAGAGGGGGAATTATTTTTTCGGTCCAAATCTCTGGCTTACCATCTTCACTATCAAATGACAGTGTTCATGCAAGCAAGGGATGAAAGAGTGCTGGACAAGAGACAAGGGATCTTCTTTTGCTTCCAGTATCTCTTAGTCATGAAGTGGATTTAACTGTATCACCCAGATATGCCAGTGTCTTTGCAGAGAGCATATAACAGAGCCTTTTTGATATTTTGTCCCTGTTATTTATGTGTGGCTTCTGCAGTGATGGGGATCCTGAAGACAGATACAGACTGTGAATTTATTTTGTTTAGTTCTTGGAAACATGATTTCTTCCTCTTTGTTAATGGCCAGTGTATGTGTTGCTGCATGATCTGTGCAACTTTCAGGAAGAAAAGATTCAAATGACTGAGCAGGTGCGTAACAGAATTGAACATCAATGTTTAAGTGTTGAGGCTAGGAAAAGGTGATCATGAGGAACAATGGTATTCAGAAGATTTTCTTGATTTAATGCAAGATTTGCATTCTACGCTACATACCTTATATTCATATTTGTGAGTTGAATTGCAAAATAATAATCTTGAATAGTAACTTCCATTCTTCCCTGGAGCAGTCTTCCCACAGAAGTAGAGGAGTAAGGGTCATAACTTAGTGCCAGATGCACTGTGCAAATGTGACTGAAATTTTATTCACCTGAAGGAAAGAAATATAAAGCTGCCATGAAAGAACAAGAAAAGTTTTATCTAAAATGAAGACTAGTAATTTTCTAGTTTTATATTTTCCAAGAACATGATGCTGATCACTGAAGTTTCTGGTTCTGGTTTATGAGATAAATATTGATGATTTTGCTACATGAAAAAAAGCTGTAAAAGTGGCAGGTTAATTACAGAATGTGCCATTAAGGGATGAGATATGGTTATGCCTGTTTTCCAAGCTCCACTCCCATGATACAGTGCTAGATCTTCTGCAACATAATTTATACGTATATTATGTTATGTACAATCATCAGGAAACTTTGCAATCTGTACATATAGAGATCTCTGAGTATCTGTCTTCAGGCCTTTCCATACTGATGGCAAAAAGGACTACTTACTTACTTGCATTAGCAGCAAATGAAACACTGTTTGCAGTGGTTTTGAATAACTAATTTCTGTAGGATTACAGAAATGACATTCAGTTCCTCAAACAATTTCTGCAAAGTTAGCAGCATACTTTGAAGGCTGTACTAGAAGCAAAAGAAACAAAACCAAAATGTGAATCTCCCAAAGTATTATCCTCCTTTTGTGTAATGATCCAGTGACTTAATGAGGTTAATTTGTTAATATCTTTGTATATTTTTCTAGGATGTTTTTGTTTTATACCCAGAAAATTTCAAAGCATCTTTATTAAAGGTTCCCCAAATACTATTGATAGTATGCAGTTATTTTTGTTCCCTTCCATTTTTCACCCTTTGAAATGCTTTTCTGTGTTGTAGATGAATATGACCATTTCATTGCACTCTTTTTCCTTAAGAATATTACAATGCCTGATTTTCTCATCCTGATTACTACAAAGGAGGCTTTCAGATTTTTGTTTCAGTGTATAAATTTCCCTCACAGAATTTTACAATAGCTCTTTTAACTGGCTTCTATTTATGATGGCTACTGGTGTATATTGTACTTATATTTTCCCTTAGCTCTTAGCAGTTGTATTACGGCATTTCTGTAGACACAGTAAAGCAGCATAAAGTTACATGATAAGAGAGTGAGGACACAAAATTTCAGGATCAGTCATATACAGAATACAAATTAAAACTAATATAGTGAAAAAGTAAGTGGTTTGAAGTTCTCATCCTACCAATAAATTTACTTTCTTTTGTAGATTTAGTGTCTAGGGTTTTTTATGTACCTTTCATAAAATACAATTTAGTGAATTTGTGTAAGGAGGAGTGGGTATAAGGTATGTAATTGCCTATCAAAATTAAAGCTAATGTGAACCTACGAAAGTAGAATGTGTTTATTCTACTATATTTTATATGTACCAAATATATCCTAGAATAATTTTTTTTCCCTATTCACAAATAAAGAACTTTACAAGTGTTTTATTAAGGAGAAAAAGGAATGTATTTATTTAAATTGCTTTACTGGAATGTATACCAGTGGAATTGTTTGGAAAAGAATTAAAAGTAAATTTTTGGGGCAGCCTATGCTAGTACCTGTAAAAATATTTGCTCAATGTCATCAAAGGTATTAAATAACAGAGATTGCAAAGTTCAGGCTGATAGTATGAACTGCTTTCCTCATCCTCTATTGAATAAAAAATTCCAGTTAGAAACAGAAGAAAGTCAGTGTTTGTGCATAAAAAGATTTTTTTTCCTCCTGGATTTTTGATTTAAATGTAGTATTTCAGCGTATCTAAATAAGACAGATCATGGGTTAATTGCTTGTGTTGTGTTATATCATTTCAGCTGTAGCACAGCATGATGTGGTGGAGTATAATCAAACCTGACATAGTACAATACAGTGAGTGATGACAAAGACCACAGAGTGTTCACTGGAATTTGTTATACTGAAAAATGCAAAATTCCCCAATGAAATGTTTAGCAGTTTATGTTTTGTTGGTGAAGATCCAGAGTCTAATTGCTGTGGCTTTTGCCTCTAGGAAATTTATGGGGTCCATAGCCTACATCAAGTTGTGCTCCTTCCTCAGGCCTTTTAGGAGCTGACACTGTGAAATAACAATGAATTGGAGTGAATCCAGACATCGGTGTTGGGCTCCTGTTCTTAGGACTTTCTCCTTAGAAGCTCTTGTTTATTGTTTGACATTAGGGATATTAAAGGTAGCTGAACATTCAGTGCACATGCTTTACATAAAGGACACAAAAACTTAAATAGCAGCAGAGCTAAGGGACACATATTGCTTCACATAATTAGTATTCCTGCCCATACCAGGTCGTAGGTCAATATCAGCTAAAGTTCGTGTTTTTTTTCTCTCTTTCTTCTGATGGTAATAAACTACCCTCAGGAATATCTGGTCTTGTATAAGCAACCACTGAAATTTCAGTTAAAGCCTTTTCCAAACTCTAGATCCTTTGGTAACTGGCTGCTGAACCAGAAAGTATATTTTGGTAGCTCTCCTCTTACCAAATTTGTTCTCTCATTGAGCTCCAGCAGCTTGATTCCGATAATCAGTTAGGGCAGCATGAATGGGAGTAGTAGGTGCAGATATGCAATAATGAAGATTGTCCTGTTGCCTCCTTTGTTTGGAAGATTTAGTTTCCCATGTTCCCAAACCTACTTTGCAGTGCCAGGCAGAAAAATTTAAAGTATGATTCCTTAGTAGATTTTGTCTGAGGGTTTTCCCTGTATCCTGCCAATTGTTCTCTGTCCACCTGTAGGAAGGTTTTGGAATACCATGTCAAAGTCTCTTTTGGGCATAAAGTCTGGAGACATGGATTGTGAAAACGTATCAGTGTTTGGGTCTTTTAGCATTGATATACTTTAGTTTCAAAGTTTGTCCCATAGGGGGAAAAAAAAAAAGAAATATTGTTAGAGGTACACAGCTGTTTATGGGAGTCCAGAAATGAATGTGGTTTTATGTTGCTGCTTCCCTCTTCATTGGAACAGGCCCATATACATCCTTGTCCAACTGTTCTTTAGCCAGTGTTTTCTGCCTAAGGTAGTTATACTGCATTTGGAAAAGAGATCAACTCTCCATTCAAGTGTTAATACCATTGCAATTCTCATTTCATGTGTGGCAGATTGCCTTACAGAGCCAAGTTTAATGCATTTCTAATTAAAAAAAATCCAAACGGAACAATATGGTGTTACTTCGCAAAGTTATCAAATTGTTCATCTTCTTATTTTCACAGCTCACCATGTTAAAACTGGGACCTGTGAAGTGGTGGCGCTTCACAGATGCTGCAATAAGAATAAGATAGAAGAAAGATCACAGACAGTGAAGTGTTCCTGCTTCCCTGGGCAGGTAGCAGGTACCACCCGGGCAGCTCCTTCTTGTGTTGATGGTGCGACTCCTTCTATTGCTCCCTTTCTTTGTGTTCCTAGGAGTTTTTGCTGGCTTAAGGTCATCATTGAGACTCCATTACTCCATTGCTAATTAACTCCATTACAGTTAATTATTTAAAATATGAGAAAGAAAGCTTCTGTATTTTGAAGGGGGTGTCAAAGATGTATGTGAGGAAGGTGGAAAAATTTATTATTTTCTATTGCTCTGTGGAAATGCTAAACAAAATTATTAGATGCCAGTGAAAGAGGTCTCTTGAGAGGCTAAATTTGATCTAACTAAAAGAGGACTCTTGGAGTTGTTTGATATTCACTTAATTAAAAGTATTTATGCAAAACCTACACAAGCATATAATTTTCATGTGCTCCAGTCTTACATCTAATTTATATATTTATCTCACTGGAAGGAAACAAGCAAACAGAACACAGTTCTGTCTGGGTTTTTAATATTTTTAGGCTTATGCTATTATTCCTATTGGCAGTGCAATATTCGTGTCTTACTTAAAAATTTTTATGTAGACTCATGTTTTATTTGGGGAAATACTAGCTGATTTTTCACATCTCTTTCTCTGAAAGATTGGCAGGATTCACCCTTTACATGATCTCTTTAATGTTGATATGTTGTTGGTTGTCAGAGAAGTGGTAGATATGTCATCATGGGGAATAAATTTAATCATGCTATGCTAGGCTATATTATAGACCAATCAAAAGAAGAGATTCTACATAAAATTCTGAAATCTGGCTGAGCAAGATAAAAATGAGGTTGGAAGGAAATGCTGTGAAGAGATTGACTTCGAAGCACATAGCACCTTTTGCAAATTGGAAACCTGATTTCCTACGAAGGTTCTAAGGTGGCTGAAAATCAAAGACTAGCTGTCAGTCAAGATATTTCTCATATTTTCCTGGAAAATAAAAGAAATGTTGCAATGTAATGACATCCTAGAGTGGCCATTTCAATAAAATACAAATACATTTGTTTGCTTCTCTTGTAGCTTCAATAGTGGAGCAGAAATGGTGGTGCCACATGCAACCATGTCTTGAAGGGGAGGAATGTAAAGTTCTTCCAGATCGTAAGGGATGGAGCTGTTCCTCTGGGAATAAAGTGAAAACAACTAGGGTAGGTATGATACCAACCTGACATGTTACCAACAAGTGAAAAAAAAAAAAAAATAGTGCACAGGAAATTGGATGCACAAAGAAGACCTAAGTTGAGAAGACTAAAGAAGCATGGGAAGAGAGTTGTACTGGGATTGGATGTCCTGGTCCCTCACACTTCTCTCAGCACACTTTTCAGTTGTTTGAACATAGTAACCTGTGTGCCCGACCTTCTCAGGTAAGCACTGGGGATAGTAGAGCTGATCCCTTCAACTAAGAGTAATGATCAAATGCATTATAATCTAATTTGTATTTCTCCCTGAAATCAGTTGCACAAAGTCTATACACTTTGCTAAGCTCTTCATTCAAAGAATAGCAAACAAACATTTTTATCAGTTCCATGGAATTACCATGTTTCTACACAGAAACTGATGAGTATGGTAAGCATTTGATGTGTCATTACAGTATGATCTGGTTCTTTACATCTTGTATAACTGTGATTTACTAAAAAATTTTGATAGAGTTTCAGGAAGTTCCTTTCCTCCATTTGACACTTTTCATATTATTGGTTCAAATTTATATTAAAAGAAATATATTTAAAGGTCATCAAATACAATGCCTGACAACAAAGTAAACATGCTGTCATCTTTGCATTTTAGTGGCTAAGAGAAACAGAAGAAAAACAAATGCTTCAGATAAGCATTAAGCACACAGACTTCCTAAAACTACGGCATTGTATCTTGTCAGGGTCAACACAAATCTTCATTGACATACAAAAGATGAAAATGTATTCTGAAGACACATATGCATATATATAAGTATAAACACCTTCTCCCCACCACATGTACTCATGACTGATTTTTCTTTTACATATTTAATAGTTTGTAGCGTCAGGCCACAATGTGGTAGATTGGTATTTATACAGGTGTTTGAGTACCTATGTTATTTTATTGAAATATTCTTTACATTGGCACTAAATTTCTGGTACACATTGGTCGTGGTGAAATGTAGTATGCACTGACAGAATTATATTCCTTCTGTTCCACAGAGAGCTCTATGTCTCAGTTTCTGTATTTATAAGTCTCCAAAATATTTTGACATTCTTTAAAGGAAGGTTCCTTCCAAAATGTTTGTTTTACAGTTCCTTTCCTGAATCCACTTTCCGATGTGTTTCTTCTGAAGACAACCTTGCTGAAATGCTTCCCACACTTAACTTTGTATATGCCGATGCATATCTGATTATATGCATGTAAAATGTATGTGTGTATATAATATAATCAAAAGGAACCAGATAGATATTTATTAATAAATAGAAATAGAAATAGAAATAATAGAATTTTATGTGTTTTGAAATTTTTCCTGGTTATTTCTACATGACGCTATTAGTGTTACAGAATACTTGACATTTTATATGTATTGAGAGGGTTTAACAAGTGGTAAGTAAAAATGCAGACCTGGATTATACTTCTGCAGGAAAAAAAGAGGTCACAAAAGGAGTAAAATCAATTATGATTGCTTTGATGAGATTTCTTCTTAAAAGTTTGTCAAAGTGTAGGTTTCTCTGCGTTGGTTGAGGTTATGAATTTTTTTCCACTCTTAGGGATTTAAAGAAGCCTAAGGCTCCTGTCCTCAGGAGCTTATGCCTTTGTTGTTATTAGACTTTTAAGTCTGTCTCTTTGCAGCAGCTGGAATTTTCTTGTTCTCCATGGTGGAGGCAATCCTCAGGACATAACCTGCTTACAGACCTAGCATCACCAAAAGGAACATACTAGTGACCTTAAATCCCCAATATTTATTCTGCCTTCTGGTTTTTCCAGATATTGTATGTTTTCCTCCTTTTTCCTTCATTTCCTACAGAGCTGCAAGGCTATTCTGAGAGAATAGCAAATTTCAATTCAAATTTCTGACTGCAGGTTGAACTAAGTCATTGAAATGAGGTTAGTGACAGGTGAATGAAGGTCTCTGTCTTCCAGATGCAGCCACCAGTGATTTTAAGAGACATCATTCTGATAGCCAGTAAAATATATACTGCTATTGGAAATAGCTATTGTGGTTCTTTGTGTTAACAGAGTAGCTTATTATCAAAGGGCAAGAACTTTTCCCTAATATGTCGTCACTACCTATTTTTTTAGCTCCTCTTTCTGCCCCCCAAGGTCTATATAAATAAAAGAAAAAATTCTAAATTGCTCTTTTTTTTTTCAAAATTCTTCTCCCCTCCCATTTTTGAGAAAAATAAAAAAGGCTGTACAGAAAGCCAGTATTAAGAAGCCATGAACAATAAGTTTCTGATTGTTAAATGAAATAACCCATTTGTGATTATCATGTATTATGTAAAAGCATAAAGAAACAAAGGAAACTAAACATCTTGAGTGATTTATGTAGATAACAGAAAAACCTTCTCAAGACTTTCCTGAAAGGCCAAAAAAAAGTTTATCTTCACCTCCAAACATTTTCTGTAAGTTTGCCTTCTTCCTTTGCCAAAATCCTAACCCAGTTATCCACCGAATATCTTCTACAGGATACCAAGTTCAAAAGTAGCACCTATATTTCCACATCTTGAGCTGTTAATAGTTAATCTTTATGTTAGAAATAAAAAGAGTGGAGAAGGGAGGTATTTTACTTGTCCACCTCTATTTGCATACCTCACTATTGTAAAAAATTATGGTACTGACTTCCTAATAGTTATGGTATAAGCAAAAAAGGCCACATGAAAAATGGCAGAAAACTAATTGATTTTTAAAATGTGGTCTACTTACTGTTTAGTATTTTGTTCAGTTATATAGGTCTAATAAGATAATATGTGAATAATGAATTGGAAGTACTCAGAATTCAAATGTTAAGAAATCTAATTTGGAAATTATTTACCCTTAGAATGCAAAACCAGGTATTGTTTTCCTAATTTGTTTGCATAGTAATTGGAAAAGGCTGATATTAAGAATTAATCATAGAAAAAACCTGAATATAGGGAAAAAATGTGTATGAGTAAGGAGTACTGATTGTGCTGATTTAGAATTGCTATTTGGGGTCTATGTAGCCTGCAGGAGAGGAAGGGGGGAAAAGGCCAATGACAGCTTAAGTAAATCAGTAAGTTTTTTGACTTCATATAAAGAAATATGGGCTTGTGTTCCAAGGCATAATGCTGCAACAAAAGAGGATGCTCATGAATACATTAGGAGAATTATGAGATGATTATGAGCATTGCTGAGATTTTACCAGGCATGCTTGGGCATTCTCCTCCAGGCTGAGAAACTTTTGTGAAAAGGAAACAATTGCATTTTTTTTCTCCCACATGGCTAGCCTCAGTTTTTGATACATAAACACAAAAATTTTGTCACATTGCCCTCTTTAAATGATTAGAAAAGTGTTTCAAGGAAATATAAACTCCAAATTTTTTAATTTACATTTGAAATGCTCTTTCTTCTACAGCCTCTTTCTAATATAATTTTTCTTGTTCCAGAAGTTCTCCTTCTTGTTTTCTTACCTTTTTTGTGTTTCCTTTCTCTTCTTGCAATACAGGAAAGGATTTGTATAAAAAAACAAAACCCTTGTATAAAAAAAAGTCATTTTCCCATCAGTTGAAAAATATATCGTTATTATGTATAGAACTGAGAATGACAATTTAAAAGTTCTCTGAGTTGATATCAAACAGATGAGCCCTTCACAAAGACTGAAAACTAATATTTTGCAGTCAGATAACAGCTGAAGAGAAAGAATTAAACATTTCTCTTAGCTATGGAGTATATTCCACATCAGAGGTCTCTCTCTGAGTAGAGCTTTTCCCTGGGCAGATCTAGATGCCAGACTTTACTTGTGTTTTTAAGAGCAGTACATTGCTGGCTATCCTTGTGATACAGTCAAGCTTTACATAAGAGCACTGATAGGTGCATGTAGTGTGTGTGGAAGTGCACGTTGCAGTGCCTCCTGGGGTCCCAGCTCTCCAGGCATCCACCCTGCAACCAGCTTGGAACATGTCATGGCTCCTGGGCAGCTCATAAACCTGTGTGTCTTTCCTGCATAAATCAGAGAACGAGAACAAGGCAAAGTGGTGTATCCTGAGTCTCATCTTGAGATTCTGGAGGTGGAACACTACTGAAGAAGTGTGTACTTGCACCAGGCAGTGGGAGAGTGTTCCTGGGCTGATATTTTATGAACATATAGAGAAATACGCATTGGTATTTTTCATGAGAAAAGGTATAGAATAAAATCGGATATTTCAGTTGAAAGCGACCTACAATGATCATCTCACCTGGCGACCTGACCAATTCAGGGCTGACCAAATTAAAACATGTAAAATAACAACATTGCCTAAATATGTCCTAAGCGCTGATAGGCTTGGAAACCTCTCTAGGAAGTCTGTTCCAATGTTTGACCATCATCTTGGTAAAGAAAAGGTTTCTAATGTTCAGTCTAAGCCTTCCCTGGTGCAGCTTTGAACCATTGCACAGTAATTAAATGGTACCTTGTCCTCAGGCTTTTAGTTTGATTTGGTAGAACTGTGCAATGAGGCATAGTTTAACACTAAATTGTGGTTGAATTATGTGGGATAGAATTTATTGGACTTTTCTTGTGTTAGGACTCTCTAGAGTGAGATAACTAGCCCAAGCTTGAGACTTTTTAGTTTTAGATAGAATTGTTCCGTTCCAGAGGACAATTGATTTTGTTCTAAGATAAGTCGGATGAATTGTCTTCTGGAGGTGATGTTTCTCAAGTAATCTAGAGGAAAACTACCATGACTAACTTAGCCCCTAATGTTTAGAAACTTAGTATTGAGTAGGAAGCAGCTGGCTTAGATAATTCAGTCACTTTGATGTGGTCTTCATCAAGAAAATGACCATGAAAGAACATTCATTATTTCTCAGTCTGGGAAGCTTTGGACTTTGACCACTGTCAAATGCAATATAATATAATGAGTTTAAGAAATTCTCATATTCTGAAGGTTCACAGCTATGACCTAAATCAGTGACTCATACTATGATGAGCAACATGGCCAGTATCTACTACTCACTAAAAATTGGCAACAGTGCTTGTTCTTTTAGAATTGTTGGCGTAATACTAATACTAATACTAATAATAATACTAATAATATAAATTAACAACAACAATAAAAGTTGGATACATAGCAGATATTGATTATTAACCCCTAAAAATCTCTAGAAAGTGAAAGTGAGTAATGCTTTCCTATAAACAAGGGAAAGAATCATTCTCAGCCAGGTTATAAAGGGCCATCATTTGGAAATGAGCATTCAGCTTCTGGAATAGCTGACCACCTACACTTTTAAGATGGGCTGAAGGAACTGCAATTGTTTCTCTGAAAATTGGCTAAGATTTTTTAATGTGTGTAGGAAAGCACACTGCAGAACAGAAAGAAATCAATACCTAGTATATTACTATGTAACAATATGCCAAACCAATATCAGAAATAAAGTACTGCAATAAAATTAAATAAATATTACAAGGGCTGGGAGAAATAAAAGAGAAATATTGCAGGGCCAAACCCAAATCCATAGTGAGTATATTTATCTATGTTCCAAATTCGAATCTGCATTCCAAATCAGTACCAGAGATAGACTAGAGTGAAAAGAACAGAAAAATTGTCAGGATGGTGAGAAATCCGTACTGAGAGTGTCTATACCTTCCAAAACAATATAGGAGAGAGCCTGAACTCAGTTATTTTTAATATTCCAGTTTATCTAAGTTTACGCTATGGCTTCCAGAATTTAAAGGAAACTCAAATTGAATAAAATCCTTGGAAAAAAAGAAAGTGTACTGTCCAAACTCACCAACTGGCTTCATGCGAAGCAAACTGTGTTCAGTGTGTGCATTCCACTGCTCTCAATCAATGCGGTTGTTTTTGCTATCTATAAATACTGCTTACATTTTTACTCTATCTCCTCTTTCTCACTTGCAAATGCTGGGTTGTTTCTAAATTAATTACAGCTGGTGAAAGGAGAGACAGCAATTTTATTCATGTTTCAAGTAATAAAATATGCTGTTCGTAACCCTGTCAGCATAACGTACCTCTGCTTGGTCCCTTTACATTTTGGTGGGCTACTCAGATTCCCAGTATCAAGAGGTAGCATAAAGTGCTGGCTCATCTACTACCAGTGCTGTCATAACTGCTGCTTAAGTAAGACAAAATGATACAAGAGAGCTAAAATGTGTCCCTAGATATGAAAGGAGAATGCTATTTTTCTTGTAACTGAGCTTTATCTAATGTTAGCAATGCAGCAATGTTGTTGGTCTGTACTTTTCTAAACAAACAACAGATCCATAGGCTCTTTAAGTGTTACTTGTTTTTTTTCTGCCAAATTTAAATATGAGGTAGTTTCTTCCCTCATGTCTTTGTTCCTTTTCCTCCTCCAAGCTTTTCAGAAACAGCAGTAATAATGAAATAGAATTAGGAAAAGCAGAAATTCATCATCTAAATATAATGTATAGGTTATTCTAGGATGTTTCTGATAGGCAGGATGTATAGTACTTGTGGTCAGTGAGTGCTAAGAAAGCAGTATATTTCTCACATGACGTTGTACATGTACATGACATTTTGTGGTGTAAAACTGCTACTAAGTTAAGTGACATTAAAAAATTTGCTTTTTGACCATTGAGAAATGTGAAATAATTGTAGGATGGATAAATGATTTGCCATGTGTCAGGCACAGGAAGTGCTTTTCCTAATACTATGTAAGGTATTATATAATTGAAGAAACCACCTCACTGTAAAACTACTTTGTTCTCCTGCCTCACTTCAGAGCCTCTGTATAGGCTCTTCAGCTCCTACTTTAATTTCAAATGAAGATTTATACGAATAATGTACATATATACAGTGACCAGCAATACCTGGTGGTTCATAAAAATGATGTGATTATAAGTGAGTGCATAGACTGTACAAAATATTACCCATGGAAAAGTGATTGCACTTGTGACAGCCTCTTTGTTACTGTGGTATCTCTTTCCATGCCTTTGGCTAATCTGTCACTAGGAGAAATTTGCAGCTGTCTCAGCGTGTTTCTCATTGCTAACTCAGAGACCACTGTATCTAATCTGTCATTAAAATAGCAGTAAGTGGTATGCACATATTTTCTAAGAGTGAATACAAGTTTTAGGGGACAGATAAGCTGGTACTGGAAATACGATGGCATTTTCTAGGGTCAAGCTGGACTTTTGCATTGATCAGTAATTATTGTTTTCATCTAGCATCACAGTTCTTTCATTTTGAAGCTTTGTATTTTTTGTAGGACACCTGAACACTAATCTTTTGGGACACTTGGACATTTTGATGGAAATAATTTGCATGCCAGCCAACACACGTTAAAAGGATTCCTCAGTATTCAGGGCTATGCAATTTACTGATTTTCATAAAGATAGCCTTTATATACCAAATTTGCTTCTTTAATGTGGAGCTGGTGTTCCTAGTTCCTACCCTATGTAAAGTTGTGAGTCTCCATTTGGCAGGAGTCTAGAACTACAGCTTGATGACGTTCCTTTGTGGTCACAGAAATCTTGACATGTCATACTCCTTTCCCCAAAAGCAAATGTACTCTGAAATGTCTACAAAAGACTAGTTATGGAATAAAGAATTAAAGAAAGAAGTGTTGTAGTGTGAAATGCTATAAGCAAAGTCATAGACTGAAAGATCAGTCAAACTTGTTGGGCAGGTAAGGATAATCCAAGCATTTGAATCCCAAGACATTTTCAGTTTCAAATTTTGTTTAGTTCTGTTCTGACTTTGAGTCCTATGGATACTGAAATGAGGAATGAAAGTGAGTAACATCAAAACAGAGAATGGATTAAAGGCAATATTCACAAGTACAGATCTTCTGAAAAGAGGGAGCCTGATTATACATCACTTTCCTATAGCTCCCTGTGAATACACTGAGTGTAGTACCAAGCTGATCAGAAGGGGCAATATAATTATTTTTTGTGAGTAGACACATTGTAAAAATCATGAGAAATGAAATCTTTTGTAATCCCTTCATCATACTCACAGCATAGTATTATATGCTGTAGTTTATGCATTTTTATCAGGGAATAGTTTTTCCGAAGGTAAGAGTGTAGCTAGGATATATTGTAAAGCACAATTTTTGCTTCTTCAGAACCTGAACATTGACAGAATTACACTGCAATCAAATGAAAATATTTACGCAATTTAAAGAAAAATGCAAATAGATTTCAGTTGCATGTCATTAATTACTAATCAGTGATTTTTGCAACCATTACTTTGTTCCAAGTGCAAAACCTCCAATACATCTGTCCAGCCAAGGTGTTTTCTGCCTTTGTCCCAAACGATTCAACTTGTGATTTACTTTTTTTATTCTTCTGCCTTGTCCTTTGCTGGCACATTTGAGATATTGACCTCATGTTTGAAGAATAATTTTCTGCCTCTGTGATGGAAAATAAGAACAAGTTCTTAAGGCTGTTTGTTAATGACTGGTTGTCTTCCCCGTGAATTTCCACTTTTCCAACATCCTGACACCAAAATCGAAGGTGTTTCTACTTCCATTTGCAGCTTCATTCTGCTAGTCTCTTTGCTATTCACAGCTGTGCAAGAAGGGTTCTTTGAATATCTAGTAGTTCTTTTAAATTTTCTTGGAAAATTTTTTTCGGCTTCTAATATCTCAGAAATTACTGTACAAGATATGCCAGTATCATGTGAGTCATACTGGCAGACTCTAAAACTAGTGCTTCTTCCTTGTCTCACCCTTCTTTTTTGTCTGTAGGGGCTTCTTTGGATGATTTCTGCAAGTCAGAAATGATGCATTTCTGGTCAGAGAGACCAGGGTATTCTGAAACCTCACATTATCTGCTGCCTAAATAGCTGCAGGCAGAATTGTTTCCTCTGTCGCTAGGTATTTGGCAGAGGCTTCACAGACTCTGCATAGCCGCTTAGTTGCAGAAATATATGAGGGAGCCCTCAATTGTTCAAAATGTAATGCTTTCAAATCTTCAAAATAACTTCGTTTTCTTGAGGTATTTCCTTACTCATTAGGACTGATTGTAGAAAACATCAGAAACACCTCCTTGGAGCAGCTTTGCTTTTCTGCCTTCTTATAGGGAAAGGAAATGAATAATAATCACTATGAAGTGGATAGTCAGACATGCAGAGCATTCTGAGCCTATGCAGTCACTGTTGGAGGAGTCAACAAGTCTCAAACCACTTGAAATCAGATCACTCAGATATTATTCCCTTGCATAGTAAAGTGAGCATGGTTGTAAATCTTAACTATTACTCCCTAAGAATAATGAAGACAGTCCCATCTTCTGTGAAAACTCTTCTAAATGAAAAAAAATTTCAGGTAGGAATAAGTGGAGGATTGCTGCCTATGACTAAATTAATAAAGAAGATAACCAACATAGAGTTAAATTCCATGAGAATTTTAAGATTATGCATTTTTTTCATGACTTTTAGTTTTACTCCTACCACCCTGGTGAACACCAAGTCAATTTCAGGCAAGACACTACTTCTGTGTATAGAGAAAAGACTCCAAAGGATTTTCACATTCCATAAAATGGAATCTGAGCTTTCTTCTACTGCATTATTAGAATACATAGATGATCCCTTCTTAGATCTTACAGTTCTGATTATCATCCATCACCTTCCATATCTGCAGTGATAAAGGCCATCAAACTCTGAAGTGCAGATTCTAGGTGAAACTACAAAATATCCAGTCCACCTGGGCTTATTTGTATGATGAAACCTGTAAAATTATGTTGGCAAGATCGAACAAAAGTTTGTCTCCAGTTTATGGCGATCAATGGATTCTCAAGGAAACAATGGTTTGTGTCTAATCAACATGTAATAACAAACTCAGTCGTAATAGATCCAAGAATTTTAATAGAGTTGCAGTTTTGTCTCTTCAGGTTGAAGAATGTTAGAAGATAAATTACTGATGTCAGCCAGAAAAACTTGTTTCTTCATCCTGAATTCAAGCTTTGTGGCTTAGGTACATGTTCCAGCCAAAGGAAGACCAAAGGACTTTATCTCTGCTCATGCTCCCTCTAATTCAGGCAAATGCACTCCAAATCCAATTGGTTTTTCTAGAACTTGGAGATCTCTCTATCCTAATTCCTTGTCACCTCTTCAGAGTGACTTTAGAAAATGCAAATTTCTCATCTTCAAGGCATCATTCCAATTCCACTTGCTAAAAATTATCGTTCACCATCCACTAAGTACAAAAAAGGAACAGGAGACTTCCTTCTAGAATTCAATTTGACAAATTTGAAGCTTATTACTTGGAAAGCCAATTACTTTTTCGAAGGTTGTTCAGGAAATTGCCAGAGTCCTTTTTCTTTCTCACAACCTTAAAGAACGTCATTGATACTTACATTCCTGAAACTTGAAGGCAACAACCTCTTCTGAGCCTTTTGGTCTTTCCTTCATTTATTGAGATTTTAGAATTCCAGAGTCTAATTGCAACTAGATACTTTGATTCATTCATACTTGGTTTGTCTTAGTTCACATTCTATTTAGAAGATGTATACATGAAGATAACTGGACAGGTTCTATAAGAAAGAGAAATTAAATTGAATACCATCGTAGGTTCTTAGTTAAAACTCCTAGCATTCATTTTTAGCTTTGACAGAATACTTCTTTTCTGTGTACTGTAAAGTTAAAAAATAATATCCAGATGTTCCTGAGTACAGAGATGTTACATGGTGTTGTAACTTTCACCTGGATATCTCCATAATGCTCAAGTAAGAAAACATTTATTTATTAAACTGACAGTACTTGTTGTTCTTTTCATCTTTGGCCAAGATGACTACAGCTATTGGGAGTCAGAAACCAGAATCTTGACTATGTCTTAGAGAAAGAGACTTTGTTTTGTTTTCATAAGAAATCTTTCTTATTGCTCATCTCTGACAGCTTCTGGGTGAAAAGCCCTCGAGTCTTCCTTTTTACAGTTCTATTAGGACTTGAGAAAAGATTTCAGGGATTTTTCTGAAATCCCCCAAATCTACCACCTTTCTTCTCTTTCTTATCTGTATTGGAGTGATGGCATAATGGGTACTCATACAGGAGAAGGTTAAAATTAGATTTCCTGAAAATAATTTTATATTCTCTGAATGGGTACCCACTACTCTGACATTACACATTTTTAAGCCAAAATTTCTCCAAGCACAGAAAAATCTTTTCTTCATGTGGAAATTCTAAGTAGGTGAAAAGAGAAAGGAAAATGATCAAAGGGATTCCAGTTGATGACTGATTCATTGTTTTTAAATATTTTTTTTTCCTTCCTGGATATTGGTTCTGCTGTTTCTAACTTGTTTTTTAGTTGTCTTATATTCCCTCAGCTATGGCAGTATTCCTGGACCCAAATGTGAGTGCACTTCCTCAAAATGCCAGCAGTGGAAGCTGGTAAGCAAGTGGGGAAAAATCACCAGAGGAATCTCTGAAGCTTGGGACAAAGGCAGAAAACACATCAGTACTGCACTAACAGAACAGCAGGTACTCTTATAGAGAAGATAAAATTACAGGTAAGGAAATAATTTACATTTCTATTTTGAACTTGTCCAAATGGCTTGTTACTCTCCATTCAAAATACCAGGAAAAACCCTACAGCATAAAATTTGACAAAGAAAAAGATCTCAAATTTTATTAACTTAGACTACTGATTTTTTTAGTGAGGATATTTGGAATTTCAGTCTGACCCCATTTCTGGAAATATATATTAAAAGATGAAAATCCTTTATGCTTATTAGACAACTTAAGCCTCAGTTTTAACAAGTGTAGAGTTTTTTATAGGTAAGTGAAGTCAGGTAAAGCCAAAGACAGAAGGATTCTGTTCCTATCTCTCAATTTCCACTTACTTACTGACAGTTGAAAGGGCAACATGACTCTTTATTATGCTTCAGTTTCCTCACATGTTGAAAGGAAAGAGGTTGATTTTAACTCCCACTTTGGATGATTAGGTGGGATAAGTGGTGTAGAAGAGAAAAAATTGCATTTATGTAATTAATTGTCTTACAGTCTTTTATGCCGCCATGCTGCAGTCCCACTATGGAGTTGTGGTCACCATAAAAACCTCAAGAGGATATATCCTTGCTTGAATTGCTGCAGTTATTTTCTGTTAAAGAAAGTAAAACAAGGTTTATGTTTAAGTCTTCTTTTAATATGAAATTGTTGTCTGTAAATGAAACATTGTGTTAAATTAAAATAATTCTACCATAAACTCAGTTCTCTATCGAGTTACAGAAACATTGAGAAAACCAGAGTATGTTCAATACAGTGGCATAACCTTTTGGAAGACAGTAATAATGAGTACACAGGAAGGACTAATGAATTGGATTTAGCTTTGATGTAACTCATATGTCTTCATCAGCTACTCACTATCATAATTGTCCCAGTGAGTTGTACCAATTTTATTTTGTAAACTATCCAGTTCAACAAAATATGAACACAGGACCATATTAATTGGTTTCATAGTATTCAAATGTGTAGATATTTTATTTAAGCAATAAATTATTGTTGTTTTGAGTTTAATCATCTATTTTCAACGATATGCAGCATGATATTTAAGTTAAAAGGGTTAAAAAATAAAAGAAGAAGACTTAAATTTTGGTGATCTTTTGAGATGCTGTGAATCACTTTTCAGAAGCAATCATTATTGGCAGGTCCAAAATCCATCTGAAATATCTAGATAAAGAACTGCCTGTCTGAATTGAATGTTGTCTTTCGAAATGCATAATGTATCATCTCTTATTTTATGGTGTTTCCTGTAACCTTCTAATTTTTTTTCTTTTTTTTTTTTATTTTTACTTTAAACATATATTAGGAGAACACTCAAATCTTTCATTTTGAAGGAATTGTCTTCTGACTTCATGACTCCTTTCTGTACCACAGGTCTATGCATGGACTTATTCTCAAAGAACTTTTAAATTACTGTTCTGTCATACTGAAATGCTGCTGATATACCTTCAAAAATGAGTGTAACCTATCAGTTTCTATTGCTTTTTGGTTTCAATTTGAGTATGTTTGGATATTTTGAAGACGATGCACTATTCCTAAGAGAATGTTCTCTGATTCTAAAGTTTGTTTTTCCTGTCATTTTGTATTTTTCTTTGTAAGTTTTAAAAATATTCCAACTATATCAGTTTTGTTTTCTGTAATTTCATAACAGTGTAGTACTTGACATGTGTTTGTTTCTTAGGCAAACGTGTAAAATTCCTCAAGTCCGAATGGAGAAGTAGAGAAAGGAGGTTTCTGCTGTGCCTGATGACAATTTTTGTTTTTCCCACACACAAAAAATATTCTGGCTCCACGTTGGAGCACTAGTTGTGATGAATCCTAGTCTTGGTCGGATTCTAAGGAAGGGCCAGAACGTTCGTTGAGGAATAAAGAGACAAACCACTCCAGAAAATGTGGTCCAGCCCTGGTTTATTACTCACAGAGCAGCAGGTGTGTACAAATAGAGGTTTTCATAGTATTTACAGGAATTGTTGTACTTTACTCCTCATTGTAGTTGCTTAGTTTGCTGCAGACATTAAAGACTTGTGGCTTATTTGGGCAGAGCTTCTGGAGGGTGGTTGAAGAAACTTACTGTGCTCCTAAGCAGCCTCAGAGTGTTACTTAGATGTTACTGGGAGCTTTAAAATGTCTTTCACACACCTGACTTTCAAAGATAGACCCAGTTGGTAAGCTTAAGTTACTCACTCTCATGGGAAAACAAAAGATGCTCTGGAGAACAGGGCTAGGAATTGAAGTCTATCTTAATACATTCAGTCTGGTGTGACATCTGTAGTTGAAAGCTCAGTATCCAATAATGAATTACTTAAATTTCAGAAAAAAATGGGTATTTCCATTATATTCCTGAGATAGGCTAGAAGTTGCCCATCTATCTTAAAGCTGTGTTAAAGATGAAGACCTTTATCATTTACAGGAACATATGTCATGCTCTGAGGTATTTTTCTTTTACCTAATCTTCTAGTCCAACTTTCAGACTATTTGAAATAATTGGAAAGCTCACTTTACATGTGAAAGATTTCCAAAGCCTTTTAGTTTCAATTACAATTTTAAACACTGATTGTCTAGATATTCCTCTTTACCACCAAAAATTTCCTGCTGAAGTCCTTAAGAGTGGTGGGAAATAAAGGAGTACAGAGTTATATTTCAAATGGCATTGCATGAAATGAGTTTTCAAAATGTTTGTCGCTCTATAATGGAAGCCTTAAGTACAGGAACTATCGCAAGTGCAGTTCCGATTAGTCATTATGCAATAAAATATGAAAAAGTTATAAGGTTTTAGGGTCTCATGGTTATCAAAGACCTGGGAACCTTTTGAGTCATGTCCTGGGAAATAGTCTTTCTAATTAATAAAATGAGTTAGTCATAGCTCCTGAAGGACAAGCGTGAGGATCTAGAATTCTAAACCATTTAACAGGCTTGGGAACATGTTTAGGTTAATAATTTTCATACTGCAGTGCCTAAAATAAAGCTAAGGGAGCAATTTGAAACTCTTGAGTCCTTAAATAAAAAGATAGGTAGAGTCAAAATTGTATAAATAGGAATGAAACATTTGATTATTTGAAAAAGTATCTTCCAATACATAACCTTCTCTGAAAGTAATCGAATCCGTGTAGTAATCATAAAATATCTGTTTTCCAGACTGCTCACAAGTGACTCAAATTTTGCCTTTTGTAATTAGCCCAAGTCAAACAGCTGTCTGTAATACTAAAATAATGGCCTGTGTCCTAATTAATGGTTCTCTCTTGCAGCTCCCTTGAAATATGCTTGAGTCACCTTGATTCCTCAGGTTTTTGAAATGGTTCCTCCTGTCTTCAGAAACTTAGTTATTTAGCAATAAAGACCAAATCCTTACCTACCTACTGTAAAGGGCCAATGCATATAGAAGCCCTATTCCAGAAAGATCCTTAACATCTCTTTGTCCCCTTTCCCCAGTTCATTGGAACATTAATTACAGGATTAACCATCTGTGAGGAAATCGTGAACTTGTCTTTTGTTAATATTTGGAAAGAACTTTGGATAATCCCTGGTACAAGATAGTAGTACGAGGACAGAAGCATTTTCCAAGCTTACAAGTTGAGCTGCTTCAGAGAATGAGTATGCACAAGTGGCAATGCACACTGTCATTTGCTTTCACAAGCCATGTATGAATGATAGTGTATGGCAAACACACTGTATGGATTTTAAAGTTCCAGGAAATAGTATTCTTCCATCTGTTCAAAAGATTCATTTCCAACCTCAACCTCATTCTCAGAGGTCATAAGTGGAAAAAAAATGCACTGGCAGATGTTTGTTTCTGGTTATATGAGCCCTTCTGTTTCTACACTATAATATTTATATAAAGTTCTCACTACCACAACAAAATTATTTATGTTATAGGAAAAAAAAAGGACTGATATATAACCCTCCCAATTTCATTCCTTTTTAGGGAAGGTTTGCTAAAGAATCGCTTTGTTCATAATTTAATTAATTATTTGTGGTGTTTTGCATACAGTATAAGAAAGAATACCACAATAAGGACAAAAAATGGATGGAAATATACTGCATACAAACAAGAGCTGTTTTGGTATGGGATCTCTGTCTTTTCTCCATGACTTGGAGATCAATTTATTGTGGGCATTTCTGAAGCCATTCCTTATGGCTTTTGTCATTCTCTGTATTTAGCTTATCTCATGTTGGTCCTTAAATAAATTCATGAGACCCTCTTTTATTTTTGCTTGAAATGTCTGTACCATTTTTGTTTCCCACAGGCTTTTAATATTTTAGAGATAAATGGAAGGGGTGCCAACATGACTTTGTCTTATGAAATTTCACTTCGCTCAGGATGAGCTACTAATTACTTTCACAAAAAAATAATTTCCTTTTTGTGTTTTATGTATCTCAAGAAAAAAAGAAAAGAAAAAGTCTGAGTATGTTTAGATGATATAACCTATGACCACACACAATCCTATATGGTTGATGGAACAGTTCTAATTAAAAAGAAAAAATCCTCTATTAAGTACTTTTTGTTTCATTGGAGAAAACCTAGATCAGAGGGTCCATCCACGTGGAATCATCTGTCAAGGCAAGAAACATTGGCTTAACAATTTTTCCGTTTAGGTATTTGCATTGATACAAAGTCCCATCTTCCTTCCAACTCTCCTCATACAGGTTGTCCAGAAAAATCTCTTGAGGCTGGTAGCTTATCTAATGTGATGTCATGAGATCTTTTAATCTCTGATCCATTCTGCATTACCCTGGCAAAAAATGCTTTACCCAAAGACTGAGTTTTTTCAGAACATATAGTGAGCAGAATAATATGGAATTTTTCAGGTGCATTTTATTATATATTGTTGTGTTTAAGTAAAACAAGTGAGTCCACATACAATTACAGCCAATTTACAGCAGCCGCTCACTAATTTAAATTAAAAAGTCTGCAACTGCAGAGTAATTATGCTTTAATTGCATATTTAGGACAAGAAAATGAAGAGAATCTAATGCAGTGTATTTATGACATAACAACGACATGAAAAATTTATTAGGATAAAGAGAGTAATTGTGTTCCAAGAATGAGCAAATTAATTCAAATCAATACCTAATATGCTAAAGGTTTAATGTACTATTTAAATTTTATTGTTAATTTTCCATACGTATTAATTATTAACTGAAAATTTGATTTGCACCTATTCAGGGTGTTACTGTTCTCCAAGGAGTTTAAAGACCAGACACATACTGTTACTGGTCCCTCTTTTTCTATTAAGGCCTTTGGCACAATACCTTAATACCTTACTTCCCAGACACTTAAATCAAATAGCATTTACTATATACAAAATTAGGCATTTCTGGGAATATTATCCCTAGGTATTAGCTAGAATTTCATAGCTTCTTTATGAAACTGCCTTTAATAACGAAGAGGTTTATTCACTCCCTGATGTGTATGGTGTATGGATATATAACTTCCATTAATATTGATGTGCAATCTATGCTTGAACGTAGAAGTATTAGCATCACACATAGAGGCAAATGTTGACAACTATATATGTATCTCTGTAGGTGAGTGACCTGATATGGAGAAATGTGAATGGCTATCTGCTTTTGTTTTTCTTATTTTTTTCACTGTCTTGGTTTGAAAGATAGGTGTCTGCCAAGAAAAGCAGGAGTCTCTCTGGAAATGGAAAATGTAAACCCACTCCCTCCAAATTATTATAATTTTGACATTAAGAGGCTCTCAGACAAAGATATAGGAAAAGGAATAGCAGTGCTTTACTAGGAAAAAGTAAAATAGAAATACAGTATTACAAAGAACAAACCCAAAACACGGACAGTCAGAGTACAGCCTGACACCCTGTCAGTCAGGGTGTTGGTAGCAGTCCCATTAAATGGTGGCTACAGTACTCTTGCAGTGGCAGATGTGGTTCAGTTGAAGCAGTGGTCCTGTAGAAGGGTGCAGTTTTGCTCCAAAGGTCCAGTGATTATGTGAAGAAGGTCCAGTTTTCCTCTGGAATCCAGTGGAAAGACGGTAACTTGCTTTCCAAAATCTCAGTTTTTATCTAGGTAGGAAATGCTTGGCTCCTCCCCCTGGCTGGAGCATTTCCCAATGGGATGATGTGATTTTATCAGTCATGCAGTGAAACTAAATGGGTCCAGCAGCAGATGATATCTTCCTGAAGGAAGGATGGGTTGTGGAAAAGATAAAGAACACTGCCCCACCTGGTTTTTAACCGATGACCCATTAGCAGAGGATATCTCCCACGGAGATAAAGATCACTGCCCCACCTGATTTCAACAGATGGTGATAGAATACATTCTTTTGGTCACATCCTGTATTGCAACCTAAGACATTCACCTATTTAATTTGTATGGCAGTGTATGTTGCTTTCATTGGGATATTTTCACCCCAGGGTTGCAGTGCTAGGTGGGGGGAGAAGATAGGCCTGCAGATTATGATTTTACTGGGTTTTCTTGTGACTGAAAATACATTTGTACTCCCAACAGCCATGTAACTGAGCAGTCATGTATGTGCAAAAATGCCATTTTTGTTATCTGAAATTTATCACCTTAGCCCATATGTGGTAGATCTGGGTGTAATAGAATAATACCTCACAGGATAGTTGAGCTTGGAAGGCGACTCTGCAAATGCCAACCCCTCACTCAAGCAGAGCAATCTGAAGCCAGTTAGGATCAGCTTTTGAATATCTTCAAGAATGGAGCCCACAATCTCCCTGAGCAATATGTGCTAGCCCTCAGTCACCCTCGCAGTAAAAACTTTTTCCTGAGAGGGAACTGTTTGTGCATGCTTGTTCTCAGTTTCTTGTCCTAGTGCTGGGCACCACTTGAAAAGTGTCTTGCTTCATTTCCTTGGCACTCCTTCTTCATGTATTTTTATGCATTGATGAGATCCCCCTGAGCCTTCTCTTCTCCAGGCTGAACAGTTCCAGTGCTCTCAGTCTTTCCTCATATGAGATGCTCCTGTGTTTTATTTGCCTTAGTGGCTCTATACTGCATAGATAGATAGGTAGACATATATAGAAGATATAGATAAAGATATAGATATAGATAGATATAGATACATGCATTGCAAATGTAGCTAATATAATTCCACTTGCAGATAATATCAGATGATATGTATTTTACATTGTGTATCTCCGTGGCACCTGGTTCCATGAGTAGAATTCCAGCTTGCTACAATAAAGCAAAAAAATAAATAACAATGAGATGGTGCATCAGCCTTTTGAGCTTTGGTGCAGGGCACAGAAATATGTTGCCTGACTTTCAAATTAATTCTTTATTATTTTTTCAGGCAATCTTCCACTTTAGAAGGGGCCACATGAGGGTGTTTCCAACAGAAAGACCAAAGCAAAATAAAAGCAGTGTAATAAATAAGCCTGTGTATCATAAAAATCACGAAGTACAATTTTATTATTGCCTCAAGTGCAGTTCCTAGAAACAATTCTGTGGAGAAGGCAAACTGAAGTAATGAACTCCTTGAACAGTCTGTTTAATATTCTGTTTGTTCTACGTTTATGCTCTGTGGAGCTGACAAGAACTGCATGCAAACAGTTTTGCTGAGGGCAAAAGAATGTTTCATCATTGAGGAGCATGACCCTTCTCTCTGTGATCAAAATGAAAAGCATATGTCCCTTGATGTCATAAAGTGTTGTGACCATTCCAATGAGTTGTTCCTCAAGCCTTGGGACACTTCCCCCTGACACAGTTTGATATTAAAAGGTTATATGATGATTAATTGTATCCACTGACACAGCAGAAATATTCCTCTAAGTTATGTTTCTTTGATATGACACATTTTTTCTTTTAAAGTTTAAAATCCAAATCAGTTAGAGGGAAAGACCAATTATTGTGAAATGCTTTGTCCTCCACTCTTTCTCAGTGGTCCTTCTGTTTCCCTCTTGTTTCATGTTAGGCTGGGTGAAACCACTCTAAATTAAATCCTTGGTAGTTTTAAAATTTGTAAATAACAAGATCTCTACCTCTTGTTAACTTGTGCATGACTTTTGTCCTGTTTCTCCACTAAGTGATTATTGCCTTTTCCTTTGAATTTGCCTTTGAATGATTCTATGATGTTATTTATGACTGTTTTGTAAAGATGCATACAAAGAGTGGAAGAATACAGCTCCAGTATGAGTCACTGTATACTCAATGGCTAACATTTAAAAAGCATGGCTGTTACCATACAGAATTTTTAACAGCAACAAAAAAAAGAAAACAGAAATTTGTGGGTGGCAATTCATGCTTTTATTGTATTTCTTAGGCATTGTCACATTTCAATTTCTTGTTGTCAAATCCTTTTTTCACAAATCAATTAAACACAGTTTAAGCTGGGGAGCAATGCCATCTAATACCATTAGGGTTTATTCCCTTACTTAAAAACAGTTGAAAGACCTTTGCTGGACAGAGATCTTACACTTCAGTCTCAGTTTCCAGTGCTTCAGAAGTAGATTCACTATGTCCAGTTTTGATTTTCTGATTTTCTTTTTCTTTGCAGGTAACCCGATAGCTAAAGACAAATCAAGCCAGTCTCAAGGCTGATAACATTAAATACAACACAGGAATTTCATTCCTCCAGGCAATCCTTGAATTGAAATTTTATACTGCTGAGGTGTATCCTTCAGAATCAATTGTTTCAATGAGAACCTGGCTTGTAATCAGCAACAGCCTTGAGATCAAAACTACTGGAAAGTTATTTTGAACTTCTGTGTGACAAATATTTCGACTGATTGAACTGTGTACACTTGTAAAATTGCACTTGCTGAGGAATTTGCAGCTGTAATCACAAGCTAATATTCTAAAGGTGCAGAAAAGCATCAAACTTTTGGGCTCTCTGTTGCAGATCAGAGGTTTTTCATCTTGAAGAAGTCAACCTCTGAAATGTATTGGATCCTTCACTCTAAAATGATCCTTGGTCCACTGTTCAGATTGCTGTTGGGACTGCACACTGCTTTAATTAAATTTCTGTTGCAGAAATTGTCCTCTGGCATGGCGCAGTTTTAGACATTTTTATTTGTGTTCTAATCTTGCAGCTCTCAAAGGTACATATTTCAACATCTTGAAGTTGCTTTGTTATAGGAATGGAATTATATATCCATTGTTAATAATTATTGTTGACAAGTAATAGTTATCTGAATACATCAGTCATATTAGAATGCATAGTCAGGTTGACATGTTTCCCTAAGGCTAATCAACTACTGCAGCTTAACAGTTAAAGAAAGTAGTGGTCAAAACTCAATTACCACTTCCATAATAAAGCATTTTATATCTTTAATATGTACATTTCCATTTAGTTTGAAGGAAATGGGTGATTCCAATATGTACTTTACTTTACTAACCTTTAATTCATTTAAATTGATGGTAAGCAGTCAATTACACTATTTCATCCCTTTTTTATAGAAATAGGCAGGGATATAAATGAGTTTTGCAACTATGATATTGGAGGGTAATAATTCAGAATTTTTGTCTTTTTATTAAAAAATAAAATCTCTTGCTTGAACCTAAGTACTGATGAATGCTTATGTAGATGTCTGCTCAGTTTGTTTGCCATAAAGGATAAAAGTCCTAGTGCTCTCCCAGTTTTACACTTCATGGGTATTTTGCTTGCTTACAGTCATCCTATTCAGATCTGTTTTGTTTTGTTTCTAACTTTGCGATGTGTTGTTACATGAAAAAAATCCTCAATATTTAAAGGCCTTAAGCATCTTTGAGCTTTTTTCTAAGTTATTACAGAATGTATAATTTTATACTCCATTTAATGTATATTGTGCCATCTGTAATGTTGATACAAAAGAAATTTGGCAATTCCTTTTAGTGACACTGCATAAACATACTGATTAGAGGGAGTTCTGACTGTATGCTTTGGTGAATTGAAATGAAAGCCACACACACTTAATGGTAGTCAAAAATACATAGGCTTTTTGAAGTCCTATGTGGTTATCCAACACAGCAAACCAAAAAGCCAAAAAAACAAAAAAAAAAGAAAAAGAAAAAACAAAAAAGAAAAGAGGAATAGGAAGAAATGGTTTAATCATAACAAGCCATTGACATGGCTAGTTTAGTTATATATTAAGTTCCATGATGGATGAACACCCTGGCGTGCTCTGCTTGTCACTGTAGCCCCTGCTGTTCCAAAACCATTTCATTACCTCTGCTGTATTATTGCACAGGAGAGCTTAAATAAAATAAATTGCTGTTTGGAATTAAATTGAGAAGTATATTCTATCATTATTTCATGGGAAATAATAAAAAAATATGTCGACAGGAAAAGATCTTATTTTCTGATTAAAATTTAATTAGAATAAACCATTTGTAGCAGAAACTGGGTCTCTTGGTATTTTAGGATGGATTAGTATTATATGGGTTTGTGCTAAGAGGTTCAGATGGAAGGTAGCATCTTAAAGAGGTTGTCTGGGACAGTGCAAAGTGTAAATGTGCTGTTTTGTAAAATCTGAATATGACCTCTATTTGGTTGAAAATATATATCATGCTTCTCAATACTTGTTTTCTTTGTTTCCTTGTTCTTAAACAGCGCTGAAAATACTGTATTATATACAAGTGTAACACATGCATACCAATAAATGAAAATAAATGGATTTTCAAATATTCTGAATAGATTCTCTGCAGTAGATTAATGTTGTGACTATTCATAGCAAGTGAATAAAATTGTAATATAAAACAGAGTTCCCTGTATGGATGTGCACATTGGAGACATGTTTACTTATGGAACAAAATAATTTTTTAGCAAATAAGAATCTCAAAGGTTATATTAATTTTATATTTCTTCAGTAGAGCAGAGAATATTTCCTACCGCTTTGAAATGTCCTTTTTAAAGGAACTGATACCTATGGGAAATTCTGGTGTGTGTGCTGTTGTTTTCAGGTTAGATTGAATAATTTTTTCTTTTCCTTCACAAAATGTGGATCCTGAAAAATTATCATTTAGATGTTTTAAGTAGCAACAAAGACATGGTAGACAATCCTGAAAAAGTAGTGTTTCTGGGTAATTTGTGGAACTGTTTAAAAGAGAGGAAAAAAGAAAGCCAGTTGGTCAGACCTGCTTGTGCACCTTGAAGCAAGCTGGGAACCACAGATCAGGTATCTATAGTGAAGGTTTAATGCTGCTTTGAAAATGGAGTACAGGTGACTGAATCAGCTATGTGCATTCATGTAGGCATGTGAATTGCTTCAATTAATCCTTTATTCCTTATATGCTACTGTCTAGATCATTTCATCTAATTGCAAAAATGATCAGGCATTATGATCAGATCAGTTACTCTTTGAATTAAGTAATCATCAGGAACGCTGAACTGCAGAAGATGAAGTTCTGCAGTTCCAAGTGGCAGTGAATTGAGAGGGAAAGAAAAATCACTGCTTTGTTCATACCTCTCACAGTTAAATGTGTTGGATCAGTTCAACAAAGCACAAAAGGAAGTCCTGATATGAATCTTAATGAAAAAAAATTCATATCAGATCAAATAAATCTAAAATAAATCTTAAAAAACATTCAAGTCTAAATCTTGGTTGTGTTTGGCTTATTGGTCATAATGAATGTTAACCTTTACAACAGCACTGCTGCAGCTAACACTGTTACTATTAATATAAATACACCTATTGTGCTATATAGTTTCAATTTTTGTATTTATCCTGTATTTTTAAAATCTTGACTCCTTCAGCTCTGCCTAAAAATTTTACTGGTGTAGCATTTCAGTACTTCACCAAACCAATGCAGCTCTGTTTTGTGTAGAATCTATATGCTTTAAAAGTGCATCAGATGCTTTTATTCTGAAAGAATCTGATATAAAGTAATTTAATTTGTTAGTTTTCATAAAAAAGATATGGAGGGATTTTTTTTCTCATTATAATTGTACAGCTGACTTTTATAATTTCTAGGTAATGCATGAAAGTCTGTAGCAACAAAACAGAAATATGTGATTGGCATCCTTTTCTGTTTATTTACTGCCTCCTCCTTCATGCCTCAAATTTTACACATCTGTTGTTAGCCAATCTATTGGCAAGGAAAAGGAGCACAGTTTTGATTTGCAAGAGGAGTATTGCCTTAATTTCTAGTTACTTTTTGGCAAAAGTTAGGTAGCTCTCCATCACACCTGTCACACCTGAACAATCGGATGCAATTAAATGATTTCTCATGGTTTCAGTGGTCTTAAATTGGAAAATAAGAATTTCCTAATCACTTTGTCTTTTAACACAGTTTGTATACTGAAAAACTTTTCTGTTTATTTTTTCACAGAGTGAGTGAATATTTTCAGGTTACATCTTTAGTCTTGTTTCTGTAAGAGCTTATGTAACATTTGTACACTACTTTACAGACAGACATTGCAAATATTTTAGAAAAATATGGCTGGATTTGTTTGTATGTTCTGTATTCTTCTGTACTACAGAAGAGGTAGTTGAATTTCCCACAACTTTGTCTTAACAGGTGAGATTACAAGTGTTTTCAATGTCTCTTTATCCAAAACTAAATTAAGACCATCTGGCAGGAGGGCCACTGATGGTGACACTGGAAAGTCTTGTGTAAGGGAGTGACAGTTCTTTACCAGGCTGCTGTGAATAGGATGCCGGAAGAGTAAAAAAATTTAATATGGTTTCAACATCAGAGATGTAGGGTCTGGGGAAGCAAATCCAGCATGTGAGCACAGGGATACAGTCAGCACCCTGAATCTGTGGCTCTAGGGGTGACAGTAGGACCTTAGACCTGTTCTCTGGGTTGTAGAAAATGTCCATCTCTTATCTCTGGGATTTTCTCCAAAGCCAGATGACAGAAATAACAAGGCACCTTGGTGATTTCAGTGTGGTTTGTATAAGGCCATCAAATGCAGCTGAATGTTTAGCATTTTGTTTAGAAAATTCTGATTAAGCAAACTCATTAAAGTTCACATATCCCTATTCAGTTAGTGGTTAAAGAACTACTCTCTATTTTCACTCTTTCCTTTCAAGTATACAGGCCAACCTGTGTAGCAATTGGAAGTGAAATCCAGTTATTCCATGGTAATAGATTCTCTTGATTAAACATCACTAATCACATCAATATTAGCCGTGACTGAAAGACTTGAACTTTCAGTTCTGAAAACCAGTTTATTGCACAACTAAATTAAATAAACAGTTTGTGTAATAGAAATATCATTACCTATATGTAACCCTTACAGTAAAACTTCTGTATTAGCTCTTCAAATTATATTTATGTTCGTAACTGTAAAACGTAAAATTTGGTTTAGATCCTGTATAACAGCAGGGATATTCTTTTTTTCTGCTAAAACACTGAGGTAACCTAGGGACACTGTAGTTTGGGATTTATGGCTTTCACTGCTTCAGCTACACAGCTGGGAAAACAATACGTAAAAATACTTATGTTACTCACATTGCTGAGACATTTTTCTTGAGTATGAGGAACGTGTAGAGTTGCAAGTTTACTCCATATGAGCATATTGCTTGAATCTCTTGAACTCTTTTCTCCTTACTGTCATCCCAAACATGACAGAAACTGTATTTGAATTTCCAGCCTTATGTCTTAGTATTTACATCAGAACTTACATAATGCACAATACTTTAGTCATTATGTCTCCATATCAAATAGAGTTTTTTAAAATTCTGTTTCCTCCTTATGATTAATTACTGATGCCTTGTCATATTTGGGCATAGATAATATAGTCTTTACTATTACTGATTTAGAGTTTGTGTATCTTTGTGTTCTTCTTTTTATTTTGCTTTGGTCATTTTCTCGTGTCCTGCAATCCAATCAGTTCTTTCAAAATTCCAGTAATGATGAGAAAAGTGTTTTTAATATATAATGGCTCAGAAGTGAACACAGGAGGGAAAAGAGAGAGATGATGTGTTTCTATAATTTTATCTAAATTTCCAGTTTAAACTATTCTTTCTAAAGAGAAGCATTTTTTTGTAACTATAAATGAACGGTGTTTCAATATGCTCTGTGTTCATAAAGCTGATAAAATGGTCCTCTCTGTATGTCAGATTACCTCAGCAGAATTTACAAATGGAAGATGATGATTTTGCTAATGTCCATGGGCAGGTAGACATAATTTGGTCCCAGATGCTCTGCCTAATGTTCATGGCAAAAGTGACTCAAAAACAATGCCTCCATATGCCATAATTGCTGGAATTATTTCTCAGGCATATTCCCTTGTCATCCCTCATATGTAGAACTCATTAGATTCCTAGTGGGAGAACATATGGAGAAGAGAGTTGATGGAAAACATTATAAAACAGATTGTGTATTTAAATTTATATTATAAAAGACCTCTGTGCACAGGCAAACTTAGCAGAGAAAGTTCAATCTCTTTCTTTCCACTTCATAAGGAAATTGACATTTATGAAGTTGTTATCTCAGTGCATTCAAGCCCAGTTCTAGATGGTGGGTTAAAACCTGGCTTTAGGGATAATAGTGGGAATATTGCTGCTCATTTGAGGTCAACTCTTCAAAATATTTACTTAAACTATAATTAAGATCTTTTCACTAATAGGAATGACCAGAAGTTCCACCCATAAAAGTCTGTTGGCAGGATCAGGCTTTGGGCTATGGGTTTGTGATTTCAGTGTCAAGATAATGTCTTTGATGAATACCATGTTTCTATTTCACAAAAAATTGCTAATATTTCTTTTATCCAGCCCAGCTGATTAATGGATGGGGATCATATGCAGTGCAGAGATGTTTTAATGACTACTAACTACTATTAATTCCTTATTTATCATCTGTAGCAGTTAAATACAGCAAAAAAAATAAGCTAACCATACATTAATTCAAAGTATTATACGTGGATATCTGTGATGCTTTCTTTGGTTACCCTTAGGACTCTTTCCTTTTTCAGGGTAATTAATTTTCTATTTTAAGACTGATCATGAAACTGGTTTCAATAGGGAGCATTTGGGGTACTATAAAGTGTCTCTGTAGGAGAGGTGGGCACTAGCAGGAGCTACCCATTAGATAGGTGGGATGTGGATAGACTGATGTCTATGACCTTACTGCAGTGCCTGGTAAAATGTGGCCGATCACCTAGAGAAAGAGCAGAAAGTGTTTCTAGAAAAACACATCTGCCCAACTCCTAAAGTAACAATTCTGAGAGGATGTCTTCTTACATGGAGCCGAATCAAATGTTATACCTAAATCAATACAGAAGGACAGAGAGAAACTGTTGGGCATCTATTACAATATGGCTCTTTAACCCTTAAAAATGCCTGATATGTCCACAGGATGCCCGTCTAGGTCACTGCCATTTTAAAAAAAGACAGAATATAGCTGTTTAAATAGTATCTGCAGTTGTGTGTGTATTTGCTGGCCAATATGCCTTCCTAAAGCCAAGATTTGGTGTCATTTTGTGAGAGAGGGCTTCCAGAAGTTGAGATCCAACCCTCCTCCTTCGCTGCTGGAAACAGATTGTGTTATTTTACTGTTCTTCTAAGCCAGAGTCCCACAGTATACTGCTGGCAAGCTGCACCACTTGCTCTGCACCTTTCAGGGCACAGTAGTTACTCTCACAAGCCTCAGCAGGAAGCAAAATGTGCATTACCACACATGCTTTGTCTTAATACTGAAAATCTTGATTGTTCTCTATGTTTGGATATTTCTTTTCCTGACAGCTACAGGAAAAAATATTTATTATTAGGTGGAAATGTAATTTTTTTTTATTTTGCACCAATCCGAACATCACACTTAAAATATATATTTTGCAGTTTCTTAAATGTTCCCCCTATTACAAATTTATTCATTTGTACTATATAAGTATTAGTCTCTCTGTCAGCTGCTAGTGGCACCTTTTAAAATTGTGTCATCCATTAGTGATTTTTTTAATCACTGCAGGAAAATGGTCATTGGGTGGTAAGACTTTCATCAGCATGTTGTGGTTTTTCCATTCTCTCAGTACATGCATGAGAAACTAGATGATGAAGTAGTAAAAGAGCCTTGAAGATGTACTGATTTAATTAATCTCAGGCAAACAGACCTTGATTAGTGAAGGAAGTTATAGCTCTTCTGTAAGATTGTGTTCCATCATTCAGAATATCCAGCTGTCTCCTTTGATTTAAATTTGATTATAAGAAATTTGGGCAGTAGTAATATTGATATAAAAGATTAATAGCAGCTCAAAAAATGGATCCTTAAGTATTGACGTATGTGATCAAGTATCCAGCACGTTTCAAATCCTGGGCTTTACCTAAGGCTCCTAATGGATAAGGAAAGTAGCAAGTATTTTCCACATTTTTATGTCCTTTGAAGGAAATGCAGGCATACTAGAAGACTTGCAGCTGAAGTGCTCACTGTACTTCAGTTAATGATGGGTTTATTGCTAAAGTCCACATAGCTTGGATCTTACCTCACCTTTTGTTAAAGCATGTAACATAAGCGCCTGAAACGGATCGATTTCTGCAATTAGCAGTTCTGAAAGGAAGCACAAAAGCAAGTTCTTGGCTGCTCATGCTTGGGTTAACTCCATTGTCTTTAACGAAGTTATTCTGGTAAATCTAGTCTTGGCATTCTAGATAAACAGTTCAGAAAATTAAGCTGCAGTTAATTTGAAGACCTACATTAAAGGGCACGTGAAACTTCAAGGGATTGGGTAAGAATAAAATGAAGATGGCAGAAAATTAAGGTTTCTTTTACGCTTTCACCAGGTACCACATTTTTATATAATTGTGAGAATTGTGGTTCTGGTCCCACCTCTAACAGAAATATATGAAATTCAGTCCTGGTCTTAGTCCTGACATAAGTATATATCAAAAGCAGTTTATGATTGTCATTGGCAATAAATTTTTCTTCTCAAAACCCTAATGTGAGGTCTCTGTTCCATGCCTCTGCACCTTAAATCCTGAAAATAGAGCTTTCTGGGAACTTTGCTGATGACTAAAGCTTGTTACAGACTTCTGCTGAGGTTTACATTTCATACTGACTACCTGTGCCAGCTGTTCCAAAAACTGTCTCATTGGTTCAAACTCTTGTGTCTCCTCACTTTTTTGTTGATCAATATATAAAAAATATGCTTTATAAATAGTCTTTAAATTTGATGTATCTGATAATTTGCAGCAATTCCAAAATGGTATTTCTTACTTTATTTCAAACTCGAAAATGATTTAAATATTGTGAACAGTAATAAACTCAGTCAACTCATTCACAATAAAGAACTGTGATGCCTTAAGCTACTTTTTGCCAGTCAGAATATTGTCAAGGTGACCTTTCATGCTGTTTCAATTGCATACCCTTGCCATTATTTAACTATTAAAGTGATGGAAAACTTGCACTTTGCTATTTGCGTCACAACATTTCTAGACATGGGGACCTGAAGAAATGGAACCATGGAGAAGCTATAATTAATGTGCCACTTTAAGGAGTTAAGGATAAGCAGCCAAAGAAACACTAAACCTGGTGGAGCAAAACAGCTGCAGTCTAGTCTTCAAAACTAAAAATCCATTTGCAATGCTTTCTAGAATCCTAATAACTGCTGTTGGTGTCAAGTAATTAATGATAAGTCGTTTTTCCTGCACTGTGTCTCAACCATCCATTGTTGAAATGTACACGAAAAATGCAGCTTCTGGATTGCTATTAAAACTCCTCTCAAATTTAAATATTAATGAAATAAGTGTCATTTAATATTGTTAACGTCTATTTTAAAAGGAGACAATTTCTGTTTGTTTTAAAATTTTTGCATATCTATTTATATGAATAGAAGTAACTAGAAAAAAATAGTAATGATAGTAAAAATCTGTCCATTATAATGTTAAAATGTAATTGTTTCACGACTTTATGATTAGATATATTCTGTCTACATGAAGCTTGACTCATGTTGACAGAAAGCAAAATCATCAGAAAGATGTGGCTGTTGAAAAACCTTTTGTCTTCACAATGCTGATGGAGGAGGATGAACATCACAGACTGTGGGAGCTGTGTAAAAAGCAGAACAGGAGAGGGTTTCTTTTTCCATCAGTGGTTAGGTGATTTATATACATGACTCTCATTAACATTAATGGAAGTTATCTGCCTCATTTTTTATGAGCCTGATGTGAAATTAATGGCAGTCTTCCCATTGTCTCTAGTGGGCTGTGGATCAACCAGTAAGTGCACAAATGGGTTTGGTTGAAATATTGGTGCTTGTAGAATGCTGCTTGCTTAGAATTTCAACATGCTTCACTCACAACAAAAAACGCTGTGTGAATGCCTAAGTGTCTGATCTGAGGAGTTCAATGGTGAAGTGTGCTGATCTGTGGCACCATGGGGCATCCACATGGCAGACTCAAGAGATGCCTGAGCTAGCTCGCAGTGAGCTGGTGGAGCAGGAGCAATAATCTGCCCAGCAGCATGAGCTGTCTCACTTTTCAGAGAGCTGGACTGGAGTAGGTGTAGTGAAGTTTGTGGTCCAGACTACAGGATGAGGGATTTGCAGTGCCATGCGATGCTGTACTTCTATCAGCAATACGGTAATGTGCAATCCCGCTTTTTCTGATATCCAGCCTGAGATCTGTCTCTCTGCTGAATTCTCCTCTGCTTTTGATTGTTTTGTTGTGTTCTGTTTGGAGTTTTTAATGATTTTTTTTTTTAATAGAGGAATCATATTTTCATTGCAGTAAACCTTTCACTGACTTATGAATGCTTTGCACTTTTAAGAAATCTAGACTCTGCTGCTTTTTCTTCTGTGAGGAAGGGAAGGACACCTGAATTTACTAGCAGAATTTAAAGAACATCTGTTCACATCTGTTCTGGGATAAAGTTAATTTTCTTCTTAGTAGCTGGTACAGTACTGTGTTTCATATTTAGTATGAGAATAATGTTGAAAATTCACTGGTATTTTGCTTGTGTATAAGGGGTTTGTCAACGACGTTTCAGTGTCCCATGCTCTGCCAGTGAGGAGCTGGGAGGGGCCATGGCCATGACAGCTGACCCTAACTGGACAAGGGGTTTATTCCACAGCAAAAAACATCAAGCTCAGTATATAAACTGGGGGGAATTGGTTGGGAGGGGTGATCACTGCCATGAGCACTGGCAAGTAGGTGGTGAGCAATTGTATTTTGGGCCACTGATTTCTTGTGAATTTTATTTTCCTCTCTCTCTCTCTCTCTGTCTCTTTTTAAAATTACTATTATTATCATTATCATGATTATCATAGTCTAAATTTGTTTCAACTATTAAACTGTTCTTATCTTAACCCACCTTTTTTTGACTCTCATCCCAATTCACTGGGGAGGTAAGTGATCAGCTGCATGGTACTTAGCTGCTGGCTGGGGTTGAATCACAGCAGCATGCATGTTCCTTATTGTCAGCCAGTCCCTACAGGGACAGGTGACCAGCCTTGCTGCCAGTGAAGAACATTTCTCACCACACACAGAACAAACCAGTTCATAATAGCTTTCCCATGGATTGGGAACTTCTCTTATAGTTGATCAAGTTCATGTTAAAGTGTTCCCAGCTGCACCAGGTTTCTCCTTACCACAATGTCACATTGGTATATATGTAAAAAACTGCCCTCCTAAAGAACTTGTATGTTGAAGCCAAGCCTCTAGGAAGAATCGGGGAAGCTAGATCCTGAGGACTTTAACACACAAAAGGTTTCGGTTCTTACTCTGCTGCACATGGCCACTGATGGTCTCAATCTCAGGCTGTAGCAAGGCTGGGCATGTACTTTAAAGATATAAATGTACACACAGTGCAAACCAGACCAACACAGGCTAGAGACTGCACTGTTACCTGAACCCAGGTAAGCACAAAAAGCTTGCATGGGGCCATGAGCAGCACAGACTGTCCAATCACATCTTCTCCTCCAGCTGCTCAAGATTAAAACCTGTGCACCTGCACAATTTGCTGCAGCCGAAATGTGCAACAAAATGCAGCTATTTTCTGCTTCACTCTGAGATTCTGCTATAGTCTTTTTTCTCAGCATGACGTCATGAAATGCAGATGCATTGGATTTTCCTCAGGTCTAGGTTCCTCACAGTTTCAAAGTATGAGCTGAGAGAAGCAGGGAACATAATATTGGCAATCCATCAGGTACAGAACAAGCAAGTACCCAAATGTGGGATTTACTTGCTACATTCACAGATTTCAGGGGATGCACAGCTGGAGTAATTGTAGGCGGAACAGAACAAATACTCCCTACTTGTTCAGCTGTGCTATGGCTCTACACCATGCATAACAGAAAAGGTAGGTGTAGGAAAGAAAATAGAGATTAGCGCCATTCAGTTTGCCGGTAGAATGTTTTACAATGTTATTTACGAGCTGTGGTTTGGTGTTTTAGTTTTAATTAACCTTTTTCTTTTATTTTCTTTTTTCTTTTTCTTTTTTTCTTCTCTTCTCTTCTCTTCTCTTCTCTTCTCTTCTCTTCTCTTCTCTTCTCTTCTCTTCTCTTCTCTTCTCTT
>JANRGV010000073.1:50850139-50888479 GCA_024734035.1 Alethe castanea
TTAATTAAGAATTGTTTGAAAATTTAAAAAAAAGGACTTTCATGTCTTCTTAGCAATCACAATTTGGACTGCACTGCTGGGTAATTTTTTTATTGCATATAAATCTAAGTCTAATAAAGTTCTGCATTTTTATTAAGGACTTTTTTTTTGCTTAATTGTAAGGAAATGAGAAACCACAGCAATGCCAAAGGGTTTTATTAAAGTATCAAAAACTAGCAAGCAATATACACAAGCCAATTAAATAGCACTCTATGTCCCTAAAGTAGAATGAATAGAGGCTTGTACTTCAATTGATATTTTCTTTGACAAAGAAATCAACCCCTACAGAGTCAAACTCATAAAATTTATTGTCTACAATATACTAAGTGCAGATTAGCTGTCCTTTTACCACAGAAATAAAAAAATTAAACCCACAATTCTTTAAAAACCTGATATCAATACTGCAGGTTTTAAGTTATTTCTGTTAAAATATATGGATTTGCAATCAGTGATTGAATCCATGTGTGCTGTAGATATCAGCGTCTGGATGAGTGCAAGAGTTTTCTTGCCTGCATTCATGCTGGGACTGTACTGCATCTGGAATTTGTTGTACGGGCTGTGAAAGTGCTGTGGAGTACACTGAATTACATGAAACCCACTCCACAAGGAAAAATTGTTATCCTTGGTGATGCAGGTGCTTCTTTGGTACCTAAGAACAGGGGCAGATCCTCTGAAAGGTGTTAGGATATGATTAACACTGGAGCTTACAGAAAGCTCTTCCTGCTTTGGATCCTGGTTTTGACAGCAGAGACACAGAACCGGTGAGTGTGGCTAGCCAAACAAAAATCCCCATGACACTAACAGGAGTACTTCCCCACTGTGCATTGTGTAACTATGCTTCGTGCAGTTCCATAAATTGTTGGCAAATCTGGGATGGTTCTGAAGGCATGCCTGCACAAGATTCTTGCGAGAATCAGGAGGGATATTTGGATGCAAGTATTCAACACTATGGTTCTTTTTAGGCAAATCTATGAGGAGGAGATAGAAGTATTTTGCTCACTGTCTGTGTGCTGGATGCAGTTCCCCTAAGCCTCTCCTGGGACAGAGAAAATCCAAACATAGAGCTAATAACCAATAAAAATTAGACTAATTCCTTGCAGCTTGGCACTGAAAGAGGAAGTGGTTTCCATTTCAGGGGAATTTTTCCGCCAGGGGATCTTACAAATCTGTTCAGTCTTTCACTCATTTCTATTGGATGAATGTTTGTATTTCAAAATCATCATTAAACGTTGGTAGGCAGCTTTATCAAAAAGGATAAGAGTAGAATGATCACAAGGTATTTGATCCTCACTTTCAAGATGACCTTTTATTGTAGGACAGAAGTATGCAGCATAATCTGTGGATACTATTTTTCAAGCACTAAATTCAAGCTCCTTAGTGAATTGGGAGACCTTGCTAGATTCCAGAGCTGTTGATAATCAGCTGTATAACTAAAGGCATGAAGACAGAATTGCTTAAAATGTTCCGTAAACAAATGGGTATTTTTTATGGTTACATAACCACACGGTAGTGGTTCATCTATCCTTCATGGAACCATAAGAAAAGAGGCTCAAGGTGAGTTCATTTGCCCCTACAATGTTTAGTCTCCTCAGCCTACACGATGAAATTAACCTATGTAATCTAATATATCCTAGAAATGGAAAATACTTGTGAAAAGTATTAACAATTAACACATCTGAGCAAAAAGCAAAATATGTGCCGTTATTTGATCTACTTCTATTAAATACAAATTTTACATTAGCTGAAGATTAGCTTCAAGAAATAATGAAAAGTTGTTTAATTTCACAGTATTTGAGACACATGCAGCACGTTATGATTGGATATTAGCATATAAAGTCCCGAAAACAGTGCAGAAAATAGACTAATTTAGATCTCTATCCTGTATTTGTTTTTGAAAACGAAATTATAGTAATATACAATATGTACAAATATGTAATATGCTCAGAGGAAGGGAAATAAGAATCACAGGTATAAAAACATGACTGTTTGTACCATGATAACATTCCATACCATTACAAGAAAATTTTTTACCACTATAACTGTCCTGCTGAGATGACAACTAAGATTACAAGGAGGAGTTTATACAAATTTTCATATGACTTTTCAAATAAAGTTGTATATTTAGCTTTTCTTGATTCATGCATGTCCTCCACACAGTAAAAAATGTTTCATAGCTCTTAATCACCATTGGCATAACTTAAATGGAAAGAACAACCTTGTTCTCAGGACAAATCTCCTAGGCCTATAAAACCCTGCTTAACACTATTTCACTTTGAACATGTTTACTCTTCAATAGTTTTCTGCCCTCACAGAGCAAGCATGACATTTGAACATCCCACCAGCTGCTGCATGTTCAGCATAGTGAGAATTTCCCCCAGTGTTATGAATGACCTCTTCTAAAGGGCAGTAGTTACTCGCCTGAATGGAAATCAAAATCTTGTTCACAGTTAAGCTTTCTTGTTGTTCATGTTAACACTTTTAACACTCAATTTATGGAAGGGACATTCTTTTTTTTTTTATCAGTAACTGGTCATTCCTCCCAATTCTTGCATTATTTTGTATCTTTTTCATTCTCTTCCATATTTACAGAAAATTTTGAGGTAGAGAGGGGTGAAGGAACTTGGAATGAAAGTATGAACCACTCACAGACAGTTAACCAAATTAAACAGGGACAGTGGGATGAGAGTTTAAACTACTTTTGATCTTTATTCCGGTGTAATGAGATGTTTACAACTTTTAATTTTTGTATTCTATTGCTGGATTGGTTCTGTGCTTCCAAGCACATCTCCAGTTGGCATTTATCAGTTGACTTTACGCATTGTTTCAGAACCATTATTGTGAACTTTCCTTTCTATTCTTTACATGAAACAGGGCACCATGAGGGGTGAGGGTTCCACCTTCACATCTTTCTGCCAATGTAAAGCTCCGTGGCAGAGGTGTAATTCTCATCAATTATCAATTACACCCTTCATGCTGCTAGAACAAGGGTAAGCAGGTTTGGCTGACAGAAAAATCCATCTCAGAAAGTCACAATGAATTTTAAAAAAATAATGCAAACATAATCTTACAGCAACTCTGTTATGGCAACCTAGAAAAATCAAGCACATCAAGAGTCTGCTTAGAGACAATTGTCAAGAAAGGAGCTATTGGCACAAGTCCAAGATCTGATGTCTCATCCCTGCAGGCTAAAGAGGCTGACAGGTCCTCTGAGTGGATGACTCCTCCCTGAAACTCACCCTCTTCTTGTGTCATAGTTTGATGATATTTATACTGACAGATGTCACAAAATGACATTCTAAGATGATTTGGGTTCAGGCTTGATGGTTTGGTTTGAACTCAAAAGTTTTTGAGGTAAAACCACCACAAACTTCTATGCCGTGCATTTATCTTCAGTTGAAACTGATAGCCTGCAGAAAGAGACATCTGCAGATACGACATGTTTACAAATTCCTCAGAACAAGCCCACCACCTTGACTGCTTACAGATATGCAAATGAACTTTTCGATGTACAAAGTTTCTTAGGATTGCAGAATCACAGAACAATTCAGGCTAAAAGAAACTTCAGCAGGTCTCTAGTGCAACCTCTGACACAAAGCAAGGCTGTCTCTTAGATCAGACCAGGTTATTCAGGGCTTCATCCAGATTAATTTAAAAATCTCCAAGGATGGAGACCTCACAATTGTTTAAATAAAGCTTTCAGTGGTGTTTTCGTAAGGAATCTAACTAGTAAAAAAGGAGTATCTTAGTGCAGGGAAGATTAGTATTGGGAAAGTGTCTGACAAAAAGGACTTGACATCTTTTCCTTATTCTGTTGCTCAAAACGTCCATTTCTATTACTCCTTCCTTTTGTTTATCTTCCTCTTTTGCAGACTTCTCCTCCATTGCATACAAAATTCTGTGAAGGGCCATGGCATGAGGTATGCATAAATTGGCAAACATCTGGCAGGCTTCCTTTGTTGTGAGCTATAGGATATCTCTGCTGTTGTACAGATATCATAGCCTTTTGGTTTCTTTGGAAGTAATGGTTGAAAAATTTTATTTTATCGAAAGTTATTTTGCCATTCCAAATCAAATATGTGATGAGTAAGTGACACTCCCAAACACTAGTTTGGGCTTCTGCCCATACGTGTTTTGGCAATATTTTATTAGATATTTTTTTAAATTTGAGGAAGAAAATCTTTACTATGGGGGTGTTAAGACATAGGAAACGATTTCCTGGAGAGTTTGTGGATGTCCCATCCCTGGAAGTGCTCAAGGCCTTGTTGGAATGGGCTTAGAACCACCTGGTCTAGTGGAAAATATCTCTACCTGTAACAATTGAGTTGGAATTAGGTGACCTTTTAAGTGCTTTTCAACACAAAATATTATTTTCAAAGATTCTATAACAGTTCTCAGTGAGATATGTTTTTCAGAACCAAGCCAAGTCCCTAAATATTAGATTTCTTACTGTGTTATTGAAGAACCCTCTCTCACAATTGCAGAATTTGCCTCAATTTTCTGTAGATTTCCCTCCTTACAATCCTGAATGGGCTTCTCTCCTGCCTAATTAACTACCTCCTTCCTATCTCTGAATGTAATTTCCAGTCACTGACTGCCTTGTCCTTGCTAAGCTGTGTTGTTAAAGATGGTCAACACAGCCAAAAGGAGCACGAGGATCAAAGGAGCCAAAAGGATCAAAGCACAGCAGGGTTGGCTGCAGGGACTTTGGGAGGCATGTATCTATCTCACACTCTCTCTTTCTGTCTGAGATAGAGAGATATATGTACCTTTTCACCGTTGGTATTCCATTCTGCTCAGTCAGATGGGGCAGCAGGACGAGGCTGTTGTGCTGCATGTGCTTGTGTGAGTGTGGTGTGTGTTTTCTGAATGGCTGGTTACATACATTTCATACTACATACAATGCACACGTGGGCTCTGTATATGCCTGCTAAAAACCCATGCTCAGCCTCATTACTGGCTGAACCCAGGTTTTGCTCATGCAGCATCTTTACAGCTCTTTATCTGCTGAATCTGGCCGGTTTTCTCCTGACATTTTGCCTTTTACTCTAGGCTTAACTTGGGAGCTGATAACTGCATTTCTCTGAGAACTTTTTCTTTCCTTCATGGTGATGTGTTTGAAATTCTTTAAAATGTGTGTCTTTCTCCATTGGTAACTATAAATAGAACAAGCCCTGATATAAGAAAAGAAAGTCTTATTTAGGAGCATTTATAATCTCTGCCTTCTCTGCCCCCACTCCCACCCCCTCCATTAGAAGCAATTACCTTACTGCTTTTCTCTCTCTATCTATCCATCTGTCTGTGAATCCTTAGCAAGTAATTAGGACCTTGTGCTGTCATGTCAGGTTGCAACCCAAAGTAAAAAAAAAAAGAGTAGAAAAGATAAATTCACTGCTAAAACTCCTAAGAAATATTCTAGTTCTTATTGACGAGTTTTAGTGGGTCATCGCTCTGTCCTAGTCAGATGTTAGGAGAGAATATTTAAAAAAAAAAATTAAAAGCAGAAATAATACCTGTCCACAGTGGTAATATGGTGTGAAATGTGGAAATGTTGTCTTCAACAATGGAAAACCAGAATGGAAGAGGAAACACACACTGACCCTAAGGTCTCTGAAAACAAACACTTTTATCTGACTGAACAGCCAGCTTTTCAGGTTGCCTGTATTTGGTGGGGTTTGGTCTGAAAATTTTCCAGCATCAATTTGATTCTTACCTGAAAAAGAAATTGACATTCTTTTGACATTCTCTGCACTCAAATAAAGATTCAACACTTCATGTAGTGCATGGCATAGAGAGTGAGGTGATAGATACCATTCCTCCAGCTCCATCTTCCAATGTAAACAAGAGTGTATGAACTTTCAGCTGAAATTCTCTACTTACTGAGCCAGCTGATTAAATCTAAGAGTTATTACCATCTACCTGGAGTCTTCTAAGAAACTTCACTCTACTCAAGTGCCACAAATGAGCTAAGTTTCTTTTGCGGGAATGCATCACTTGTTTATGGTACTCAGGGAGTGAGGTAACACTAAAAAAGCAGAAATCAGCTGAGAAGCATGATTTCAACTGATATGGATTTGGAGCTGATTTACAATAGCTTCCTGATAACAGACTATTTTTATCTGTATCTTGCATATCTTAAGGATTATGCATATTATCAAGTATCTGGCCCTAAAACTGACAGACCAATTTATGCTCATACATGTATCAGTGAATAAATCATGCACTCGAGCAAATCTAGTCAGTAATGTCTAGTTGCGCTTTTTCAAAGGCAGATTAATTTACATACTACAGTCACAGAATTATTAAGAAAAGCCATAAGAAATCAGGATTTAGGTGGAGAATTAGGCTGCTTCTGTTTCAGTTTCCCCAGCTATTAGTTTTCTGGTAATATGAAAGAATTCTAGTCTAGTTTTTTTTTTTTTCTTTAAACCAACTGTCAAGGAAAAGACCTGCTCAGGACAAGTCAGCTGAGGCATGAAGATTGTGACAGACTGTGGAGTAGCAATGACAGATTAGATCTTGACTTCTCTTTTGATTTTTTCAACTTATAAGTACTCTGTTCTTTTATTTACTTATATCTTTCTGAATGTTTGCTGCTGAAAACCAGTGCCTGCCATTCTAGTGCCTTGGATAGCAGGATGGTTGCATCCTATTTCTTACATGCCAAACTCTTAATAATGCAACCTTTCTTTGCAAGGGCAGCACACTATTGACTTGTATCCAGTTTTATAGCCTTTATATACTTCAGATCCTTTTTTACAGTGTAGCTATCTAGTTACTTGTTTACCTTGTTATACCTATGCACTTGAATTTCCTGCAGTACTCATAGGTGTTATTGAATTTTGTTGTACTGATCTAAGCCCATTCTCCAATTTATCAAAATTATTTTGCATTCTAAACCTACACTCCAAAGTGCTTGCAACCCCCCTCAGCTCAATTATCTACAAATACGATAAGGAGCTTTTCCACTACTAATATTGGTCACAAACACACTGACTAGAATTATGTGTAGTGCAGCCTTACCTTGTTCCCACCAAATTACAGTGTGATGCAGCCTAATGATAATTATGTTAAAACTGGCTCTTTTACCTGTAAGGTAGCTGTATTCAACCAGAACTAAAATACCAGACACTTCTTTTTCTCCTGAGAGTGACAGTGCCAAAAACATTTCCCAGCTTCATCCCAGTTCAGCCTGTGCTGCTGTTCTGTTTACTGAGGGAGAGACAGCCAGTAAAGACAAACAGGTTGGTCATTGAAAAGGTTTTGTTTCAAGAAATGGATAATGGATGCTTAATGCTACTTCATTACTTTTAGGAGCTTATAAATTGATTATTTAATCATTTACTTCAGTATCATTCTGCAAAGATAAAGTTATGTTTACTGATCTCTAATTCTCCAGGTGTTTATTTTTCCTTTTCTTAAAGTTAAGATCAATATTTATCCTTCTCCATCCCTTTCAGGTTTCATCTATTCTCCGTGAAGCCTGGAAGATAATCACTAACTATTCAAAGATTGATTTGCTCTACAATAAATTTTCTCAAGCCTTGTGACTTGAATATATATAAATTTCCTGAATACCTAAATATTCTCTGATTTATTTTTATTCTAGTCTGGCCTATGTTCAGATCCCTTTGTTTTTAACAGCAATTTTATGAATCATCTGATCACTATTAACCTTTTCGTGAAAAACAAAGTGAAAACTCTGGGATGACTGTTCTGCCTCTGGTATGTTATCTGTTAATACGACATTTTCTCCATGAGGCTCAAGACATTTTACTTCATTTTGCCATGCCCTCTAAAGTTTTTATGCATTGTCTATGGTATGTCCACCTTATATTCTTTTTTATTTTATTATTTTTTGCTATCATTTGCAAGCTTATTACTCGTTGAATTTTACACATTTACATTTGTCACTGTTTTGTCTGTTTGTATTTCTGTACTGTTTTCTCAATCATCCTTAGCAATTTCCCCCCATTTAGGGAAATAAGGACAATCCTTATTTGTTTCTGAAATACTCAGAAAGCTCCGTGCAAGCCCAAATTAGTCTTACCACATTTCCTGTGAAGAATTGTTTAACATCAATATTATTGGTTTTTGCACAGGTTACAGTACCAAAATAATTTTCCTCATTATTCCCTTGCCTAGGATTTTACCAAATACTGATTTTGTCTGTTTTTTTTTAGGCTCATCAACAATAATTTCCTACTCTTATTCTTGTCTACTGAGAAATCATGAACTCTAAAGAAATGAAAGCTAAAGTTCTTGTTGCAAGAACTATGGTTTTGAAAAAGCTGGGATATCTTTTCTTTTGTGTTCCTGCTGGGGCATCATGCTGCTGAACTGGACTAATCTGCCATGGTATTTTGTGATAGCAAATATAAGAGGGAGAGAGGATATTTCAGAATGTGATAGTCTGCTAAAAAGTACTAATTTTGCATTATAAAGAACGGACTATAAAGGAGTTAATAATAAAAATGGCATTTTATTTATATGCTAGGGTTTTTTTGGTGTATGTATTAGGAAAAATGTTATTTCAACTCCTATTGAAATGCAGCCATTCCAGTGCAGGCAGAATACAGCAACAGTGTGTATTATAAGACTGAAAGCAGTAGAGCCATTATGAGGAAGGATGAAATCCTTTTTGTGAAAAAGCATTATTTGAAATTCACAGATTATTATCTTTGAAACTGACCAGGAGTTCAGTTGCTCTTTGTGAAAATGGATATTATTTATAATTCATATTAGAAAATTAGTTTTGCATTCTTACGTTCCATAGTTATTGCATGTTGAAAGTAGTGTCACTTCCTCTAAATATAGTGGAAGCATTCATTGCTGAGTCTATAAATAGGGATCCATTGCTGGATGGGAATGTATGAGAACTTAGAGTGCTTCACTCTGGTACATGTGAAAGGCTCATGTACCTTATGGCAGTCTGTGTGCCTTAGGATCTGACGAGGCTTTGTGCCTCACTATGCTCAAAATTCAGTTATGAGCAAATAATATCATATATATGGAGATAAGAATTTCTTGCTAGCCCAGTTAACGTTTTAACAGACTAATAACTCAAACTAACACGAAGCATCTCCATCAATAGTATTACCATTTTTATACTAAACCTTCCTAATATTGCTCCATTGTTCAGTGGTGTTGTCTTCACTATTTTAGTGTCCCTCTGAGTACAAGATTGGCCCTTCAATACTTCTCAAGCAGAATGGAAATAAGAACTATAAAAAGTCATCAGACTCCTGATGTCTTTGATGGAGCATGATGTTCATGACATGGATTTCTTCAGTCTTGCATATGCTTGGATTTACTTTTGTATGTTTTCTTCTCACAGAGGTCTTATATGCTGCTTATTTTAATAGTTTTCAGATTATTCAGCTTTTCTGTTTGCTTTTTTCCTTTACTACTAGTGCCACATTAGACATACAGCTGCACTTGTATAGTGACCACTTGTTGGATGCTTGTTGATTGTCATTGGCTTTTGCAATATGGTATCTCAGATAAACCTTTCAATTTTGCTCTAGAGCTCTAGATTATTTAACCCACTTCTTGTTATAAACTAAAAATAAGATGAAGATACTTATGACAATAGTTGCCTCACTTCTAGACCATTGATATCGTGGCTAAACCAAACGAAGACAATCCCTGGTAAGTTCTCAGACCCTCACACTGTAAGGGCGATATGAAGCCTTTTGTTAATAACAGCAAAAATGTGTTTCCTGGGCTACTCTGTATCTCAACAAAGGGAGTGTGGTGTGGCTATACTCCTAGCTTGACCCAGTTAAATGCAGCTAAATCAATCTGTGTCACCATTTCTGTTTTTTTATGGCTTCAAAGTGATTCACTGTTTATGTTTTGTCTAATAGCATTTCTGTACCTCAATTTCCTCAGTTTAAAATGCAAATAATGTTATTTCCTGGGCTGTCGTTTGTAAAGTAATTTAATAACCTTTGAGGATGTGCATCTCATTAACTACTAGTATTTCCAAATTGTTATTATAGGGAAGGTCCTAAAATAAGTTTGTTACTTCTGTTTTTGACAACTTAATTATTTGGTACAGTATTTAGAGACATTAATATAACCTTTCCCTTTCCAGCAGTTATTCATGTTTAAGGTACCAAACAACTAATGGAGCTCTGGGAAGCACAGCATACATTGCAGCTGACTGATTTTATTTGGGAGTTCTGAAACGGGTAATAATAACTGAACAAGTCTGTTGAATCACTTCGTAATACTGTATTAATTTATCTTGGGTAATGGAACTGCAGACTGTGGTATGTGCTCTAATTTTTTGGCAGCTATAAAATATGTTTTATCTAAATATTCAGCAAAGAAAAGATGAGAAACCTTAAATCCTCATCTACTGTAGAATTAGTTATTACTTCTCATCTTGCCTTTGGCCATGAAAATCAGCTAAGAGTCTGATGGGCACTGTTATATTGTTGCAGCATATATTTCTGATGAAATGTTTTTTATATCTTTCAATGGCGCCATGTGAACAGTTATGCAGGTATGCTACTGCCAAACAAAGGGTTGAGCTGTGATGAGATCAAGGAATTCTACCTCAACGTGGGGGTAGAAAGCACAAAAATCCAACTTAAAGGAAAAAAAGGAAAACAGAAATCATGAGCAAATGTAAAATGGGAGGGTACAGATTCATGGACATGCTGTGCCTAGGGAGGACTATGTACAACTGTCTCTGTGGTGACTCTTTTCTTGTGAGCTTCTGCAGATAGAGGAGGGGTCCTGTGACCTGATCCATGTCTTGGGTAGAAAGTGTCACCAGAGAATATCACAGAATCATAGAACAATTTGGGTTTGAAGGGACCTTAAATATCCTCTGGTTCTAACCCCTCTGCCATGGGCAGGGGAAAGTTCCACTACACCAGTTTGTTCAAAGCCCCATCCAGCCTGGCCTTGGACACTTCCAGGGATGGTGTGTCCACAACCTCTCCAGTTAACCTGTTCCAATGCATCACCACCCTTGTCTTCTTCTAACATCTAATCTAACCTGCCCTCCTTTTGTTTTAAGCTATCCCTCCTTGTCCTATCACTGCATGTCCTTGTAATACCTAAGGGACAAGAATTTCTAAGGAAAGATCGTTTCACTTTGTGTTTATTTCTGCATCTGTTTTTCCTCCTGATCACTGACTAACCCAGAAAGGAAGGACTACCATGTCAATAGCTAGAAGGCTGTTTTCAATGGTAAGGGTAGATGACCTTCCAGAAGCTTCAGGCTCAATTCTGGGTGAAGTTAAAGGCTTTTTATGCTTTTAAATCTTCAGGAGAGGAAACCCATGAGAGTCATGATACAATTTAGAGTTAGTATGCAATTGGACTGGGAGCAAAAAATGACTGATTTTATTTATTAAAGCAATCATACAAAATACTTTCATATTCTCTGTAGAAACAAATGAGTTTTTGTTGGGGACCTCTAAAGGTCCCAAATTAGAGTCTGGCTTAGTGTTACAGTATATATTGTTGTACATATATTATTTAGTGTACACATCTTTATGAGCTACACTAGTTTTTCATTGTATCTGTAGTACTATACAGCTTCTAAATGATTGTGTGGAGTAATCCTCTTCAATGTGGCACATACACAAATACAGTAACCTTTCTGAGAGCGAACATCAACATTTTTAATAAAAGAAGCAACCTGAAAAGGGCACATGAAGACATTTAAAAACATGCTTGAAATCAGACATGAAAAAAATACCACCTCTGTAGCAATAAATGCTGTCTGAAACATGGTGTGGTCCCCTTGCTTCACTTCCTAGACCCCCTAATTATGAAGGCAGTGCTACTTATTAAAAGAGAAGGACTTAGCTTTTAGTTTCACAACCATAATTCGTTAAAAAGAAAGGCTCGGCTAGTGTTCTTATATGAGTGTTTAATGAGCTGGTATGTCTATAATCAGAGGAGAGAAAGGTACCAAATGTACCTGTAATGTCACATGAGTGAGTTATTTGCCATTTTTAACACAGAGCTGGTACATCAGAGTAGAATCAAGGAGATGACATGCACTTAGCAGGAGGGCATTTATATGAAAAGCAATCCTCAATTATAATTGGTAATAAAAAAACTATTAATGTCTTATAACATGTTAACAGGATCTTAACACCAAGTTGCTGAATGATATAAGTAGAAGGTAATAATTAAGGAGTCAGAGGTTAGAATGTTATTAGCAGCTATTTGCATAGATATGGAAACCCCCCAAAAAATCTGACTGCTTGCCACTGACCTACACGTTCTGACTCAGAGTGAGAGGTAAATATTGTGTCATGACATGGGCAATTTTAAAGGATATTTTCTATTTTATTCTCTACTTGCTGCAGCAATAGAGATGGAAATTTTAGCTCATGCAGCTGGTTTTGGTGGCAGAAAAATACATTTCTGAAATATTCACAAAAGAGAATATGATGAGAAACCCTGAATTCTAATTTACTGAGGAGTTTCTCATGACTTCTCATTTTGCCTTTGGCCATGAAAATCATCCAAGAACAAGATGGCTACTTTGCTGTTTCCTATTATATATATTTCCACTATAATTCTTTTACAAATGAATTGTATCCCATGTCAGGTCATGCAAAAGCTCCCATCAATTGGCACAGAGTTAATATGAAGCACTAACTCAGTGTACAGGGAATTAACTCTTGTGTGGCTGTAATAACTTAGTGAGCTCTGTGGTATCTGTGAGTGCCAGGATGATGTTTAGCAAAAGCTAGTGTTACCATCATCTTGATCCATTATAGCCTGCAGACTAAAGCAGATGGCCACAGATGGTACATTCACTCCTTAACAGCTACCAGTTACACCCTGGACTACACTGAAACCAGGATCACTGACAACCCTTGATTAAAACCAGAGTGCAGAGGAAGGGTTGCTGCTGCTTTTTGAACTCACCATATACATTTTAATTGAGGAAAGAACACACTTTTCTGTTATCTGTGTTTCTGTTGACCTTTCCAGCTCCTTTCTGGACAACATTTAGGTCAGAACTAAATGAAGCTTAAGAAACGGCAGCTAGAATTTGCCCTTTTGCCATCAGGGGAATCATTCTGGTTTAGCAGGTCAAAAATTAATGCCCTAGATTGGAAACAATTGTCACAATTACAGTCAAGAACAAAAAACTAGTTCTATGCAAGTGTTGCTATCTAATAAAGATGATTTATAAAAACAAGCCCAGCACCATTACTGGTTTCCTCAAACTAAAGTTTAGAGTTCTTCTGGGACATGCTTGGTTCTTGTCAGGTTGGGTCAGAAGGCTTAATTGTGGGTAACATATTGCAAAAATAGTCCACTTGTTTTGCACTATGCTACTAAAGCAATCAGCCGTAAATGAATGCTTTTTGAAATGTTGTGATATTTATAGTAACAAGCAATATATTTAAGTAGAAGAGGAGTCATAAAGGAAGCTCAGTGCTAAAAGTTTTGAAGCAGAAACTAAATTAGGCTTAATTAAATTATTTCCTCCCACGATTTTTACATGACTTCCCACTATTGACTCTTTTGTCCGAGGAATGCATCTCAGTCTCAGGATTATATGAATTCACCTGCATAATCAAAATCTTCCAAAGACAGTTCAGGAATGATACCAAATTGCATCACAATTACATTAAATGTATTTCCTAGACCTGTGAATAAAGAAGAACTCTGAATATGTATGGCCAAAAAGACCTTTTCCATCCATGTAATCCAGCTGACGAAGGTTTGGAAGTTTAAGGGCTCCTTTTGAGTACCTGGTGAATTTTCCTTTAGGAAAAAGAAAAGGAGGAATTGTATCTGGATGCAGGCAAATTAATTCAGAAGTAACTGCTATTGTGATCTATCATGTAATAGATTTAATTAACTCTACAGTTTTCTGCCATAGCCCTGTTTTGACAGCCTTTTAATTTTTTTTCCACCCTGAATTTCATCACAGTAACTTTGTACTAATTTGTTGTCCCTCAGTTCTGCTAATGCATATCATCATAAACTCTTTTGGGCTAAACAGGTCTCCTTTCCCCTCATCATCACAGTATCATGCTCTGCAGCAGTTCTAGTTAGAGTGTATTTTTTTAAAGACAGCTGATTACAATTATACTGAGAACTCAGATTTCTATTTTAATTTAGTTTCCCTAATTAAAGTTTAACTGGCTCAATAGATCGAATCTTCTACAAGGTAATAATTTCGAGTATTCCAAAATTTCGATAATATAGCCTGAGAAACAGATCTTAAAGATATTTTCTTCAGGAAGCTCCAAGAATATGCTCTGTGATATCTCAAAATGGTGTCAGCTTAAGTACTCAATGGCCCTCTGTTCCTGATAGTCTAAGTTGTTGTGTCTGTTTAAATAGTTATAAAACTGATATATCTACCTCATTAATATAGATTTTTATTTTTAAATATATTGTCTTCTGGAAAAAAAAAAAGAAGGGAAATCTTTCTTATTGAATAACATCATATAGATTGAAACTTGGAAATGGCAGATAGAAAAAAGAGGAACCCCATGTTTTGGAATGGTGTTAACTTATGGCTTAATGGCTCAAATCAAAATCTTTCTGTCGCATCACACCCACATTGTGAAATAAAAGCATTTGACTTTTTCTGACCTAAACTAGGGTGTCTCTTAGTAAGATTTTCTGTAACCTCATTGCACCATTGACATAGCTGAGTGATAAGCTGAGGATTTAACTCTTGTTATGAGGAAATTTAGATGCAAAATGTTGTCTGGTTTTGACTGTTAAAATGAGGAAAAGGAGAGCTGGACAAATGTGTTATAGACATGATAGGGTTTGGCCCAGGAAAGTGCTTGCTCTTATGAACATTGAGCTTCTACCTGAGAGCATTTAACAGTAGAGTCAGATGTAGCTTTCTTTCCATAATATATATAGATATAGATACACACAGACAGACAGACACATATATATATATTAAATAAACAAAAAAGTTTATGTTGTGTTATTATTTAGTTATTGTTTATGATGTTGTATGTTAACTTACTTTTATGTGTTTCTTCGCTTGGAATTCATACTCCCAGCTATTAGACCACATTTTGGATCTGGTTTCATAACATAAAATATAATATTCATCCTTTATCCCTACTTCATACACTTTCCTCATGTCCTCTATGCATTCTGCCTTTATACCTAGAACAGAATAGAATAGAGGAGATTCTCTCTTAGTCCTGACTAATAGGGAGAGAGTTATGACAAAATCTAGACAGGGACTTTTTAGTGAAATGAGTCTCATAGCATAAGAAGCAGCCAAGACTTCTTCATTTGTTTAGGGAGAAACAGTAAAGAGGGAAGAGATATGCCTCTTCATATGCAATTAGTCTAATACTATCTTCCCTTCTGAAAAGGTGAATTGCAAAACATACAACTGCAGTGGCAATGACAACTCTGAGTAATTTAAACCAAGAAAATATATTACTATCCTCCATTATTTTAAATTGAATGTCTGTAAAGAAGATTTTTCTGACAAATAGGTGCAAAAACCATTTGAAAAATTCTTGGAAGATAAGTTGTACACTGAGAAACTTGTTGACCATTATACTTACTTCAGAAGCAAGAAAACCATCCTGGGCGATATATTTTCTTTGTAATGAAATGTCAAGATCTGTGTTTAGTGATTTCTGATCCTTTTAAAACAATTTTCTCTGAAAGTTGCCTCCTTAGAAGTAGAAGTATCTCAGTGTAAGCTTTGAAGAATTGACAAATCAATAAAAAAATAAAACATACCTTTGCTACATGATGTCAAAATCACCAAGACTGATATTCTAGGAAAGAATGAGCAAAAATGGTAGGATGTGTTTTGAAATAGCAAGAAGTCCTCTTCTAAAAGAAATTAAATTGTTATTAAGGGTGAGATTGTGAAGAGGAATTTTTTCTTTTGTTTTGGACAAACTGACTAAATACAGTTGAAGTACAAAAGGAAGAAAAAAGTGTGGGGGAAGCAATTTTTCTTTCCTTCTTTTACATAGCCTCAGAATTTTCAAACTTAAAGCTGATGGTGTTCCCCCTTGTGCTCTACCTTGTGTTTGGGCTTTGCTGGGTTGGATGTTCACCCTTGCACGTGTGTTCTGCTGCAATATTATTAATTCATGAAACAGAAATTCATTGGATATGAATGTGTCTCTTGCAGTGCGTGGTCTCTGCTGAACTCTGTTGTGTGCTCAGTAAGTGCCTGATGGTGTGCAAAGGTGCTGGGAGACAATAAATGCAGCATTTGAACTGATATTGACAAAGTCAATCTGAGTCTGTCACTGACAGTGTCTTCTCTGAAAAATATACCTCCACTGGCCTCAGAACAATAGTACCAGTGCCTATATCTTTGGAAAGGAATGTGAACCACCAGCCTGTAGTGTTCCTCCCTGGGCTAAATGACTGAGTACTTCTTATTGAATCATTCAGCAGCATTCATGTCTTGTCACTTCCCAGTGCAAAGGCCTGATCTCAGTGAGAAAAGAGGTAAGAAGATTTCTTCCTTCTCCATCAGAGCTCCAAGAAAGAGCCTCAGTTCTTGAAGAATTGAGACTCATGTTTTTAAAAACTTGAAATCACTGGAAAGCCACTGGTAAAGAAGCCATCTTATTATGCTTCTTGATAAATTGTGCATATATTAACTGCTTTCTTTCATGTTTCACTGTTGTCACTAGCAACTGTACCTGATTTACTGTACTGTATTTGAGTACAGTAATTGTACCCAAATTGCACTCCAGGTAAAGTTGTTTCTGCTGGTTTCTTCTCTTGAATTAATTTTCCAGAAAGAGCCTTTCCCCCCACATTTTCTTTCCTTTTCCAGCTTCTAGAAGACTGTAGTTTATAAAGACCATTTACTCTGTGGCTCCCTAGACTGGTTGCAGGAACAAGGCAAACAAGGTCCATATTCCCTCTTTTGAGTTTTAAAGAAGTTGTGTTTCAGTCTGGTTTTCCCCTCAAGTTTTTAAAACTGAAGAAGAAGAAATGAGAAGGGAAATTTAGTTTATGCAGGTGTCACATGCTGTTGCTTATAAGAGGAAGACAGGACAAGGGGAAACCTTGCACTGTTCAGAAATGCTGGAGGAATTATGCCTATAACTTGCTCTCCCTGTTTTTTTGACTGAAGGTGTAACCACATGATATCGAGATAAGGACCAACATATAATCAGACAAATTAATTGCCTTAATTGAAGTATGTCCTGGAGTATGGCTCAAAGTGCCTACCCTGAGCTGATCAAAACTGAATCCAAGCTTATTCAAGGAGATAATGAATGGGGTGATGTGGAACTTAAATTAACTTTTCTATCTGGTGGAAACAAAGTCATACAGATAGTCAAAAAGCTAAAATGGTAACAAATCAGCAGAGGGCTTTTCAAGTTGCCACACCGCAGTGTCTCCAGAAAAGTCATCAAACTCAAAAAGGCTGTGGGAAAGCCTCTGTGTTTAACAAATGGATATAATATAGATATATTTGGTGAAAAACCATGTTTAACAGAGTGAAGGTGTGCTCTGAGCTTCCTATTCATATTGTGCTTTTAAAAATGACTTGGCATGTTTTGTAGTAAACCAGGATCAAAGATTTAAACCTATTAAAGACTGTGAACATTTTTTCCCCCCCAAAGTCACACTCTGAAAGATGTTTTTTATCATTTATCAAGATTTGTGGTCCAACCTGGAAGGTATTGAACTGGGGCAGTGAAACAGTTACCGTCATGGGAAGGCGTCTAACACAAGGAAGGTGAGGTGGGCCAGGACAGGAGGGCTTCTTCTATGGAGACTGGTTAGTTGCATGCCTACCACCTGCTCCCTCAGGAGAGGAAAATAAGCAGCATTACAGCTTCAACATTACCATCGTGTAGGAAATCTTCCTGCACAAGGGACTAAGAATCTGGAAGACTGTAAGTGTCAATCCTGAAAATCAGCTGTAACATTTTTTAAAAGTGCAACCGATTTAGAAATTGCCTTTTTATTTTTCCCCTCCCTTGTGAAACTCCAAGTACTGTGTTTCTTTTGAGAAGCAGCTTAAACCTGAACTCCCTCTGCTGCCTGTCTACAGCAGTCTGTTGTTTTTCCAGTGACTGACATATTAATAAACTATTTAAAGTTCTCCAAAGGACAGTAATGAAATGATTGTTCGGTGTACACCTATCATTTGAGTATATTCCTTTGTGAATGTCAACATTTTATATCACTTAAATAGTTACAAACTCAAGTAGTAGGTTTTTGCTGCATCAATCCACATCAGACACTTTAATGTTTTTTGCTGCTTTTATGTGGAAAAAATATTCTTGTTTGAATGAAACTTAAAATTTGTTAGTTTGTGTAAGTGAGCAGACTATATTACATGTTGCTACCTGGGATTCTATGATGCTATGAATGATAATATTGACATAATACCTAATGAAAATATGACAACTTTGATTAGAAAGCACTTTGTTATTTTGCATGTAAGTTTGTTGTGCCTTTTAGTCATTTTGCCTTTAGAATAATTTACTATTTTTACTTTATTTTTTATGCTAAAGCAGATCTATAAAAACATTCTGTGCAAACTGGCCAAATTATTTATGCTTTCAAATTCTGATTTTTAAAAATAGACAGTATTTTATATGGCTTCAAAAAATGTGGATATTTATATTGATTACATATTATGAGACTGGTAAAGTGTTTTTCTGGATTGCATTAAACTAGAATTTCCTTGGACAGTCTTCTCTACATGTTGTAACTTTGTCCTGCTTCTTCTTGAGAAAGAGCAGGTGTATTTCTCTCTCCATCCACAAAACATCCCCCTCTGGGATGCTTCCTTCCCCCTTTCTCTCTTTTTTAGCTTCTCGATCTCTGATCCCCACTGTAGGAAATACTGCTTGTCTGACTGCACAGGCACCATCAGTTCTCATCAATTGTCAGAAATAAAAACACTGCAGATGGGTAATGAGACTTTTAGCAGAGCTTTGCTTTGATTGGTAGCCTTGCTAGGAAAGTTTCCAAGTGCAATGCAGCACCAAATCTCTGCTGTTCTACAAGAATCAGATACTGAGTGAAACGTTGTGCCTTAGTACCAAACATGGAATATCAGCGTGTGATAGGAGGATGTAAGTGTGAACAACTGCACTTATCACAGGAGGTGTGAGACTTGATATGACTGTAACATGCTCCAGAAACCAGTGCATGAAATATTTGTGGTGTTTGCAAATCAATACTTTGGCCTCTGTGCTTACATGGTTTCCCACACCTTCCACTCTCTGAACCAGTGTGTTTTGCATGAACTAGAAGATCTTTTAGGGAGGACTTCACTTGATCTTTGTTTCTAAAAATCTTTGACCTAATATCATTGTTTTCTAATGATAATAATTAATAAAATTAATATTAATGTAGAAATAGCATGAATGTTTCTGACTGCCCTGAATTTATCTCATAATGCCTTTGTTTCGTAATTCATGTCATTCCGTCATGTTAATTACTGACCTCTTTCTTAGTCTAGCTGAATGTCATCATGCTGCTTAAATAATTATCTTGAAATTCTACCTTTGAAAATATGGAAAAATAAATAAATTTTAGTACTGCATTAGTGTTTCCCTTGTCAGACTCCCAAAATTTTAGCTATATGAAAAGCTCATGTTACTGAAATTCCTCAGTATCTCATTCACCAACATATGGCTCTTCCTGAGATGCAAAAAGGATAGTCAAGACCTCTATCCACAGGAATCAAATCAGAACAAACATTTATTGGTTAAAATGGTGTCACTGGAAATGCAATCATGTTGCCTAATTTTGGCAGCCATATATGTCTCCCAGACACGTGCCATTCAAAACTTAAAAATAATACATAAATAATTTACTTTTCTTTTCTTTAATAAGAGAGTGGATACTCCCTTGAGGGTGTCTGGTCAAGGACTTTTTCAAAACAAAAGGGGATAATAAGAAAAGTAAGAAGCCATAAAAAAAGACACAAAGTTGAGAGATGAAAATAAGGGAGGCAAAGAGCAGAACACACCTCCTCAGACACAGTAATTGATCGACCATTATATTAATCCTTTCTTAACTATCTCTCTGTGTCATCTCACTCTCTGCCCCATGTGTCCTGCAAAGACTAGGTATCAATTACTGGGCAGTCACTGTGAGCAGGTTTGGTGCCAGCTGGAGCCAGGTGGAGAGTGTGGGTGCCCCACAGTCTGTGGTGTCAGATACTGGAGCAAGTGAGATCTCAATGTCAGCTGCCTCAGTGGGTGGGGCAACTCTGCCTCTCTTCATTACTTGTGTGTTTCAAAAAAATCCAGCTGCTGGGGGTCACCAATGTAAATGAGGGCACTGAGGGGTCGGTGCTGGCAGCTGGAGTGGGACAGCCCATGTGCCTCGTGCCAGCTTTGGGGGAGCCAGGTCTGCATCATCCCCAGCCTGGGAGGGGTGTGGTGTACCAGCAAACCTCAGGCTGGAGCAGCCAGCAATCGTGGGGCCTGGGTTTAGGCAGGGGATCAGGCTGCTGGGGAGGGTCTCTGCAGGTATTCAGGAGACCTGAAAATCTGTGCATGTGTGTAACTCCAGAGAGCGCCCTGTGTGTGGCCTCCTGTGTGGGTGTGTGGGTGGGTGTGCCTGGGCTATGTGCTCACCTTCAGTACCTGTTGAACCTCAAAACCTGGGTGGAAACCCTGGATCCACAGGCAAACCAGGCTAGGGTCCAGTGGTCAAGCAGGAAGAGTCCTGGTCCACAGCAGCTGGAGGGAGTAGTTGCTCCTATCCCTTAATAAGAATCACAAAGAAAGCTTCCAAATAACGGGAAAATATAGAACAATTCCAGTTTGGAAAAGGTATATTGTGGAGGATTATAAATCCATGCATGGTTTAGAGAAGGTGAATGGCAGACTGATAGCTTTATCATGTAAGAAACAAGGAGCTTGGTGAAGACAGGTATCTGTCTTCACTCCTTTCATATAATTCCTGATGAAATTATTGAATTCATTATCACAAGAATCCGTGGAGGCCAGAGTACAAACGGATTCAAAGACAGGTTGGACAAGCTCATGGAAGGCAGTTCCCCTGGTAGCTATTAAATGTGATGGACAGATGCAATGTCCAGCTCATGAAATCCCTAAACACACATTGCTGGAAGCTGTGAGGCTATGCTTGGATACCATTCCTACTCTTCCTGATACAATCTTTCCCAAAGCATCTATAAGCAAACTACTATTGGAAGCAGGACTGACCTAGTTTGGAAATTTTTATGCCCTTGTGTTACTAAGATCTGAGCATTAATCTTGACTTGCCCTGAGTGCTGCTATAAAATCTTCAAATACAGTCCTCCAGCACTGGAAACAGCTGTGCCCTCCAGGTCTTTTGTGAGGGGATAATGTTTACCTGGCTTGTGACATCTTGTGTTTAAACATCTTCCTTCACCCTGTGCTGTATGTCTTGTTGAATACATTGCTTTAAAGACAGTGATTTAGGAGAAGAGAGGAAGGCTGCCTTTTTGCTTTGTCAGGTGGAGTCCTTTCAAGGCAGAAGATAAGAACCTTTATCTGGGCAGATGGGAGGAGAGCAGAGGGAGCTGGCAGAGAGAAAGACATACTCTGCAGGATGCTCCAGTGACAGCCAGAATGGAAGGTTACTAAAAAGCAAGGTAGACTGAAGCACAGTCAAAGCTGTGATGGAAAGCAGCTTTTTTTTCCCATGGACCAGAGGAAGGTCCTAGTATCATAGAATATTTTGTGTTGGAAGGGAAGGGTCACCTAGTCCAAACCTCTGCAATGAACAGGGACATCTTCAGCTAAAACAGACTGATCAGAGCCCTCTCCAGCCTGGCCTTGAATTCTACTGGGGATGGAGAAATGTACTGTAGAAAGCTTTTGCAAATTGCTGGACTGAGAACAAAACTGATCTAGGAAGTATGCAAGACTAAAGGGATTTAGTGGTGTTTTTTGTATTTTTTTCCTCACTTAGCAGATCAGTTTTTCTACTTTAAATGTTAGATTTCTCTAATTTGAGTTCAAGTAAAATGCATCTTTTAAGATTGAGATTTGTGAGACCTAAGTGTGTTTGCTATAACATGTAGGAAATTCATCTCAAAGCTTTGGCTCCATCAGAGTCCTGTCACATGGTCCACTGTCATTTGGATGTTATAAAAAAGACTTGCTGAAAGAAGCAAACCTACACCATAGTGAATATGAGATTTATTAAAACTGCCGTTGTCTAATCTAATTTTCCTTTCCACTGACTTAAGCTTCATTCACAGTACTATCTTTTTATAGTAAATGACTGTTCAAGATGCATTACTGTTAAACTATGAATGACAGGCTCTTGGTGGTGGCATAATATAATTTAGCTCAGCTTTGTAGGTCAATTCTAACATAACATTTCTTTGGAGACAAAACCCAACTTGTTTTTGCCTTTGTAGTCTTAGTTTCTAGCAAGAGTGGGACTAGAAATATATCTCTTTTGTACTCAGCAGTGACTTAAGTAGGAAAGCTATCTAGAAAGTAGATTTTGGGAAAGGAAGATGAAGCTAATGTGTTCATGCATAGGTTGAATACTGTCTGCAATTACAGCAAATCATTCTCATACTAGGGAGTCAGTTTAGATTAGGAGACCTTTTCTTTGATTATTCTGCATGTATATGCAATGTAACAACAGCCAGACAAAGGACACTCACAGCATGGGGGACAGAGGTGTGAGAGAAAGCAGCAGCTACAAACAAAACAAGCCTGCATCCATGGAGGAATGATACTCTGGAAAAGATAGATTTCTGGACAGAAAGTCCCACATACATTTTTAAAACAATGGAAGCAAAAACTTCATCAATTTTCAGAACTGACCATTGAAAATAAAGGAGAGGGGAAAAAGCAAGTTATTGTGGTAGGGACAATGCTGCTGCTGTGGGAAAAGCTGATAGCAGTTTGTGTGAGTTGGAAGGAGACTGGAGAGAAAGGGAGGTTACTTTGATTTTCATTTATTTTAATCTGAAATCTGGAAGTAGAATAATGAATGAATGCCTTAGAGAACAAAGCATCCTGGCACATCTAACTGCTCTTAAACCTTCTACTCTGTAATTCGCTAATTAGAAAGAGGCTCAGTTGTGGAAAACTACAAAACGGTGTAGAGCTTAACCTGGGGAACTGACTCCAAGTAGGTTTTTGAACTGCTCAGTAAAAGGATTAGGGTAATGATAGCCAGGAGTGGAGATCCCTAGGTGTCTTGAAAGAAACCTTGGACTCAGAATGGGGAAAGACTGTGATAATGTTATTACTGCAATTTTTCATGAAAGCAACAAAGAGGAATACTATTTCCAGGATTATGGGATATAAACTCTCTTTACTTTTATTCTTCCAGTATTGCAGCAGCTTCATAAAGAGTAGAGGAAATGGATGTAATAACTGAGACAATGTTTTTTTTTCCACTGGAATTCTGTAGCTGCAGGATGACTTGACAGTTGCAAAGACTCATGAAATATGTGTAAGGCTAGAGAATGTTTCTGGCCTTTATGCTGTGTTCATACAGCTCTTGATCTGCATTTTAAAACCCCTACTGAGAAGCTGAACTATGTGGATTTGCTGACCATCCATTAACTTGGGAATATTTGCACTCTGCTCTTCCGTGTGGTGCACACATGTCCTGTAGCTTCCTGGGTGTTGAAAAAATCTTTATAGAGGAAGTAATTTAAATCTGTCAGAAAATAAGCTACTAATTAGAGGATAGAGGCAGGAAAATTAATAAAACCACAAGTTTTTATTAGTTAATAAATTTAATATTTAAATTTATTTTTATTTAGTGGTAAGGATAATTTTTTCTGGAATATGATGGCTTGTTTATCATGGAAAATTTTAGGATCAAAATTCAATATCTTTCTAAAGGTAAAGGCACCATCTCTAGAGGTACAGGCACCGGCTTGCCTGGAGTTTCTGATCTGATGCAGGAAAGGATGGGTGGAATTCAGTGACATATATAATGCAGGGCAGATTATGTTAGCCCATTAATGCCTGTTGGCTTTAATCCCTTGAATCCATAGAACTTTGTGCACTACAGTAGCTAACAATGTTGACACTTTAAATTGTCATCTTCATATTTCAGAGCTGGAAAAAATGGGGCAGTTCATCCGTGTGTTTGCTGTTTTCTTAGGAAGCATGAAGGTCAGAAACTTTTCTTCTCAAATATAAAATCTTTCATTATATAGCAAAAGGTCCTTGCTCTAGAGGGGGGGAGGAATTCTTACCCTGGTATTAAGTCTGATGATGTAAAAATTCATCCTTTTTTTGGGTGGGAAAAGATTTTCATGAGAGTATTGCTTATCAGCTGTACAAAAGTGAATTAAGCCTGTAGTGGCTCTGATCTATTAGGGTTTTGTAGCAACCTAACTGCATCTTAGAATGCTATGAGCTGCTGAACGTCGCTCAAAATTGGTAAAAGGCCAGTGTAACTATAGGGTTCCTACCCAGAAAACGTGGCCATGGGCAGTGGTAATTCCCTTATCTATGATGAATCGTTGGAAGGAAATAGAGACACCAATTGGAGCCAACCTCGTTGTGAACATATCTGATGAGGGCTTGGTAGTTAGAAACAGACAGGAGCACTCCAACATGTCAGTCCTTTTTGTGTCGAGGGAAGCAGAAGCCAGCCAGAGTGCCTTAGCCAGGCCAGCAGGGTGGGCTGGGTAAGGCTGTGCTTCTCAAATGTGGCACTTAAGCAACACAAAGCAGAGGAAGCATAGAATTACATTTCAAAAAGAAATGTTGAACTTCAGTTGATTCCCCACTGGAAAACCTCTTCATACACTTAACTTTAAATCAACTAAACTACATCTCTTTTCAAAATTATGGAGACTTTACATTACCCTAAAAATATTGAATGATATGCCTTCTTGTGCCTCTTTGTACAGATATGAAAATCATTGTGCTTGTTTTGGAGCCCTCGTCTCCATTTGAATGTAGTTGACCATGTTTGAAAGTGATTGATTTACTGTGGCATAATGGGTCAGGTGAACTTATGCAGCTGATGGTGAGCCTGTTATAGGCGCCTGCTGGGCTCCTAAATAAAACCTGCTAAGTTTAGACATCTTTTTGGTGGACATGATGAGGACAAGAGGAGAAATGAAGGATTGGAATGTGCTTAACTTTTCAGAAATTTGTTTGACTTTGGCATTTTACTGCATGTATTTTCCTTGAATATTTACATATTTAGAGTATGAATGTTTAGTTGTAGTAATATAGCGAACTCCTGCTAACTTAGTTTGAATCCTAAACCGCAATGAAAATTTTAAGGGACTCAACCATACAGTGTAAATGTCAACCATTTGGGCAAATGTCTCAATTTTGTCTTGAAGGTTTTCAGAAAAATGTGGTTTTGTTAGTTTCTAAATATAAAACAACTTACATTGAGCTACAAATGCAGTGATTGCACAATATTAATCATTCTCTTAGAACACATAATAAAATGCATTTTTTATAATTTTTATGTACCTAAACAGTATCTTCTTATGTGAAACTCTTCTTATTGCAGTAGACAGGGACTAGTTTTATTATTTAAAGTATCATTTCTGACATAGTAGGGAAAATGGAAACAATGTAACAAAAGTATGTTCTATAAGTTTTAAAATTGCAAGATATTATAAAAAATTGAATGAATAGGGAATTTCTGGACTTGGGCCTGTAGACGAGCTTATGGCTAATTTTTTTAAAAAAGGAAAGAAAAGGTTTTTTTTCTGCTGAAAGATCAATTTTAGAACAGCATGATGAGTTTGTGATCTTTTTGTCAGGTTAGTCTGTATCAGAGTGTCTGCACTTTGATGTAGAATAGTGTTGCAAAAAAGTGACAAAAGAGGTGGTGTTTCATATTTAAGGAAAACAAAACCAATGCAGCTTTTTAGGATAATGGTTTTCAAGATACATATAAGGAGACAAAGATTCAGGCCACTTAAATTACTTTTTAGAGCAAGTAAGCTGAAGACCTTTGAACTCAATGGGTATTAGTAGATATTTGCAAATCTAGTACTTTTGCTAGATATTTAGTTACTTCCACTTCTTTCCCTCAGGGTTTTCTGCTAGACTGCCTTTCCTTGGCTTTTTTTTTTGAAGGCTATGCAGAAATTACTCAGTGTGGGTGGATTTAGATATGAGGTAACAAGCAATTAACATCTTGGCAAAGGTAAGATGGTCTCCAACAATTCATTTTCTAAACTTCATAAAGGGTTTCCAGCAAAGCACAACTTGAAAGATCCAATTTCTTCTAAAAAATCCTTTAAACACTTGCAAGCCAGCCTACTTATTTTGCTTAGTTTGATCTCAGTAAGTTCTCAACTCATTTAACTTATTTAGGCTTTTTCTCTTAATCAATCTATAGATATTTCATGCTCTAAGTCTTTTCTGTTAAATTGTTCTCTCCACACACTTTTATTGCCTTCATGCTTTTGGTTCCCTCAGCGTTTCAATGTCTGTTGGGCTGTGCTTAGAATTTAATACATTAGTCTAAATACTACTAATACTGTAGTATGAAATATTTTTTTTTCTTTCCTATAATTCAAGATAGTTCTGTATGTGCTGCTCAAAGTCAATATGGGCAATATACTATAGTGCAATTCACATTTTACTGTACTGGAGTAATATTGGTGGTCCAGTTTCTTTTCCCATGTTTTGAAAAACAACTTCATCTAGTTTCTTCATCTTCAACATATTTAGTAGAACCTAAGGAAATTTTATACTGCACTTCTGTGCCTTTGCTCTAGAAAGGTCATTTTCTACGCTTCCTAATTTATTATCATCTGCTAATTTAATTATTGTGCTGTTTAACCTCTTCCTGATTGCTAATAAAGATGAATGTATGACATTTTTTCCATTTTCAATGCTGGTGAAAAATGGTATGTTAAAAGAGTACAAGTCCAACCCTTACATATCTTGCAAAAAATGCCCTCTAGTTAATTTTACTGCTATTTATTATTATATAATTACTTTTTTGTTTGTGTTTGCTTAATTTGGTTTTCTGATGACTACTTGTTTATTTCCAGGACAGATTGGTTGAACATCTAGAGATAGCCCAAAACTTTTCTAAAATTGAATTGCCTCCATGTGTTTGCATTCTCTTAACATACTAAATTCATCCAACATAATAGACTTTTAATAAAGCAAGAGTTTATTAGGTTCAGTTAACATCTGGAACACAGGCATTTTTTAGGTTATCTACTTCATTTTTTTAACCTGCAGTGAAGTTTGCTAGGCAGTAAATGTTGGGTTCGTGTATATTTTTGAACTCTGGTTTTCTCTTAGCTGTATCTCAGATTACTCAGCACCTGCACTTTTCTACACATGTTCTCCAACACCTGCTAGTAGGATAGGGTATTCATTTGCTAACTGGGTAACTCATGGATTTGCTAATTGATAACCTTTCTATTATTTTGTAGTCCTGTTCCTTATTTGTCAACATACTTATTTTGCTGTTATCAGTTTCCTCTTAATAAGTAATTCAAGGAGGATACTTAGAAGGTATTTCAGCTTTTCTGTTGCAAAGCTTAGCTTTTGATTCCCTCACCATGACAGTGCCTGTAGAGTATTTTGGTGATGTCAGTCTGTGGCACTGTGAGCTCTCTTGCAGTAACAAACCACTGCTCTGGGATGTGTCCTTTACATCTTTATCCTCTCTCCAGTGAAGCTCCCCCCTTGGAAATTTCTTTCATGAGAAAACTAGTGTACTAATTATATGTGCCAAAGAAGATGACAAACAGCTAACTGAAATTCTCTGTTGTATCTAGAATATGAGAAATTAGAAGACTCTGCTCCTAAGAAGCCTGCTGCACTCAGTGAACCTAGAGAGGAAGGATAAATGCAAAGAGTTTGCTGTCTTTCTGAGTATCAGAGATAATAGAAGCTGATAAAAGTTGCTTTGAAGCCATACTTTTCCAAATTCATCTGACCCATGCTGAAATTTGAGATGATATCCATTTCCTGCAGATACTTACCAGTCAAGGTTCCTGAGCTGAATGCCTGTTGTTCCTGTTTTTGTTATTGTGAAGGGATGCAGGTCATTACATATATTGTCTAGGTTTTTGCATCTATCCTAGGCAATTTTAGTCTTAGGACAGAAAATCAAGCAGGTTTTTCACAGTGCTGTTCAAAACTGGGCCCCATCTAAGATGCTATCTTTAAAAAGCTCATTTTGTTTTATAATGAGCATAAAGTCTATCAGCTACAGTAAATGGTGTGGGCATTGCACTAAACCTCAAGCAAACACTGGATTTTACAATATACCTAGACTCACAGTAGATTAATGAGATTTAAAAAAATACTGTATAAGATTAGGTCTCAGATTCAGTGTCATAAGCAGATTCAGCTTATGAAAAAGTATGAGCATTAACTAACTGTGGGAGGGCTTTCAGTTAAAGTAATCCAGAGAACAGAAAATGATAGTTGAATCTACAAGCAGATTCACATCAGAAACAGAGTGATTAAGTACTTAACGCTGAAAAATCCAGTAACTTCAAAGATAAAACTCAGAAGGACTGGTTTAATCAAGTGTCACATTGATGCTGGCAATAAGATTGTTATTGAAATGCCTTACAGAGCTTAATCTATGAGGATAAAATTTACAGAAAATCAGTGAAATCAAATGTTAAAAGGGGGCATTGTGTCTGCTTGCAGATTGTTCATGGGCATCTCCACTCTTATTAGTACATTTGCTCTGGTGAAATTTTATATGGACTATGGGAAGTTAAACATTGCCACTCAGTGAGAGCAGTATCTGCTATCTGAGGTTGATGAGTCATTAGGTTTTCAAAGTGAAGCTTGATCCATTGACACCTAAGACATGAGGATAACAGTCCTGCAGATGTTTCTAAATCTAAGTCGAAAACCACCATTCTATAGTAGGAGGATGCTGTACCATTTTTAGGTATTGTCCATTAATTCAATTGCAATGGTGCAGAGATTAGGGAGTAAAGTTATGGCAGTTTAAATTTTCAAAATATATGTTTCTATTTAGATCATTTACCAGAAGCATCATCTATTTTCCAAAAGCATCCTCAACATCAGCTTTTGCAAGTATAGAGGCATTTAATAGAATATGAAAAGCAGGGATTACTTGCATATTAGAGAAATGTCAATTACACTTCTGTTTGGAATAGTGGGTAAGGATTAAGAGCAGATTTTTGCAAATGGTAAAGCGGAGTTGAAAACACAATCTGATAGTCAATTGAAAGAAACTAGGTCATTTTGAGGAACCATCAAGTGCTACAGAAACTACATGCTTGACTGTTCTGTTAAAACTTCCCCTTCAAACAGCTCACAAGATATGCCCTTTGAACAGACTTGGATATGCTAATAAGCATTTCAGCTTAAAAGTGTTTGTCAGCAGTTTTAAAATATTCCCAATTCAATTCATTGAAATGGCTTTCCTAAGATTTAGTGGCATACTTGGGAGCATCTGTCACAAAGCTTTTCCACAAAGGATCACACAGTGTGGTAGCTTATTCTCTATTTCAAGTGATAAAGAAATACAATAAATAGTACGAGGAGGGGTGATTTCACATTCATTTCTGCTGCTGAACACTTCTTCCTACACTTCTGGTATTCAGCAACAGAAAGTAATGGTCCAGCTCCCCAGCTGCTGTAAATTTGCAGAGATTCACTGACTGCAAATTCATTCAAAGTCCAGTGTAGTTCATAGAGTCCTAAAGATGTGATGCAGTACGAGGGTCCAGACATTGAAACATATTCAGAACTTATTTTTAAGGTTTTCCCATAATATTGTTCATCACATTCTCTAACCTTACATTCTCTACTTTCAATGGGTAACCAAAGTAATAGCTCAGTTTTTGAAAAGTTTTGGAATTGTATGAAGATGAAAACTATAATTTACCCTTCTCTGCACACAGGTTCAGATTAAAACCTGGAATGCAATTACTTTTTCAAAGTTTGTTCAGTCATTTCAAATTGTAAGGAAAGAATATAAGTACTGTAAGAATAGTAAAAATACTCATAAAAAGAGAAGGTAGAGAATTGGGAAAAAAATTAAGCCCAGGAAAGAAGGAGGGGTGAAGAAAGGTGTTTTTAGGATTTGTTTTGCTTCTTACTATCCTGCTCTGATTTTAATTGGTAATAAATTCAACAAATTTCCATAAACAGTGACGGTTTTTTGCCCCTGATGCTAATTGGTGAGTGTTCTCTCCCTGTCCTTAATTCATGAAGATTTCGTGATATTTTCCGTCCCCTGCTCAGTTGAGGAGGGGAATGATAGAGTATCTTTGGTGGGTACCTGGCATCCAGCCAGGGTCAAACTACCACAAGAGGTACCTGGTGTTAAAGGGAGTGTAGAGGGGGAAAAGATTATTCATGTGGGAAACTTTTTAAAAACTCAAATTGTAAAGCACATGTCCAAGTGTCACTTTATCCAGTCCAAAGATTGGTCTGAAGAGTTATTTATAGACAAGTTACATGAAGGCTTTGCTTGTTTACTTTGCAGTCTTTTAGGGATTTGCATTTAGACTTCCAAAGATGGATTTTTCATTGCAAGTGGTGCATACCAGAAAGTAAATTATATTTTTTAGATTTAGCACTAGTTTTCATTAGCAGAGTCACTCATATGTCCCATCAAAATGTGGATTTATTATTCTTAGGTGCTTCTTGTGAGAGGATCTATTTTATTTTTTTTGGGAACTCAGAACACCTGAGCAGGTGCCTTGGAATCTGATACAGAAGCAGGTAAAGTTCTTTCAAATAGGTGATTTCTGTTTCTCTCTTTCCCTCTGTCTCCTTCTGCTCTTACCCACTCCTGTAGCTCAAATTCTAATTTTTTTGCTCACCTTGAACAGTACTGAGCACTCTGCTTGATGTTTGTTGGCCGGCTCAAGGTTCAGGCCTTCATTGTGAGCTGAGTTCTCATATTAGTTCCCTCTGTGTTGCAAGAGATATTTTATTTATAAGTTGTTTTTTTTTTTCTAATAGACTAACAGGTATAATCTATATATGAAAAGTGCTAAAAATAGTATTTCTCTGCTTTCTCAGAATGAGGTTTGTGTAAAAAAGTAAGTGGAACATTTGAAAGTGCTGACCTTTAATATGAAACATACTCTAGCTGTAACAGAGAACTAGTTTGCCCTTCAACATGAATCTTTGTCACCACCACGTAGACATATCTTTCTGTGAACACCAAATTGTTATGTACAAGCTCACCTTGAAATGCCTTTGCTCCTGAGTTAATTCTGCAAACTGCCCTGTGGTTTCTGAGATGTTGCCTGAATCTTAATCTGCTTTATGCAAACTGTTTCTAACTGACTCTGATTATTTTCATTTCCTGTAACTTTTTCCATCCAAATAAACTGAGGATAGAAATCCACATGTTCTTAACTAGACTGAGAAATAGATCAGGTTCTGGTCAACCTTTGGTATGGATCCTGTGGGTCCCTAATTTTAAAGTAGTAGGAGAGAATTGCTTCTATGTGAAAAGGTGTTTTCAACTGGAAGAATTAGAATTGCTTCTCTGAAGGGACAAGGAGTTAATCACTGGTGTGAGATTAAAATTAGAGATTAAGATACGTAAAATTATGGGTATGCAGGTCAGTGAGGTCCAAACTTCTGCTATGGGAAACAAACACCCAGTCAAACCAATCAGTGGAGTCTAGAGAGATAATTAGGCCACCATACGCTAAATAAGAACTTTATGATGGGCTGAAGTGTTCCCCTTGTTGTATTCATTAAAGTGGGAGTTTAGACATTAAATTTGTAGAGATTAACATATATATCTTTTAATTTGGAGTTATTTCAGCATACAGATATGTTGCCTACATCTAGAGTCTTAGTGTCATTATAGATGGCCCTAGGCAACCAAGGCATCCTCACAGCTCTGTGATGTCACTGTCCCTGTGTTCACTACCTGTTACACTACACTTCATGTCTCTTTCCCTACATAGTTGGACAGTGAGTAATATTTAGTTTTCAATGGGATTTTCTTTTGTTCTGTTTGTTTTGTATTCCCTCTGAATTAGAGCAAATAAGAACAATTTTTGAACTCCTCCAAATCTTTGAAGTTCTCTTCTGGGAAACTGGAGGGATTATTCAGTATGAAGGCCAATGTCATGCTGTTTTCCCAGGAAAGTTTGGTGATCTGAGGAGCTCCTGGTGCACTTTGCATATTTTGAAATTTTTTCACTTTTTGACAAAGTCATATAGGAGGTATTAGAACCTGCTTGCTTGGAACATATTTGACAGAGCATGTATTCACTAAGCTAAAGTTTTGAGGCTTTTTCTATATTATTACTTTATTTATGACAGGGTCAGGAAACCACCACTTCCACATTACTGGGCTTTGTAGCACATGGATGGTAAATAGAGACAATGTTGCCTTGAAACCTTGCTCTCAGTGCAAAGAAAATTACTTGTCACCAAGACATTTACGAAAAGAAATTTTGGGCTTGATGGACACAATATTTGTATAAAATTATTCTCCTTTGAAGTTCCCAGACACCTCTATTTTCACAGTAAGACAAATTTTCTCTATTATAACACTCAGTTGACTGTAATTTTAAGAAAAAAATCTAACTTTTGGTTATTACAGAGGAAAACGGTAATTACAGTGGAAGGAAATTTTAACAGACATGTAACATCACATTTGTTGGAACCTATTTTCATCTGCCTATGCAGGCTTTGCAGGTGAGTGCTGCTTCTTACTACCTGCAAGAAAAAAGATCGCTAAATAAATTTTAGCCCTTTTCCCCCCCCTCTTGTGTAAGCTTGGTATAGTCCAAGAGAAAGGTAGGAGATGAGAATGGAAGAGAATGCGTGAGGATTCATGTGTCTGAAAGATTATCTTGCTAGGCCAAAATAAATGATTTTCTGTGTGCTGTTAACTTTCAAAAGCTTAGTAGACTGTTTGAAACATTAATGCACAGTAAAGTCTTACTGTTGTCATAAGTAAAGCCCATCAGATATTTGAGTCTCAGAAGCTTTCTTCATTCCAGAAAACTGCTGTGGTGGCAGTTCACTATGTCATTTGACTCAGCTCCTGGAATCACCAGTGCCATTGGTATCAAATATGCTAAACACTACAACAGATCCCCTTGTGAATGGAAAGTGCAAACGGAAATGGTAGAGATAAAACCCTTGTGCCATTTTCAGATTAAAACTAATTAATTTTGTTATTCTTTCCGCTGCTTCCATAATCTTTGACTGCTCCCAAAAGAGTACATTAAAGGCAGTGGCCAAAATTTCTGAAGTGATTAGGAACTTGATGATTTACTTTCAGGAGGAGGAGCTGCTGCTACCCAGAACAGGATGCATTTCTGTAAGTTCTTCCCTTCAGTGTGTGACACTGGCTTTCATTAACATGGAATTCCTTTTAAACTGAGCTCTTCTGGGAGCAGGAGTCTTAATTGCCCTATTTTTTGAGTATGTTTTCTACCTCAGGATCACTATACAGCAAAACCAGAAAACTGAGCACACAAAATCACTGATGGACTCAATTAACACAATATTCAAGAAATTCCCTGATGTTTATAATCTTGATTGTTTCTTTTCCCTTGAACCCTCCCATTTACTCACTTAGAAACACAAAATGTGCCACTGATTGTTTCTTTTCCATGTTAGCCCATTACTGTAAATGCAGGAATTATTTCTATGCCATTTTTGTCCTCATTCATCTCCAACTGCTCTAATGTCCCAGCATTTGAAAAGCCCCAAAATATGTAGTGCCATTTACTAATGCATACTCTGTGCAGATGCCTGACTGGGAGTATGACATCAATAATTGACAGTATTTATCCCAGTTATTCCTTTGACCCAAGAGCTGTAACTGGCACTGTGCAGATGAAGGTCCTCACTGGCAGATTTGGCTCAACAACACAGCTCTGCATGGCCCCTGCTCAAATTCTTCCTGCTTAGACAAGACTCATGGTCTGTGGGAGTAGATGGCTGCAGGTGGGAGGCATGAACAAGTGGCAATGAGAAAGGTCACTTCAGAATGTCTGTGAGGAGATCTCAGCAGAGTGAGGAAAGGGGAAAAAGATATGGTGGTGAAAGAGAAATGTTAGAGAAATGCAATCATGTAACAGAGGGTTGAAGCAATTGAAGCTCTTGGTTTAATATTTGGAGATTCCTGTCATCAGCTTAGAACTAACGTATGTTTTTTATCAAGAGCAAAAAATTATAAATGTTTCTTTTGCAACTAAACGCAATGCTGATAATAAAACTTGTAGGGCCACTGTAGGATGCACCACAAGATGCTCTGGGGTAGTGGCTTTTAGAAAGGTCTGCCAAAGTGCTGTATGTCAGTCAGCACACACCTCAGAGCACCCAGACCACTCATCCAAAATAGACTCACTGTGATGCAAGGTAGCTACCCTGTCAGAGAAATTATAGAGAACCACGGACACAGGTTGTGGGGGAAAAAAAAAAAGAAAAAAAAAAAAGAAAAAAAAAAAAGAAAAAAAAAAAAGAAGAAGAGCAAACAGAAAAGACCATAGTGAATATTTATGCTGCCTCTGACAGGTTAGACAAGAGGATGCTTCGCTCTAGCTTCTAAGTCTTTAAAGCTTTAAAGCCATGGCAAGGTATGCTTAGTTGGTTGTAAATTATATTTTCATTTCTTTGGCAAATATGTTAGTATATGTCTCAATAAGACAAAATGCAGGAGCTGCCTAAATTCTTCTAAGATCAAAGATAGTAAGCCTTTTATGTAGAATCTAATCTGTTTTCAACTGTTTTGTTTCTGACTTAACCCTTTCCCAGGCATAAAATTGTTCTTATCTCAATGCATATGATGGATGTCCAAAATGAAAATCTGATGGCTTCATTTTACCTTCCTCTCTGTCTATTCATACTTTTGTCTCCTTTTTAGGGAGTATCTAGTATTTTGTTTCCAAATATTACATTTAATTTTCAAAGTACTTAAAGAAAAGGAGTACGACAGGGTTTCAAAACTATGGTGACAAAAAGAGAGAAGATGATTGTGTTTCCAGCAGCTATCTGGCACTTTGTTTTAGAATTGTTTGCTGCTATGTGCCACTTGACTGACACTACCAAGGAAGCTGTATTTTCTAATTGCCAACTGCCTGTCCTAATTTGTGCTGATGTAAACTACTGCCACTAATTATCTTATTACAAGATTTTTTTTCTCTCTCCAAATCCCACCCTAATTAAGACCCTGTTCCTGTTAAAATCTACCCATCATTTTTTTCCCTTGTTAGAAGCTTGATATCCTCTCTTTTCTTCTACAGTGCTCTTGAATGCTTTTTGTTGATGTCGACAGTATCTTAGGTTATAAATTGTTTGGGGGCAGAGAGTGTAGTTTCTGGACTTTTTTTGCTAGCATGCTGTAAAAGTGATTTTCCGGGCTGCAAGGACTTACAAGTATGGAGAGTTTTCTAAAATATGATTCTATGAATGACAACTATAATAAAATAATCAAATGCAAAAAAAATAGTTCTATATGAACTGGATTTTATTTTTATTTTTAGTTCTCAGAATCTAAAATATGGAAAGACTAATTTCAGGAAGATTGCAGGAAAATATATTGTGTCTTTTAGGAGTTTTAAATTATGACAAAACTTTGGAAATTCAAGAATTATATATATTTGCATAAAAAGCAAGGAGATAATTGTGCTATCCTTACACACAAGGAAACACTAGTTAGAGATCTGCTTGGTATTGAGCAAATAATGGTTAGTACCCTATGGTACTTTCATCATGTAAATGTGCAGTACTTGAAACACAACCTCAGTAGGTTCCTCTGCCTATAGAGTACAATACTATTTGGAAAAGTTAATGCAAATTTAAAGTTTCTGTAATTTTGTAGAGAAAACACTGTTAAGGCTGTCTCGCTGTATAGAGATGGGAAATTAAAAGAACTCTTTTCCAGTCATTGAAGAATATATAATCTTGAATGCAGGAAGACAATGCATTATGATTACTTCTCTTATTCAGTCTAGGTGTTAAAACAGAAGTCTATGTGTGACATACTTCTACTTTCAAGCACTGTTGTAAGCACAGTATCACAAAAGAGTATGGGTTGGAAGGGATCTTAAGGATTACCTGGTTTCAATCCTGCTGCTGTGGACAGGGACACCTTCCACTAGATCAGGATGTTAAGTCTCATCTGACTTGGCCTTGAACACTTCCAGGGATGGAGCATCCCCAGGTTCTCTGGTTAGCCTGTTTCAGTGTCTCACCATCCTCACAATAAAGAATTTCTTGTGAAAAGTAAATATAAACCTATCCTTTTTCAGTTTAAAGGCATTGCCTCTTCTCCTATCACTACATGCCCTTGTAAAAGGGCATGTTTAATCCCCTTAGAATTATAGGGAACAGGTCACCATTTACTTTAAAAATTTTCAAATTTAATCCCTATTAAACTTGAGTGTGCTTATTTATGTGGTGAACTTTGGATGGTAGAGTAGTTTTATGGATTTATGCCTTCTATCGGAAGACACTGGGAGCTGCCCCCAAGTATGGCAGAGCCAGTTATGGCTGGCTCCAAAATGGGCTCACTCTTGGCAGAGGCTGAATCCACCAGGGATGCTGGTGGCATCTCTGTGATAATATTTAGGAAAGGAAAGGGTAAAAACTGCTGTGCAGCAGCTGTTGCAGAGGAAATGTTAGAGAAACAGCCCTGCAGGTACCAAGGTCAGAGGAAAAGGAGTGGGTGCTCCAGATGTTGGAGCAGAGCTTCCCCTGCAGGAAGGAGGGCCCTATGCTACTGCAGCTATGGTACAAGCTCTTCCCAGAGCACAGTAACTCTAACCAGAACTTTCAAAACTCCGGTAAATTTGCTTGATGGAGCATGGTGTTTTGAAACATGACATTTTTGTTTATTTAATTTCAAGAGTAAGTAATATTGCTTAGAAGTTGTAACTTTAACTTTTACTGGAGCTCAAGCACCAAAAGCGTTATGGTGGTAGCAATTTGAGAAAGTGCTTGTAACACCTCTCTGGAAAGATGAAACTTATGTTGCAGAGCTAATGCATATTTCTGTGAAAAAAAGAAAAAAGAAAATATTGACTAGAAGCCTACTAGAAGCATAATTTAGGTTTATTTCTTCTTTCCTAAATAAGTACCTTTTACATAGAAGTGGTTTGGCAGCCAAAATGATGTTCTTGGACTCAAATGAGTTAAAGCTACCACTAGGAATGAACAGAGATACAAGACTTTGAAAGGAAGTGCAATATAGAATCATAGGACATGCTGAGTTGGAAGGGATCCACAAGGATCATAGGCACCAACTCTTGGCCCTTGGCAGAACACACCAAGAGTCACACCATGTGCCTCAGAGCATCATCAAAATGCTTCCTGAGCTCTGTGAGGCTGGTGCTGTGACCGCTTCCTTGGGGAGCCTGTTCCAGCGCCTGACCACACTCTAGGAGAAAATGTTGGCTTTTTTTTAAACAACACTTTAAACTTTCTTCTTTGGGCAAGTTATTCCAACAAAGAAACTTGAAATGATTTGTTAAACCAGACTCACCTTAGTAGGATGTTTCTTAGTAGTAATAGTACTAAACTGTGAGCAGTATAATTCATTTTTGTTGGGGTAGGTAACTTCATTGGATAGAGGGGATATGTATCACTTGGTACAAAGGTTTATTTGAACCTAGTAAGAAAGAATGCTGTCTGAATGGTGTGTTCTTCTCATTTTTTAACATATTGTAAAGAGTCTTCCAGAAAATTGTTATGAATATATAGTTAAAAGCACTTTCCCTTCATTTTTGAGATAGGGTTACTTGATGATAGGATGAATAGCCTAGTGATGCATATTTTGCTTGTGAAACTGGAGAATTTAGTGTCAGAAAATATGAATTTTAGTGTCTTTGGTCAGTTTTGAAGATATTGATATTTGATGCTATTTTTTTTCACATTAGCATTTTTATATTTTATAGCCATTTTTAACTCCTCAGCCATATGTAGCTAGTTTTCTTTTTTTGAAAAAACCCCTGCTAACATCTGTTTATATACAATTGCAATTGGGGCATGTAGAATATTAACTCTAACTTGGCTAAAATATTGAGGATCTGGAATGATGTTAAAATTAACTTCCAATTTGTTATACTTAGACATGGATTTAGAAAAATGTTTTGAGTTAAACAACACGTCCGTTAAGATACTCTTGAAGACACATTAGTGTCTTTAACTATCTTTAGACTTCATAGAGACTTCTAAATATTAAAACATAGTAATATCCAAAATTAATTTTAGTTATTCTAACTAAAAATTATAAAAAACTCTAATAATTTTTCAAAATAAAGCATAGGTGAATTGTGATGAATCTCTTTAAAAACTCAGATGTATTTTTGTAGTGTTTTAGTAATCTAGGAGAAAAAGTCACAAAGGAAGGTTTATGGTGAGTGAAAAACAACATAATTTTCTTTAGTTCTACAAAAATGATTTC
>JANRGV010000073.1:50895079-50934313 GCA_024734035.1 Alethe castanea
TACTTGCAACATAGCATTTTTTTTGTCTGTGACAATCTTTTTGCTTGGTAAAAACATCCTTTGTTTGAGGTGGATTTATGCTTTGGTCTAAGTCATAAAAGCCCCTTCCAACTCACTTGTTCTTTGCCTTCTTAGTTACCCAGTAAAACTGGCTCAGCAATTTGTTTCTTCTACATCAAAACTTGTTATCATTTCTATACCTTCTTCAGATTCTACATTCAAAGATCTTTCTATTATACATACATATCTGCGAGACCCTCCTGTCAAATCCTTATCCTTCCCAACATTTCTGCATCTGGTTTTGTTGCTGTAGATCTATATTAGAATCAGTTAAATACATTACTCTTGTTTTGTTTGACTGATTAATATACATTAAAAAAAACTCATTCAAAATAAACATGAAGAATTTCTTATGGGCTGTGTTAATTGCTCACATTATTAATTATATTTAAATAGAAAAAATCTTACCTTCTCTATGACATGTCCTGTTTCAAGAGTTCTAAGTTCTAAATTTCTGCAGTTTTTGTTTTCAGGGATAATATTTCTAAATAGTGAATTGCATCATTTATAATGACAGCTTGGTTAGGTCTTTATTAGAAACATCTTAAAATAGTGTATATTATGAACAAAATCCTTCTGATGATGGTGAAATATAAAGCTTTTCTTTATCATTTATTCTGAGGACTAAAATGTCCTAGTATATTCAAACTAAACTTCTGATTCTACATTTCTCATGTTAATGAGAATGTTTCTACATTTCTTTGTCTTAACTAAAGTTTATGCTGAGGCTCAGGTAATGTATTTGATCCAAATTTCTCAACAATCATCTCAAGCATGTACACATTTTTCATCATTAAATGTACAGGTTGACATTGGTTGCTCTCATCTGTCTCTTTGCAGGATGGAGAAACTAGATTTGTATCTATGTCCACAGCTAAATTATCACAAGTAATTTTAGAATAGTTATTTTGATTCACTGCTATCTTTACTCTGATGTACTGTGAAGCTCACCTTGCTTCCCTATTCTAGTCTACCAAATATAGTGCTGCCAGGATTACCTCTTCTGCTGTTTTACTGAACATCTCTCTTCCTGCTTTTTAAATTTGTTTTTTGGCTTCCAATTTCCTTTTACATCAAGTTCAATCTCATGCTTTGCCTTCATATTTAATATTTCACCTATTTTTTTTTTCTCAGCTTGTTTACCTGTAGCTCTTTGTACTGAAAACTTCAAATGCTTCTTAGGTAAGCAAAATCTGTGTAATGTGCAACCTGGGAATGATAAAAGCTTCTCACATGATTTCACTTCATGTTTGCGTTATAATGCTGGTAGTAATGATTCTCAGTTTAAAAAGTGCATTGAAATCTAAATATTAAAAACACTGTAATATTCACCCATTATTTAATTTTAATTGCGGATTCTTCATCAGAGCAGTAGTTATAAGATCTAATATTTGGCTTGTTTTATTCAGGGTTATATACAAAGGTACCTAGATTAAAGCTGAATTCTTTACTAGTGAATTTCATTATATCTTGGTTTTTCATGTTGATTTGTTCTTTCTTGTAATGAGCAGCTGTCATAACAAATTATCAGTGAACATTTGGACACCGAGAGTACCAAGGTTTTCAAAAATGAGAAGGTTCATAAGAGAGCTACACATAATCCACTATCTTTGAGTGCAGAAGTCACTCTCCATTATCTAAGTCTGACTGGAGCCTGGCTGCACAGAGGCTCATGCCTCCATGAAGAAATAATTAGGAACTTAATCCAGGTTTTTGTAGATCATAATGGTCTTGTATTTTTACATCTGTTTCCCTCAAAAGACTTAGTATTCTGAATATTTGTAGTGACATTCTTACAGCAAATGTATTCTCAACATCTATGTTATGGTACCTGGGATTTGTGATACTGGTGGGCAGTGGATTCTTGGATCACTTCAAGAAATTGGGAAATACAGTTTATAAAGTCCAACTACCTGATTTCAAAGTTGGGCATGCTTAGCTATGCAAGGGAACATGTGGTCCCCTGAAATCAGCACTTTAGCAAGACAAGGTACACTTCTCCTCCTTTGGGTAATGCAAGGTTTTATTTAATGTGCTAAATTTAATTTATGATCTCAAAGGAATGTGTATGTTTTTATAAAATATGGTTAGGGGATCACTAAGTGGGAAAAACACAAAGTACATTCCTTTCCTGTTAAAAAAAGTGCTATTTTGTGAAGATTTTTAAATTTAAAAACACTTTGGTTCTCATGTGAGGTATCTACTGTGCTCTGCATACCAGTTTCTTTAGACTGAAAAGCTTGTGGCACTAAAGGACTTATTCAGGTACAGATCTGATCCTAAGGTCATTATCTACAAGGACTAAATTAAAAGGGAAAAAGAAGAGAGGAAGGATCTGGAGGAGGAATAGCATTAGCACTGAACTAATTACATGATAGAAAAGAGAACAGGTTTTTTCCTATTTTTCTAAACCGAGAATAATATTTCATAGCTATAACCTTTGCAATTTTCAACCCTAAAATGTGTAAAAGATTTCATGTTATTTTTCTTGTGTGCAATCCATGTTAAATGCTTAGAAGTTGTTTATGTATAGTTAAATTTTATTGTTTCCAGTTTCCTCTGCATATTATATGTTTTATAAGTATGCTTTTCTTTAAAAGGTATTAATCTTCAGTGACTTTTTGTTGTTTTTTACACTGAAATGGCTTGACAAATTCAAGGCCATGCGGGCCTTATGTCTCCATGGAGGTGACATATCTCAAGTCAGTATTATGTAGGCTAAACATTTACACAACTGACCAAAACGATTGCTTTAGTCCCATTATGGCATCTTAAAAACCCTTTACTGCATATCTACACAGCTGGTCAAAGCACCTCTGGAGCCAGTGTTGTTAACTGACCCAATAATTGCTATTTCAAAAAGTCGTTAAGTAAAAGCTATCTGAGCTTTCAAGGCAATTAGATTTTATTCCTTGTATGTAAGTTCTACAGGAGACTTTGAGCAGCACAATGCTTCATATAGTTAACAGTACTGAATTTGATTTACTACTTAGAAAAATGTGTGGCGCTCCAAGTAAGAACTAACCTAAACCTTGAAAAAACTTAATGGTGTTTTACCAGTGGTTAGTGATTCATGTAATTACTGAACTGAGTGTTATAAAGAGCTTCTCTATTTCTTTGCTTAATATAAGGTGACCAATGTACACCACGTTGATAACATTTAGTACAGATGGACATCTGGAGTGCTCCCCATGTAAAAGATTAGAAAAATTGAGAAAGATCCAAAACTGAGATGAATGCAATTTAGCTTATCTTATTGTATTAGAGAATTATTTCCTTGAGCTAGAATTGCTGTTTTTAAATAGATTATGTAATTACACTGTGAGGTAATCACTGATCTAAATATTTATTTTATGGGTGTTGGTATTGATACCAGGTTCAGAGACAGAAACTCTGAAAACTTTGAACAGAAATTATAGAATTTATAATATGTTTGTGAACCACATCATGGAAATTTTAATCATCCATGCCCCAAGGTGTACTTACAATTTTTCAAATATTCAATACTTTGAAACATTATACTTGAGCAGCTTGAAATCATTACTTTAGTGCATATGCAAACTTTTTGGTTTTAGTTTTCCTCTTGACTAAAACATCTTCATTTTATTAAGTTTTATGTATATTGTACAAATTTTTAAAGAAATTTCCTTTTTAAAATGCATTTTCTGACATCTTTCTTCCTTTAGGTCCAGGGCTCTGGGTGTGTCATTTCATTTGGGGACACTATTTATCATACTTAAGTTAGAAATATGGTGTGCTTTAGAAAAAAATCTAGACATGAAGAATATTTAATTTTCTTTCTGTAGCTATTTGTCATACATAGTGTGAACTGATTTGACTTCATTAGCATAAACAGGATGTGAGAAATAGCATGCACTGTTTCTGGTGAACTATTGCTTTCAGTGTTTTTTCATATTAAGGGGAAATTTTTTTTTCTATCAGAAACAATGACTAAAAATTTATCAGATGAAAAAGAAGACCTGGAAATTGTGTGAAATCAAAAAGCCTTAGTTTTGGAGTTCTATAGTGAGATAGCTTTTTATTTTTTATTTTTTTATTTTTATTTTAAGTTCTCAAATCATATGTGTAGTTCGCTAAAGAAATTCCTGATTGCACATATGGATGTAATGTATTTACTTGTAACAGGGGAATAAAATGCTGAATTTGCAATTCAGTCCCACAAAGGCAAAGTGATCCTTGCTATCCATCAGAACTCTAATAGTATTGTGAGGTGTTGAATGTTGAATGCTGCATGCATTCCATTTGTTAGGTTTTTTAATGGGATAATTTGGGATAATTTGGTTAATATAACTAGACATAAACACAACGATCTACAATACTGAAGGCTCAATTTAATTTATGATGGTTAAGCAGTGGACATAATCTCCAGATCTGGATAGAGAATGCATTTTTATAAACTTTTTTGCATCAAACCAAAATGATATGAGCAGAGAAATCGGTTTAGAGTCAACCAAACAAATATAATTAAACCCGATGATATAAAGAGTGTCTTATATACTAATTACTGTTCTTTTTCTTTCTTATTGCTCTTCATCTGAAAGTTTCATCTAAGCATTTTGTTTATCCTGTTAGGGTTGTTTTGACATATAATCAGCTTTCTTTCACCTTAAGCAATTTGTAACTTTTCAGTTTGAAGCAGCATTTTTTATTTAAGACTTCAGTTTTGAAAATTACCAGGCAAAGAAATGAAAAGATTTTGAAAATTGTTTATTTTACTTAAGAAATATCGACAAACAACAGCTTTTAAAATTCTCCATTCCTTCTATCCTGTCACATCCTTTCAAACAAAATCACTAGGAAGACCATCCCAGAGCACAGAATTGTTCTTGACAGTTCTTGAATATCTCCAGTACAATCTCTCTGGAGGTACAAGCTCTCTGTTCCAGTGCTTGGTTACCTGCACAGTAAAGAAGCTCCTCCTCATGTTCAGGTGGAACTTCCTGTGCATCAGTCTTTGCCTATTGCCTCCTGTCCTATTGCTGGGTACCACCAAGAAGAGCCTGGATCCATCCTTGACATCCTCCCTTCAGATAGTTATGGATGTTGATGAGGTCCATTCTCAGTCATTTCTTCTTGAGGCTGAACAGGTCCAGCTCTTCATCCTATCTTTGTAGAAGAGATGCTCCACATATCAGAAGTCAGATAATATACTGAAGCATTTTAAAACCAGGAAAAGTCCTGTCAGAATAATATCTATTGAAAAAATCTTGTTCTGAGAGTCTGTTGAGTTCTGGCAATTAACCACTCCTCTCTTTCTTTCTTGCACACTGATTTACAGTGTCAGAGGTTGTACTGAGTTTTCATATACCTCTGCCTGTGTATATCTTAAAATAACAGCAAAGGTCTTTCAAGTAACCAATACCAATAAATCAACTAAAATAGGATGCTGTGATCATGAAGAATATCTTCTAAAATATTATTGGTACATATGCTAATTCACTTTTTATGACAGCTTCAAAATCATGTTTGAAACAAAATTACCACTATCACTCTCATTTCTTTTTATGCTCAAAGTTGCAGTTGATTTATGTGAGTGCCATATGTAGCATGCCAACAGAGCTGAAATTAAAGTTTTCAAGATTTTTTATCAATTAAATCACTTTATAGTTCAAGATAAAAATGAGAACTGTGCTATATTTTATGCAAATTTGGTTTCATTCAGCTGACCTACTTGTTATTATTCTACTTGAAGTGAGAGACATTAAAAATGGCTGTTTGAGGAGGGGGTAGTAGGAAATTAAACAGGCAGATATTCAGTACTTCCAGTGTGAATATTAGCTCCTTGGGAAAAATCAGTGGGTGGATTAAACATGAAAAGAACCACTCTAGCTATTATTTTCCCCCTGTGTCCAGAGAATAGACCCTAGTCTCTTCCATTTGACAACCCCTGCAAAATCCCCAGCACATTAAACCCAGGGTGAATAAAGATTTTTGCTGTAGATGACAAAGCTACAGAGCATACAGCAGCTTCCCAAGGAGATGCACTGGTTGCAGTAGAAGGATGCAACAAGAGTAGCACTGAGACAGTTTGAGTTTAATAACAAGATTTGAAAAAGGTATAATGAGCAGTGGGCAAGCTCCAGAATGTGGATTTGGGGTTTCACCCTTTATTTGTGCATGTTTTTCCTTTTGTGTGTACACGACTGACTTCAGATCCCGTGTGTGCAGAGTCCCAAACCACAGAGGCTCAGGAGTTCTGCAGCTCTTATCCTCTGCCCAGTGGTGCACCCTATGCCCTGCTCTGGGTGGTGCTGTGATGCCTTTCAGGCAGTAGGACTCTCAATAGCAAGACTTTGCCCACAGTTGTGTGTGCACATATGTAACACAAGAGATGTCTAAGAGAGCAGCGTTGCATGACCAAGAAGGACTTTTGCAATATATGAAGGTATTCATGGTACTTTTTTTTGTAATTAAGGTAATACTATCAAGAGGCACATACTTAGGTGGAAAATGCTGCAGAACAGAAAGAAAATGTAATTCTTCTCTCAGAAACCTTGAAGCCTTCTTCTTGATGCCCTTATACTGCCAAACACAAAAATATGATGATGTCTAAAAATTAGGTTTCTTTTTTTTGCTAGTACATTGTTTGTGTCTGTTTGAAATAGTAGTATTTAGGAATCCAGGAATGAAATAAAATGATTTTTTAAAGACTGCACTGAAATGTGTTTATGCGTTATAATGCCTTTGAGCTATACTTTGTGCTTAATGGAACTTTATCTTAGTTCTAGTACAGATTGACCTGGGCCTTTGGTTATGACTGGTCTGGGGCAGTCTTTAGTTTGTAGACTTGTGGCTCAATACAGGGTCAAATGATACCATGCTGAAACTGCAAAATGGAAAACAAAAGGACATGGTCACCAGCATATTGCCCTTGACTGACATTATGCAGAGCAATATAGTGTTGCACAGCTCCAGAGGTCTTGACCTATGAAAGACTGAATTTATAATGCTTTAGTTACTGAGCTAGTACCAAAATAATAGCTCTCTTTAAGAGGAAAAATGACATCAGATTAATCCTGAACATCTATGTGAAAATTTTTTCTGGCTAGTGGAAGATTTATGCTATCAAGTATTGAAACCTAAAGAAGCAGACTTAATGAATAGAAGACTTTGCATTTATCAAGATATTCTTCCTGTCTTCTAAACCTGTTAGGGGAATACTAACCCAATTGTGAGACAGACTTTTGATAGGCCAGGAATTCTTGAGACATCTCAAAGTTTTGAGGCTCAACAAACATTTCTAAAAATAAATTATATCCTTGAAATTTAGTCTAGAAGTTTAAGGGAAATGTTTATTATCCACTGATTCAGACATATGAAGAAAATGCATTCTTCAATGTAAAATTTAGAAGCAAAATGTTTGAAAGCTATCTACCTTGAAGAAAAACTTCCAGTTTTTCTGGTAAAAATGGTTATCTTAAAAAAAAATGGGGAAGAAATGTATATGGATGGAAATGAAACTGAATGATTATCTCTCTTTCCTTTTTATTTTTTTAGGAGTTTGGAGATGAAATAATAATTAAAAAATATCAGGAAATGTTGACTTTCTACTTCCATAAAGAAATAAAATTAGTAAGTTAATTTGTCTTAGTCAGAGTTATACTATTGAACATGTAAAACATGAGAGTAAAGGTAAGTACAAAGATGACAGGCCAGAGGTTAAAGATGTAGGGAAGTTAGAGTACAGGGTAAAATTACTGCTTCTGTGTTCAGTACAGATTCTGACTTTGAGCATGAGAGTGAAAACAGAGCTAATGAGAACGAAGGACAGAAAAAAGTGAGTAACACATGAAAAGAAAATCTCTGAGAGCTTGACACAAGAAGAATTGAGGACCTGGCTCACACAGTGAATAAAATTGTAGGTCAGTCAGAATTTCTAACAAACCAATGACCTTATGAATAACTTTCGTCAACAAGGAATCTCTAATAACACTGCATCTGCGGGAAAAGGAAGCTGGAGTGACTCAGCGGTTCATTTTCAAAAGAGAGTGCATTTTTAAAGAACTCTTTGTCATGAAAGCAGAATGACACACACTGACATGGATGTGAAAAGAAAGCATAGTACAACTAAACATAGCTCATCAGAGACAACTCATGTCTGAATAATAGGTTATCCTTCTTTGATTAAAATAAATAATTCCTTACATAAAGGGAGGTAGTAAATCTGTTTGCCACAAAATTTTCAATCTGTGTCGTCACTGGAAAATGTTAGTCAAATCAGAATAGAAACTCAGTAAAATACATAGTAGATGAGAAAATGCAGCACATGCTCTAACAAAAGGTGAAATCTCAGGCTTAAGAGAAGTTGCCAGAGTCTGCTTTAAGGACTGGTCTCAGGATCAATTTTGATCAATATTTTGACAATTGTACTAAAATTTAAAGTGTTATTAAGTTTTATGATTTAGAAAAATTTAATTCATTGTCAACAGAAATCAATTTTTAATTAGAAATAAAAAGAGTTTTGCTAGCAAATGACAAATGAAAAAAATAAATTACCAAGGACGTGATATGACTTTAAGCTAGTACCAGAGAAGTCAAGTCAAAGGTTATGTCCAAACATATAACTCTAACCTCACAATGGGTGGAATTCTAGCTGCAGAAGTGCTTTAACTACCTCATTATTTTGTAGCAGGATCTTACCATTTCCTAGGGAGCCTTCTTTTTGCTTCTGCTGAGCATCTTTGTGCCCACTTTGTGAAAGAAACACCATTAAGTAAACATGCAGTAATTCCTCTACTGAAACACTTCTACCTCATATGTGTTATGACTCACTGATAAAAGTAATTTACATAAATAGTAAACTGGCTTATTTATTTATTTAAATATAAAGCATAGAAACCATACAAGGAACAGGGTCTATATTAATTTCCTGGGGAATGCCACCTTGTATCAAGTATCATGCTCTTTATTTCCTTGTGTGTCTTCTTTTCCCCTTTGGTGCTGTGAACAACTTGCTGCACAGCTCTACAGAGCTGCTAGGTGCTGGGTTAAGCCTCATTATAGCCTTGCTAGCAAGGGCATTCTCCTGGGAGAGAAGCAGTGGATATCAGAGATTGCTCAGCAGGAGCAGGACAATGTACCCAGGCTCCTCCTTTCTTGGCTCTTGGAATAGTGAGCACCATCATACACTTCTCACAAAGCTGTGCTTCAGCTGGCTGAATGTCGTTAGCTCTTTAGAAATACACTGTAAGCATCATTCCTAGGAAGAGATTCCAACTCAATATTTTACAGCTGGACAGCAACGTCTCCCAGCACCCTTGCATAAGGACTGTCAGATTTAAAAAACCACTCCTTTCCTTAGAAGTTCTTACTTGTGTCTCGGACTTTGGATCTCATTTTAATAATTTTATCAAGTCTCTGGCATTAATTAAGGAATCTAACAATTTAACCAGGAGTTGTGGCTCACTGCAGGGTGTTTTCAGATGCCTTAGGCTTTTCTTGAATCTAATCTTTGTAGAAGATTAACTATAATATGGACAAGTTTGGAAAATGGCAGGCAAGAAGATCTGGGTATTATTGATTGGTAAATGTGGTATTGAACCACTAACATGATATAAAAATATAAATGCAGTTTTAGGTATTATCATTGCATGGTATTTCCGGTAGAAAAAGTAGTATAGGAATAAAAATGCATTTATGCTCTGCACTGATAATAGTGCATTCAAGACCAGTAAAATTGTCATGTTTCAAAAGCTTTTAAGATGGTGCTTCACCATGAAGTGAAAATCTCTCTGTGCATGCTTATCTCTCATCCCAGAGACAGAACAGAGAAGCTATTTTCTATATTCCCTATGTGTGGTCAGAATCACTTATCTGTCTCACTTGCTAGGGTAAAGCATCGATGCCCTCATTCTTATTAAAGTAATTTTGATGTTCATTATAAACTTCGAAATTATTTAGGAAGTAGTGCCCATCTGGGAAAGGGATTTAAACATGTCCTATAACCAAAATTTCCCTGGTTCACAGGAAATGTTCTAGGAACTAGATGTTTATGTAACCATGTGTGGGAGCAGTGACACTACTTTGTCAAGTGACAGAAAAATATTATATTACAGGTGAACTTGATGATCTTAAAGGCCATTTCCAGCATAAAGGATTCTGTGAATTTAACTGATTCCTTTGTTCTAATACAGAAAAACCTGCAAAAATACAGAGGAGTAATAAAGTTCAATAACACCATCATAAAATTAAAACTAAGACAAAGTGTTTATATTTTTTGTCTTTTTAGTTTTGAGAATAAAAGAACATTTTTCTAATAACGACATAAGGTTTTGAGTACTTGGAACATTATAGACACATTAGGGCAATTAATAGAATGAAACTAACTGAGAATTACTAAATTAGAGAAAAGTAGATGGAATTTGCTTAATTAGTCTACAAAGTTTTAATTAACCTCTCCAGTGGCCCAATTATGGTTCAGGAGATATCAGAAGATATCCTTAAAATAAAACAATTAATTACTTTAAGTTGAATATCTGTTGATTCCACCGGGTAATTAGTTTTGTTCCTGGTATAACAATCTAAATTAGAAACATCAAATATGTAGGGGAAGAAAGAATAGTCAAAATACTCTGAAGGTAGCTTTGAATAAAAGAAAATATCACAAGTTTCTACAGCTGGATAGAGGTACATTAAAGACTGGTAGAAAGAGATTATTTTAGGAAGATACTTACAAGAGAATAACAGTAAAGTCCAATATATTTGTAAATGAATCAGCATGTTACCTGTCCCCATGCTGAGTAGATGATATCAATGTTTTGTAGTTATCAGAGGGTTTTAAAATTTGATTTCTCAAAGCATAAGTTCTAACAATGTTTCTGAACTCCGGCCTTATAGTCAAACTCTTCAGTTTGCTGCTGCAGACTAAAATAATTCCAGTGCATTCATTTTGGATGTACTCTTGGAAAGGTGAGCTTTTCTAACCCTGAGTGTCAGGTAGCCTGATATGATTACTTCCTAAAAATTTTCACTCTCTCCCACTTCTTCTCTTTTGGATGTAATGATTGTAGATTTTGGTAATAAATTAATAAAATAAATCGATTTTATGTGGTCAGAAAAATGTCCTTTGGTATGCAGTCAGTTGAAACTCAGTGAATGGAGATTCAGCAAGACCTTCTGAATTAAATGTTTATTTCAAAATAGGCTACATCTCTGGAAAACTGGACTCATGGTTCCAGCAGCCTACTTATGCAAAATCTACCTCAGAAATGATAGGCAAGGCTAACATCCTTACAGTGAAATAGTAATAGATACTAGTAATAAAACTAAGTTAAAAGAAAAAAAATGTTTTGGAATAGGATACAAGGTGTTTGTAAGTCTCTGGGTACTCAAAGCTGTTGAAAATTTTATTGCTATTATGCTCCTATAATCCAGGAGGTTGATTTAAAGTTTTAGTTTTTACAATTAACTTATAGACTGGATTTCTTCATGCCAGTAAAGAGCAAATAAATAAAAAAGTGTCAGGAACTACAGACCAAGGAAAGCAGGGCTGTGGAAGTAGGAAGTGGACCTATTCTGAGATGAATTTCTGATTTCACGTCATATTTTTATATTTCGGAAGTTTTGTTAATGTTGGATCGGAAGAGTTCTGTCACAAAAGGACTGAGAAATGTAATTTCATTGAAATTAAATATTTTATGAGATCAGGAAGATTTAAAAAATATATGTAACAAAATGAAAAATATATGTAACAAAATGAAATAGTTTACTGGGGATTTTTGTTTGGTTGTTTTTTGCTTGGTTGGTTTTTTGGCTTGGGGTGGGTTTTTTTTTGGTGTTTATTTTTTTTTGTTCTTTTGTTTTTTGGTTTTTTTTTTTTAAATTGGTGGTTTCTTTTAGGAAAAAGTGGTCCCCACACACTGAAACATCATAGTGCTATCAAAAGGTATTAGTTTGGAGAAAATATAATCTGGGAATTAAGACAGGGGGAAGGAAGAGCTTTGTGCATCAAGATTGTGGAAAGACAACAGCACCCACTGGCCAGGCTGGCCCTGACCAGGCCAGTGGGGACCCCTGGCACCAACCCTGTCTGGTGGCAAATGGGCTGGGGTCTCCTCTCTGGGAGGGACCCTCAGAGGGATGGATGCTCTCTCCAGCCTGTTCTGCTTTGTGATCTCCTCCTGGCTGGACCCCAGTCCTGGCTCATCCCTCACCCTGTCTGGGATATTGATGGATGTTTGTGTCCCCTGGTTCTCTTCCGTGCTCACTGCCCGTGGGACAGAAACACTTGGCAAGGGCATGGATGGCATCAAGGCTGCTCCCAGCTCCAGGTTTCCCTGAGCCAAGGGACTAGCTGGCCCTCACTGTGTTTTTGCTTGTAACTGGTCTGTGGAAAAATTCTGGTGTCCAGGACAGAACGTGGAACTTAAAAAAAGCATGATATATGAAAGTAGACATGCAAAAGCAAAGCACAGATGTTGGAATTTGAGTCATGAAATGTGAAGGCCTCTGCAGCAGCCAAAGACTGAGCTGAGAGGCTGAAAGGAGCAGAGCAGGTTCAGCACTTGAAAAATAAATCAGCAGTATGCTCATTAATTGGCTAACTTCTTCAGGGCTGCAGAAAATCCTTTCTGGTAGACCTGGTGAAAGTCTATTAGTTAAATTAAATTCTATTAGCAGCTGAATATTGCTTTGCTTGTGATAGACTATCCGCTGCTGGTGCCAAGGGTGCCAACTATGGGCTGTGTATGCATTTCTTGAGGGACAGCTGTAGGTTTGTAAGCTCCACAGTGGAGAGCAAAAGGCAGTATAAGTCCATCAGAGACCAGCCAACAAAAAAATACTGGCATCTCCTATGAGCAGTTAGCAGAAATCTATGCCACTGACTTCATTGCAGTAAAGACTTCTCAATATGTTAATATTTGTTCAGAAAAGATCACAGTGAAAACATTATCTGTCCAGGCAGCAGATGTACAGTCTTACACCTCCTACCATAAACCAAATTGCTTATGTAATTTTTCTATCAGAAAATTAGAATCCGATTACAAATATTTGTGTTAGCTAGTGTAGAAAGGAAGAAAAGAGGCAGTACAAAAAATATTTAGGACAGTTACTAGAACAGTCTGACCTTTTCAAAAGTTGATCTAATAGACCTGGTATAATGTTACTTTTTAGAATTATAGAATATCCTGAGTTGGAAAGGACCTATCAGGACCATCAAGTTCCTTTGCAGAATACCCCAAGAATCACACTAAAACGATAATTTGGAATAAATTATCATATATTCAGAAATTTTGAAATAGCTATGAAAAAAGAGCATCACATGAGAATGATACATGCATGCTAAGAGAATGAAAGTGTGAAGCAATCTTTCAGCTGAGATCTTTTAAGATCTGCAAAGATGGTTCTGCACTTCGATTTCCATCCATGCTACCCTCATTGCAGGGTTAATTCGTGTTGCACAGGACTGTGGGTCATATCAGCTACTAGAAACTTGGGGTTTTTTTCCTAGAACTTTAAATCCAAATAGTATAAATCTATTTTATGCATTTATTGTATATCACATGATAACAATCTCATAGATTTTAATTGAATCTGTTACATGCTAATATTATTTGATTAATTGAATGGCCTTGGGTATCTTTTTAAGAGGATGACATCATTAGTCAATGCTGTGTTCATCAAAATGCAGCCAGTGAATATTAAGGACAGAAGATTTTGAGAAATGGAATTGTCTGAAGCTGTGCTGAAATTCAGTTATTCCATATTAAGTGTGTTTCTCCATGCTTCACGATATGTGTGCTTCAAAACTGGACTCTATTGATAGATGCAGAAAATTTCTGGTGAAAGACCTACCAGAAGGCTTCCTCTGAACTTGACAAGGAATAGATCACACTAATGAAATGTCAGCATCACTAAAATAATATTATTATCCAAGGATTATACAATTTTGTTTTTACAATATAAAACAAATTTTAATTTCAATACAAGTGGTGCAGTACCAACCATAAAGCAGTAAACAAAGAATTAATTTGTGTTCCTTCTGCACTTATCAGTCATTGACTAATTAGTTTCTCTCTCAGGATGTGAGTGACTCTTAGAAAGAGGAATCTCTTGAGGATACAAAGGTTAATTTTGAAGCGATTACAAATATTCAGCTAACATTATAATTAATAACAATACTTAAAGCACAGCAGTCATCTCCTACCCCTGTAAGGAGTATTTGCTAATTAGAGAGACTATTGGAATTCTTCAGGATATTTAACTTTTCACTCTTCAATCAAGTGAGCCTTATGAAGCTGGAAGAAATTTTAAACCACTTCAAATTCTTAAGCATTTAAACAAATAAATCTTATGTACTTAATTTTATCCCAATAACTCCTCAAACACTTTATAAAATACTGGGCAGATCATGCCAATGCAAACATATAAATCTTCCATGGATTCATAAACCTTTTTATGCTTTTAACAAATAAAACCAAAATTACTTCTAGGCCTACAAATTGCAAAGAATAATTTATCCACCAGAGAAATTAATTTTTGTTCTGATTTGAGGTAGGATAAAGTTAAATTTCTTCACTGTTGTTATTATGTGGCTCTGTTTTGGGTTTGTACTGGAAATTGTTTTGATAACACAGAGATGTTTATTACTGCTGCGTGCTTCCATAGAGTCAAGGTCTTTCATTTTCCATATTCTACTTCACCAGCAAGGAGACTGAGAGGAGACACAGCCATGAGAGATGGCCTCAGCTGACCACAGGGATGTCCTAGACCATATGGGGCCATGCTGAGCAATCAGAGCTGGGGGAAGAAGAAAGAACAGTAGTGGGAGTGATAGTGCCATTGCATGTGATGGAGCCACTTGCCTCCTCAAGAAAGGTGGTGAAAAAGGCCCTTGGTTTTCTTTCCTTGCATGTGCAGCTTTTGCTTTACCCATTAAATTGTCTTTATCCCAACTCATGAGTTTTCTCAGTTTTACTCTTCTGATTCTCTCCCCTGTTCAACTGGAAAGGGAGTGAGTGGCTCGGTGGTGCTTAGAGTCTCACTGGGTTTAAACCATGAAATTTTCTTACTAGCAACAGAAATGACTACAAAGTAAAACAAATTGTGATAGTAGACATAGTATAACATAAAATATACTCAATATTTCAAAATGAAAGGTTTTATATCCAGGTAAAATGAGTTGCAGAAATAAAGAAATTAGCTTATTTATTATAGTTCATAAAACTGCTATGGGAATTTCTGACCATGGTCAGGTTAGGATATAACACATCCTATTAAAATCTGGTATGGTTGTATTGAACTTAAACCACACATTAAATGGAAAATATCTTTTTGACATGCAAAAGTCTTTTGAATGAATACAGGTGACCCCAAACATGAACTCTGCTCTGAGAGCCGTTAGGAATTCAGCTATAGGTGATCAAATCTTTGGCACATAAAAGCATTCCAAATTTTCATTCCAAATTAAGATTCTCAAAAAAGAAAAACCTTTAACACAGGCATATTTCTGGCTATTGTTAGTCTACATTCCTTATTGAAGAGAGGTTTGTGATGCACCTGTTTGGATTGACTGACATATAACAGTGAAGCAGACAGCAGATGTAGCCATAATTTATTGGTAGTTAATTAATGAGCAGAATTTTGCACAGAACTTGGCTTGGCCCCGTCTACTACCCCTCCCTGCAGACTGTCTTTATTAAAAATACAGAGTTATTTGTATTTACATGCCATCATTTCAATAACTAGTTCAAACTGTTTTATTATTTTTTGTTGTCTGGAAAAATCATAAAAGGAGTGAGTGTCAAAGGTTGTTTGCAATGGTCTTTTTTGCACATTTTATGTCTTTGGCAGAGGAAGAAATGGGCATGAAATGTGTGCATGCTTGACTAATACGAGTCTTATCAGAATCTTTGTGTGGAAAGGTCTTTTTCTGATTAATAGCAAATCAATTTGAAAAGGTAATAATCTTTTTTAATGTCAAATAGAAAGACAAAGCTTGAAATACATATTTTTTGTAACATTTTCAAGTTCAACCAGAAACTCCAATACAAGAAGGGCTGTTCAAGTCGTAATTTCTGACATTAATTTTTGATACTGTTTTCCTGGACTCATAAAATAACACTCTGGCCTTATTTTTAACAAGTAGTTTTTTAAACAGTTATAAATTCTGAGAACTGAGTAAAAATTTACATAATATCAAAGTTGAATTTAAATTTGCTACTTAGAGAAGTGATGGTGTTTGTATACTGATTATTTTGAATGTTGCATGCATATGGAAGACATCTGCTGGAATCTGACCTTTTTTGCAAACCCTGTATTTAATTATGCCTCTAAAATTTACTGCATTGTTTGTTAATTGTAAAAATAAATAAAAAAAAAAGAATTCTTATTTCCATGGGGAATTAAAAGTTTGTCTCAGGAATGAAGTATATAATTAAATTATAACTACTGAAATATCTCTATTATTAGTTTGGAATTGCAGTGTCTGGTGTCCTTTTTTCCTGAACTGTAGGACCTACTCTGAAGCATGGGAAATCAATATCCTTTAATTGGTCTTTAGTTTTGAAGTAAAATAAAAAAGAAACTACTATTCAAAACACCGAATATCACTCTTCATTGCACTATGGGACAGAAAATGTGTTTTGTGTGTTTGTTTTAGGCCTTACTAGATCATCCTAATTTGAATCCTTCACTAATATAAATATTTTTTCTTCATATAGGCTGAAACATTTAGTCTAGAACACTATTGTCCCAGCTCTCTTCTTTTATAGAAGAGATTAGTGCTAATGTTTCAGGAAAAGGTAGAAACTTACCTGAGCAGAGCTGTATGGCTAGGTGGGAAATAAATGGATCTAAGATACTTCAAGCTGCAAGTCCAGAACTGTGATTAAAAAATTCTGATTTAGATGCTTCTTACACTTTGACAGCACAGAATGGTTTGGGTAACCAAATCTCCAGTCAATAGCTAATGCCTGGAGGTACCCAGAAAATCAACAAAGCAGGAATTACCTGCATAGAGATCCTGCCCAAGAGATACCTGTTACTATGGAGGGTATAGTTAAGATAGTCTTGTCACATAAAGAATCAGAATTTTTCTTATTACTTTACTTTTTGATTTTTTTTCTTTACTTGTTAATTAATTTAAATCTGTGGATATTATTTTACCCAGCCTGCTGTTGCTCCGTAAATCCAGTTCTATTTTGCTTTTAATAAGTTGCAGCAATTGGTTTATTGAAGACCACAGAAACAAAGTAGTCAAGGCTGGCAATGTATTTCAGAGGAGACCTGGTTTAGAGCTCTATGGCCAAGATGAAATGATTTTCAGAGTGGCTGGGAAGAGGAGCAGGAATTGTTCACTTGAAGCAAAGAGAGGGAAGTCTGGTGCAGAAGCTGACGTTGTGTTTATTTGGCCAGTTTGCTGTATATATTTATGGAGCCCACAAGCAATATGAAACATATTTCAATGATGAATTTGGAGCACCTAGAGTAATCATATCATAAAGAATATGAAAAATAAGCAAGATGAGTTTTTCAAAATTTAACACAATCCAGTAGGTTCAAATGCCACACCAAAGGAATAAGAGTACGGAATTAGGCTGTATTGGGCTGACAGAAATAGTATCTATGAGATGCTAAGGGAAATTTAGAGTGTGGTTAAGGCAGAAAATTAATTGTACTGGGAGACTTTGCTTATTCCTATGCTGACTCTGCAACAAAAAATGCATGATGCAAACTCTACATTTTAGATCCTTGGAATGCTTAATTGGAAAAAAACTGGTCAGTTAATGAGCAAGAGGGAACGTGTGTCTTGATTTACTTTTTTGTTGTGCACAGGACCTAGATTATAGGTCTTGGTGTCTAGAATTGCTTCATGCAGCTTTTGGGGAATCAGAGTTGTAATACTTAAGTAGAAATGCAAAAGTACATAAACCAAAAGCAGCAAATTTAATATGGAAATGAAAAACTACAGTAAAATATTTATATGAAATACTTAAAAACATAAGAGAACAAGTTGAATAGAGAGTTGAGAAGGTAAAACATTTACAGACAGTATAAAGTTTGTTCAAAAACTCTACTTTATAGACTTTATTAGGTAAAAATATAAAGTGATCAATAGACTCTCTGAAGAACAAAAATGTTTAATGGGTTAACAGCAGAGCCAAAATATTTTGCTTCTAAGTGCAAATCTTGTCTAATTTAAAAGAGTACAGATTTTGACAGGTTAAAAAAAGGTTTTTTTAACCAAGACATATTTTGAGCTGCATCTAAAATTTTTTTAAGACTGTAAAAATAATTTTAAATGATTTTAAATTATAGGGAAATTATGTCTATAAATTAAGATGCTGCTGCACTAGGACCATTCTTTACAGAAAGTGGATATCAAAAATATTATTAAATTAATCTTACATAACATATTTTAGAAAAAATCAATACAATGATTGGTAGAAAAGCATGAAGAGTGGATAACATACAAGCTAAAGAGAAGCAATTACAAAAATGCTGAACTACTAATTTTATGTACAACCTGCTGTCTAAATCAGCATTAACAGAATTAATGCTGATTCTTCTTTGAAAACATGAGGTCAAAATTCAGCTGTGCCTCAAAAATCTAATACAGTGTCAGGAATCATTAGGAAAATAATTAAGTGGAAAGAACTGTTCTGAAAATCGGTTTATAAGACAACGATGCACTCAAATGTAAGATATTGAGTGAGGCATCGGTCAATCCATCTCAAAATTGATTTAGTAGACTTAGAAAAGTTAGAAAGAATGGTTCTTATCCAAAGTGAGATCACAGGATAGATCTATGAAAATGGTGAAAAGAAAATAATTGAAAGAAAAATATTTTGTTCTGAAATTTTCTGAATAGAACTTTGTTTTGTTTCCTTCAGCTTCATAACTGCAATTTTTGAAACCATGCAGCAAAAAGTTGAATATTTTAGTTTTATTTAGCATATTTTTATTTGAGCATATAATTATTGTAGTTGTTCTAAATTGAATTAACTTATCATTTGAATTTTTTGATTAACTGGAAAAAAATTCTTTAAATTTTTTTTTTAATCCAGTGTGTGCCCAGTTGTTTAGAAAAACAAGATATTTTGTTGGTTACAAACCACTGTTACTGAACTTTTTCTGGTGACATTTTACCAAAACTGGACGTGCCAGAAGAAGGGAAAAACCAGAAGTTTTATTGAAATCTGTATTCTACTGATGTGCAGTCCAGAATTTTTCTTACCCTTAGTTTTGAAAAGTTCCCCATCTGCCCGGTGCTCATTTGTATTGTGTGGTGTACATTTATAAATTTTTATATTAATCCAGATAAAAGTGTTGTGTCTGCACAAGCCCGGTTTCTGTATTTACTTTCACCCTCTGACTTTCACCAATTTAACCTGAAAATTATTTATGTGTGAGAGAAAGCAGGCAAAAATACTCATTATATCTCCATACAAAACCAAAGAAATGAGATATTTGGCCATTCCTGGAAGGGACATATGAGGACAAGTCACTGGAAAAGCTGCTTGCATTCACTGCCAAGCCCTGGTTATCTTTTGCCCCTCTTTTCTCCTCAATTTCATGTCTTTTAGACTGATGGTGGAATTTAATTGATCTAATAAAAGAAATTTCTCCAGTGAAAACAGGAGGCAATTATTTGCTACAAGGTGCAAATTCCTAATATTACAGCAACTTCCAGAAATCTGGTAGGGAGGGAAGAACTAGAAGTAGACTGCTAATGTTTTATGTGTTTGACTGTTAAGCTCAGCTTGTCATGCTATGGTCTGTGAAAACAACAGGCTTCAGACAGCAGTGAAACAACACCTCTTTTTCTCTTGGAAATGGAGGATATACACTTATATAATATCAGGTATTAAATTGCAATGATCATTTGTTATTGGGGACATATGGGAGGAGTATATGTAGGTTTCTTTACAGGAATATTATGGTGTAAAAATAACCTGTTGGCACAGGGAAGCTTTGATATCAGTGGGAAAAATAACCCTGTAAAAATGGGAAAATTCTCATCTTGAGCTAAATGGAAAATAAAATAAGACAGTTCTCAAAGGAATTTCAGAAACTAATAAGTGTGGTAGGCAACCAGCCTGTCAGAGAAACCACAGTGTTTATTTTCCCCCTGTTTTTTTCGCCTAGCTGACCAGAGGGATCAGTTTAAATGCAGGCTGCCTGTCTGAGGAATCATCTCTGAAATGGCTTCTGTGAAGGTGGGCCGATATAGGTTAGACTTAGCCCATTAGGACTATGAGAAATGCTTTGTGACTTGGCCCATTTGACATCTACTAACGTGCCAGTCTCAGAAGTAAAATATACTAAGAACCTCACCCTGAAAAACTTATTTTGCAATGCACATAGCAGGAAAGAGCAAGAGAGAGACAGAGAGGGAAAGTGAGGGAGAGCACTTGTCTGTGTGAAGGCTGAGGTGCAAAAAGCTTGAAGCAATTTCAAAAGAAAAAACAAATCAGAGAGAAACTCTCATGCTACTTCTTGGATAAAATTCAGACTTGAGCCGGAGCTAGTTGAGAATACATCTAGGGTTTACATTTACCTCATTTGTTATTTGCTGTAGAGACAATATCTATAGCATGTGCTAATGCAACATACGAAATCAGATTAGTAAAAAATACTTCAATTTTGTGGGTCTTCCCCAAAAATATTCATGCCTAGTTGTTTATATGAACACTCACCTCCACTCACTCTATTATTCCAAACAGTTACTATCTGCCCCTCCACCTATCCTGCAATTTCATGTCTTCAGTCTTCTTGATTTTCTTTTTTTACACTCTTAGTTTCACCTTTACAATTCTTCCATCTGTTAAAATTTTTAATGCTGTTGAGAGAAAGACAGACAATACACTTTGGCTCTATAGTATTGGATGATTTTTGATAGCATTTTTTCGTACAAATTTCCTTCAATGCTTTTGGGAATTAAAAAAAAATGTATTAAAGTATTTTAGAAATATTTAGGTAATTGCTATGAACTAATCAATGTATGCAATTTTAATCTATTCAGTTCTCAAAGAAGTAATCTAAGTAGGAAGAGTGGAATGATATTTTTTTCATATGAATTAGTTTTAATGAACAATATTTTAAACAATAAACTTTAAATTTTACTACAAAAAAAGAGGTGTTTTGTCTTTAGGAGAAAGGAGAAAGATTTTCCAGGGGGAAAATATAGAAATATTCACATATAGATGAGTTAAATTTTCTCCATTCCATAATTTTTTAATTCCTTTGTGATTCCTAGTAAAAAGTAGATTGCCTCTTCCGTTTTCTTGTTTTCTGTTAAAAAAAGGAACATTTTTCAAATTTGAATGAAAATAAATGCATTTTGATGATGTCTGAATGATCTCCTATGAATGCATGCAACTAAAATTTCCTGTCACCTTAAGAATGGATGTCATCACGACAAATCATTTTGTATTTGTAAAATATTCAAAGTATTTAATGTAACAGAATATTAAAACCTGCCATTTTTTTAAAGTTACTCGGGGGTGGGTAAAAGCAGTTTCCAATTTAAAATTTTATACTGTCTGGAAGCTTAAGCAACTTCTTCTGAGTTCTTATTGGCATGATGAATGTATTGCTCTATGGATTACACTCCTTTTGTCTGTTGCTTCAGGCGGCCTGGCAAAGGCGTCACAGACAATGAAGCAAAGGCAGAACTCAGCTCAAACCGCTGATGGTGGACTCTTCTTAGTCCTCACAAGCACAGCCAGTGGAGATGAATGCGGTGGCTGCTTGACATGAGGGATGACAGCAGTGACCAAGGGCTGTGGAAGAGGCTAATGAAAGAGATGCCCCTTTGCTGCAGCTGGTTTTATGTAATATAGTTATAGGTGAAGGAAGTGAAATTCAATTAGATCTTGTGCCTTTTACAGTCTTGACAGAAAGACCATTGCCTCTATGTTCAGAAATGCATTTTGAATAAAGAGAAGCAGTTTACAGATTGTCAAACATCATACCTCTTTCAGCCAGTTTACCTAAGTTATAATTAAGGTTGAAAGTTCTATTTTGTGATTGCACTTTAGATTACCGTGACATTTGGATCAGATCTCATGGATATGAACATCTGGGGAACACCTAGGGGAAAATTTAGATTAATACTGCAGTGAAGATATGTTTGTAGAGAATGGTGGATTAACTGAAAATGTTCTCTTACAATGAAAGGTTTTGCATAAAACCCTGTTACTCAATCATACCAGTACAGCACAAAGAGAAGCAGAACATGTGCTAAATCAACCCAGCCATTCGGATGGGTAGCGCTGCCTGCATTTGTTGTTTTAGAACAGAGTTTCATCTGTTCCTGGGGCTGCGATTTCAAAAGCAGCTGAGGAAATTTTACATGCTTCAATTAATAAGCAGTTTTAAGATGTTCCGAGTATTTTGTAATAGCTTAAATCTGAGATGAACAATTTGCAGAGGTGTATGCTACTATTCAATTTTAAACAGGAATGTCACAATGTGATAAAGTGATATAAAAAATGTTCTATCACTTTTCTCAGCAAGGGCTTAAAAACAGCTGTAAATTGTGTACACTATGAAGAAATAACAAATGAACTTCCTCAGTCAGATATCTTGGCAATATTTGTATGTTCTACAGGTATTCCCTGTTTTGGCTCAGGCCATGTTTGAACTGAGCTCCACGTTTATTTCATATCCTAAGCACAACTAGGAACTAGTGGAAATAATGGATTTCATCACCTAAATAATGCAAACCAGAAATCCACACTGTGCTGTCAGTCCTGTTTCACAAAGGCTTACAGCAGCTTCATGTGAATAATGAGGAGAGGACAGGTTTGAATGCAGCACTGGAGAAGTTTTCATTGAGGCAAGCAATTTCTTTTAGATATGGTTTAAATTATTTTTTAAAGCAATGAAAAAATGCCACTTGAAGTAATCAACATAGTAGAAAATCCTTAGTCTGACATATGTGGGTGTAAATTAAGAATTCAAACTTCCTGTTAATTACAGTAAACACTTGATTATTTTTCTAATCTGACCTGGAAACTTTTAATGCAGGTGAATTACTTATAATTTATAAGGGGTAATGATATAAGCAAAGTAATGACAGCAGAATGAAATAATGGAAGGGATTTAAAGTCAATGATAGTTTATTTAAAGCAATTCTTTTAAAGAGAGAGAAGCCAGTCCATTCCTTTGCTTTTGTAATTGTATTGATAAGCACGGTATCTAAATGGCTTACAAGTAAAATATTCAACAGCCTGAAACAGCATTGTACACTCTGTCTTAAGAAGAAGAGTTACACATTCTGTTACTACTAAAAGGTGTTTGTAACTGAGTTATATCTGATCCTTACTGTTCTAGATTGAACACAAGTAAGAGAAAATTAATTTTGTAATAATTGTTTTTTTCAGTAATCTTTCTTGTCTTACTGGGAAGTTATGTCTATTATGGTTCAATAGATATTTAAGGCAACTACATTACTAAAGATAAAGGAGCTATATTATAAAAATAAGGCCTCATTTTTCTTGGATAAAGCTGTTCCAAATTGCTTCTTCTCTTCAAATTATGTTTCATCACTTCTCTATGTTCCCTTTCCACTGCGTTTCATTGTTGTGCATCTTTCTGAGATTTTGAACTCTGTAGACATGTCTTCTACACATAAAAGACTGGTTTTTTATCTGTAGGAATGTATGATAGCTGCTTTGTGACTGTCACATCTGGCAGGGCCTCTAGAATTCAGCATAATATTAGTAACAATAATTAGTGATAACAGTATTAGCTGTATATGTATACTACATTCACCTTATGAGTTGGTAAGAATAATGCATTTTAGAAATTGCTTTCATAGAATCTTGAGTACTGTCTATAGCAAATTAGATTGAAAAGAGCACTTTTCATAAAAGTCTGGTAAGAAATTTAACTTACTTGGAAAAATTTTAGGCCCTAGTTTATAGTTCTCTTCTTTCCTTGTCTGTGGGGCTCAGTTTGGTAACGAGAAAGCATCTTGTTCAGGACTGTCAGCATTTGGAACACAAGCGTTAACACCTGTTCACGTTTTGTGTAAACATATTTGACATAATTATAATACCATATGTTACAAATGGTTGACAAAATTTGATTAATACACATTAGTAGCTCACAGTGCTTCCCATGTAACTTAAGTGTTATACTGTAGTTAGCATTTCCCTAAGCACTGACAAGACACGTAAAAATTGAAATTAAAAATATAGGAGGAGTATTTATTGAAACAGATATTTCAATTAAACCTTTTACAAAAACATTTTATTTTCTACGTATTTGAGAGACAGCATTTTCTCATTACCAAATCTCTCACATATAGGTCAGCATATTTACATGTTTCTGAATTGTTCTGTAGTAGCAACAGAAATAAGATGCAAGTGACTGCAAGCTAACATGCTATGTGTTTACTTTTCTTGTCTCTCATCCAACTGTTTATATGTTTGTTTACCTGTGGAGTTTTTACAGTCTTATACAGTGGTAGTAGCTTATCCCTATTTAACTATAACCACGGGGTCTTGATCCTGCTGGCTTCTATGGTAACACACCTTATAAAAGAGCTCCTAAGCGGTGCTTGAAATGAAAATTGAGAAGCCTTGTCAGGAGACCCCTTCTGCAACCTATTAACTGTTGTTTCCTCGGGAGAAAAAGGTGACTGTGAATGTCTGTTGTGCTCAGAGAATTACCAGCAAAGTATAGGTCCATTTTTTGTCATGCCATAGAGGGCAGTATAAATCTTAGCCTTCCTGTGAGTAAATTTGACAAAAGGGTCAGAATATATGAAAAAAATTGTGGAAGAGAGAAGTACATCAAATTTCCAGGGATGCTGTGGTGAAAATTCAATTTGTTTGTCTAAACATAGTCTATTTAAAACTGATTTTTCTTGTGGACAAACTATATTTGTGAAAGCATTTATAGATTAAAGCAAAGAGGGAGATAGTATAGAAAGTGAATATTTTAGGGCTTTTTTAACAGATGAAACCTTGGATGAATTTATGTGTTAGATATAGAAATTTCTGCAAATATTATTTCAAGGAGAAGGAATTTCAGTGGGCAATTCCTATGGTGTTCTGTAATATGAAGAATATCTTTAAGGATGCACATAAGTTAGAAATATGTTGAGGTCTGAAAAGCAGCAACTATTTCAGTTCAACATTTCTAATCATATGTCTAGATTGGTATGCATGCCTTGAATAAGGACACAGAACTGTAAATAAAACTCACCCGCTTTTATCTTGACATAAAATGGAAGTTTTCCTTAGAAGCCTTTAATCTGACTGTCATCTTTTTTCATTCACAGCAGTGAGCCTGCAAAGAGCTCTGCCTCTGCAGTGCAATACTACTGTATAGAAAGAGGGTTATCAAAATCTACTCTTGTTTGTTTATTGAAATCCCTATCAACAGAATGTCAGTGCTTTTGAGAATGAAACATTTTTGTCTGAATCCTGTGTCTGAGCAAACTGTTCCTGTTTGATTTGAAAATGATAGAATCTACTGTAATAAGTCTTTGTCTGTGCACATTTTTCCCCCAAAAGATAGAGAACTCTAGAAAAATAAATTTAAAAAATAAACCTGCCTAACTACTGCTACTAAGTCTGCTTTAAGAAAATCTATCTTGCAATATTCACAAAACTCCGCATCAAAACCACCTGAGACTATTTTTGTCTAATAAATTATGCATTATTTATGCTAACAGTCATCCTTTAGAACACATTTTGCATGTTAAGAATCACAAGAACCTAAAGACCAACTTCTGAGAACAGTCATTGAGAATATCTCATTACAGATAAGCATAAGAAGACAAAATGCCTTGCTCTTTTTCAGCTTTGTCAATTCCGTTTGAACACTGACCTGTAGGTGAGGGAAGAGATGTTAAATACAGTTTAAATCGACAAAAGCTACTTACAGTCCAAAGAACTGGAGTGAGATTTACATGCCTGACAAAACCAAAGCACTATAAACAAAAAACTTGTTGTTATAAGAAGAACTTTTCATGAAACACATTCATTTTCACATATATCTTAGGCAAGAAGTACAATATTGTCCTGTTACTGGAACCACATGGAAGTAAACATCTTCCTTAAATCCAGTATTTTCTTTATTGCTCTAAATTGGTATCAATTGGTCTCAAAGATTGCTCAGGTGAATGTTTCCATTGCTTGCAAGTGGGGTTGTTTAAGTAACAAAGGTGTCAAGGCAAGATTCTGTGTTCATTCTTCAGTATTTTAGGAATAGATCCTAGTAATTTCTAAGATGATGCATTTTTTATACTCCAAATGCAGTCCCATAGAGCTTTGAAATTTATAGCCTCCCTAACCTGAGAAATATTAGATGTAAAAGATCTTTGGGATATCATATCCCTGATGTAAACTTTATTGTGTCTGCAGTTTAATTATCCAGCTCTCAGAGGGAGGCAAAGATGATTTTGTCCTTCTTAGATCAGGTCTCTGTGTTTACAGTACTTTGTCCACAGGAATAGATACCTATGAAGATCCCAAGCTGACCCTCTGCAAATCCATTTAGTGGGTAGAAAACAGAGTTACTGGTTAAAGATCACTATTCTATACAAGTTATTCTACTGCAACAAAAAATATGGAATAACAGAAGTTTACATATGCTATGGATTTAGTCTTGAAGAGAAGAATAAGGTCAGGTTCCTAAACCAGGGATGTAGTTACAATGTCTTTAACTCACTTCCTTTTCAAACCAATGCCCGGGATCCAGTATCCACTAGAGAGGGTGCTGAATTTTGTTGGGACACTTTGAACTGGGCCTGTAGCTTTGAGGTTGGAGGCAGAGACTTCCATGTGGAAAGTAAGGAATCAGGCCTGCATGATGCAAAATATTCTAAAAATTATATAGCTTAAGACCTAATCAAGATTTCTTAGGTTTTCTTACAGTGGGAAATACAGGAAAATAAAAATGCAACACTTTCTATTTGATATATGGTCTAGGTGATGAAAACGGAAGGTTTATTTAATTTTTAGAAATTGCAAGATTTTCTTAACAAGATGTTTCTCTGTTGTCCTACTCCCATTTAAAGGATAAAATCTATTAAAGGAGAAAGGCTTTGATAGATACCCTAATTTTCTTGTTTGGTTGTTAGTAAATAACTTTGCTGTGTTTCTTCTTCATGTGGACAGAATTCCCCAAAACAGAGACAGAAACCAGAACTAAGTGTCAAGAAAACATTGCAATAATTGTGCTATAGAACTAATTATTTACTGGAATGTTTACATCGCTTTTTCTTTACATATTTCATAACTGATTCTGTTACAGAGATGTCAAAAATAGAAAAAATCCCATATTTCTTCTTTGCTTCTAAATAGAATTCAATGCAAAGAATTCGACAAAATGTGTAGTTGAATATTTACTTCTGCTTTGGTGAATGCATTAAGATCTTAATAAATGAATGAAAAAATCATTGGTAATTTTTTAAAGGAAAGGGCAAGAACCATACATAGAATCATCTTTTTTATTTAAAAATTGTTTTAAATAGAATTTCAGAGAAGAGTAAAAATTGTCTCAAAAGTTATCCTCTTCTAGTAATATTCACTGCTAGTATAACTTAATAGGCTAGATGGGGAATATTATATTTTCATCAAGGTAACACTATGACCTTCAAATTTGACATATCTCTTTTCCAGAAGTCTGTAGATTAACTTTTATATGCATAAATGGTTTTGAAAAATATAGGATTTAATTTCTTAGTCCATTACAGAATGTTTAAATGGGAGTTAAGTCAATTAATTTTTTATGCTGCAAACTCTGTTCTTTTGAGTGACAAATCTCCATCTTTCTGTGTTTTTGAACTTTTTTTCCCTAGTGAATATTAGAAAAAATCAGATCAATTTGAAATTCATATCAGGTGATTTGATCTGGAATTTAATGTAGAGAATCTTTAGCAAGACTTGGTCACCTAAATTGAAAACTTTTAGGGCCACCAGATTTCAAGTTCATGTTTACTCTTGACAATTTCTGCAGAGTTCTGTATCTTCCACATCTTTCAGAACTTCACCAAAGTGAGTCCTTGAAGGAATTTGAGGACAAGGGATTGGATAAAACACAATTAAGCTCAGAACACACAGAGTGACACATTTTTTTCTCTTCTCAAATTGGCAAGAAAAATAGTTTTTTTCTCTTTCCTGTATGTGTATGTATTTATATTTTCATGTTTTGTTGGCAGCTTTCATTGTGCACCAGATTGTTTTTGTCTTTCAAGTGGCTGAGTTCCTTTTTATCTTGTATAATGGCCACACTGTCAACAGCCAAATTGAGGATGTTCATATTGTTACTGGTGAAATCAGGCAGCTGTAGGTCCCCTTGCTGACATACAATTGGAATTTCACTACTCTTTTTTTCATTGCCAGCTGATAGCAGATAGCAGTGTGGCTCTTATATTATTTCTCTATTTTATCAAGATAATGATTTTTCTAATTTCTAAGGACACTGTTCAGTTATCTTTATCAAAGCAAATACATTTTTTCTTCTAATAAGGATCATAGTGGTTTATAATTTGTACAGAGGTTGTACATCTTCTAGCTCTTGGAGCATTGACTATTTTGTAAAGCAAACTACAGATAAATGTTGGCACAAAACTATTATTATCAACAAGAAGTAAACTGAAGATTTGTAGCCTCTCTACAATTTTCTATGGCTATTAAAAATTGTGTTTTCTTCTGCTTTGTCCAGTTATGCATAGAAGCCAGAAAGTAGTGGGAGAGAAAGGCAGAATATAATGTTCTCATACTGCTTCTAGTTACCTGTACCTGAATTCTCTCATTCACACATTCAGCTGTTCATTGTAATTCTACTGTTCTTTTTAAAGTCCTAGTATGATCTTCACTGTTTCAGCTGTGCCTGCTAATCCATTCAACAGATTTTGAAAACAGTTTCTCTCCCCACTGCCCAGTGCCTCTGCTGCTTCTCTTACCAACATGCAATTTAAGACCTCTGCTGTCATTACCTTTCACAACTTCCACTCCAGTCTGAAAGGGTGCTCAGGGCAAGCTCCCTTGCTCTGCTGCAGAATGCCTTCTGGCTTCCTTCTTCATGGGGATTTGCAACCCCTATTGCCCTCCCTTCTGCTGCCCCACCAGGCCTTTAAGACAAATGTGTGGTCCTAATCTGTCTCTAACCTGCTTCAGTCCTTTCTGCCACTCTCCCAGGAACCAGTCCTGATCTTTTAGTCCTTTCCCTGCTTGCCCAATAGGTATATTCAAACTCAGTCTGTTTAAAGGTGTGCATTTATATATTCACTTGCTTATTCAGTTTTATGTGATAAATTCACTTTTATGTTTTTAGAACTCTGAGTGCTCTCTTCAAAACAGTTCTGATCTATATTGTTTGCCTCTCTGCCACTTCATATTTTCATTTTTTTTTTCAAAGTAGTGAAGTTTTCACTGTCTTCATCTTAATGTCAGCTTTGTTCATCTTCCCCTGCTGCAATCAGCAAAAGTTACTGGCTATGCTTAGCTCAGTAACATTAGATTGTATTACAAGCATCCTGACATTTTATGTAAATAATGTAAGGAATGTGGTGTCCTAGAGCACAGGATTAATTTCAAAAATCTTTTTACACCTCTGCTGTGAAATTGTAATTTCAGCCAGCTCTCCTGTCACATACCCTCTCAGTTTTGTTAGAAACCACTTTCAAACAGTGCCTTACAGAGGGAGGGGAACACCTTATCTATCATGGGAAAAGCTACCTTAGTAAACTGATGCCATTATACCTAAATAAGGCACACACCTCTTAACAAATTCATGAGGAAGATGGGTATAATTACTTGATAGTGAGTTGAAAGTCTGGGGTCAATATCCAGAATTTAATTTATAAAATGTTCATGTTTAGATGATTTAATCCAAAACACATATTCTCACTCTTTTGACCCCAGATTCTAAAATCTGTTTTTGCTAAGGTTATGATTACAGGAAAAAGCTAACCCAACTGCAACCTCCTTTATCCAGTCCCCTTTCTCCTTTAATTCACGTTTTTATAAGGTTAATTAACTGCAAGTTCATCTGTCTCTTCCATTGAGAATGTGCCATGCATATAAGGACCAGCAGTGTGGCAGGCAGGAGGTCTCATGATACCAAAGTTCCTAATTACTTACTTTTGCTTACTGCAAAACTGTTCCTCTAGAGTTGGCAGCCTCTAGTCCATGAATAAATTAGTTTTACATTGCTGAGTTCAAGAGGTCTTATTTATAGGTTCTTAGAGATTATGATTTTTATTGTCCACCATGTTGCAAGTCACTAGTTGCTATAGTAGTGCAACAAAAAAATCAGCTCTTCCAATCCATGTATATGTGGAGGTTTAAATAAAATGTGTGGAACTTGCAAAAGTTTGATGATAATGGACTTAATGGATCTGCAAGAAAAAATGGTGCTAATTACTAAGAAAGGCTCAACAAAATGCATGTCTGCTGTCTTTTACACCAGTAATTAATAAGAGTGTGGCTGATAAGATGAAGCTTTTTTGTAATGGGCTCCCAGCCTTTCTTATCTAGCTTTCATATATTCATTTTTATTTATTCTCCACACTCTTTTGCTATGCCTATGATTTCTGTTGGGAAAAGCAAATATACTTTCTACAGGTAATGTCTGTGAATGCACCAGTGCACAAAGTGAGGCAGCACAGAGCCCTGGGCAACCTCTGTTCCACTTGAATGGCAGATGGATTTCACCCTGGTCCTGTCATATTGTTATCTTCTCTGGTTTTCTTAGCAAATAATAAACTACTTTCCTGGAATAGTTCAGCCATATGCCTGGAAAGAAAGATTACGGCTTAAGAACAACCTCTACTTGTCCACTGATGAGATTTTTCAAACAGCTTTCATGAAAACTTGAAAGCAGTGTCATATTTAGCACTTCAGGCTTAAAACCAGGGCAATTTAATTAAATATGTTTAAGCACAAAAGAGATATATCCCTAGAAGCAGAATCTCTAACAGTATCTGTTTTCTAAAATGATAAAATATTGAATTTTTACTCTAGAAATTCAAAGAGGCTCTATGAAATGACGGTTTGAGTTGCAAGGCTGCTTTGCTAATCTTGTGGAATATTGCAGCTTGTAGAGGGAAAAAAGTAGAGGATGGTTGTACAGGGTGGAGTACAGGATGGCTGAGCCCATATGAAAATTGCAGATGTGGTGAAAAGACACAGAAGATTTCTCTTACTGTAGAAACAAGACAGCAAGACTTCTCTTGCCCTGTAGATTACATTACTCATTCCTGGAGTGAGTTATTTTGGCAATTAGATTTGTTTTTGGAAAATCCAGGTCTGTCTAGATTGAAATTTAGATGGAGCCGTGTATACACAGATATAATTGCACTCTTTTTGCCATGATGATAACAAAAAGCCACAGCCACCACACTGTAGGGCTGCTGCATCCTAATGTCACATAAAAGATTATATTAAAAAGATTTAAAGTGCTTCTTGTCACTTCACCGACAGCATTTCCTCTGTTCTGTGCTTTCTTGCTGCCTGAAACTCTGTATTTCCAGTCCATGGGCTCAAAATATTTATTATGATAATTGATTACTAATATTTGAACAACATGCTTACAGAGACTAATTTGGCCATAACTCAGAGTTGTTGAACCTGCCTCAAACTGGACTGATAATGAATCCCAGTTTCTCATTTTAGCTCTGCCTGTTTCTCACTTCTCCTTTTTATATTATGCTCATCTTTGGAAGTAGAAAACTTCCATAGATTTAAAAATACTACAGAAGAGCAGCCCAGAATACGCATGTTCCTGTCATTAAGGATGTTACCATTATCTTGTTATTCTGCAGTATCAATTCTATCACCTGTTTCATAAGGAAAAGGATAACAGTGTTTTGAAAGAGGGAGTTAATGTACTTCAGAAAAATGAACAGCCTGAAGAAAAAATGAAGGAAGAAAAAAGAGAATTTCACAAGTGATCATTCAATTTCTCTGAGATTTTATCAGATGAGAATTTCACTTGAGAACTCAGCTGGATCACAACGGATCACCATACCTTAGAAAGCTGGCATAATTTTTTTCATCAATATTTTCTGTGGTTGCAATAGAGACATAGCAGTATAAAATGGAAGATATATTATAATGATTGAAATACATTTATATGCAATAAAATACCTGTGATGTTACCTAGAACCAGAAACCTTTAGGAAATATGGCTGGATACTATTTAGTGGTAATGCAACTGTTACTACTTCAGGCTTTAAGCAGTATCTTTACCTGGGTGAGTGCCTTGAGTGTTAGAGACGAAAATATCAAAATTAATTACTGAAAAATAAACTTTAAATGGAAGGTGAAACCACAGAATTTTAAAGTACATTTTTAGCTCTTCATTCCTACTTTTATAACTTTGACAGCAGTTTATTTAGCCAGGTACATGTCTGTTGATGAAAAAATATAATAAAATGTTGGACTTTTATCTATTAATAGATCTGTTGCAATCCAGACAAATATTTTAAAGCTGGGAATATAATAACAGAATAAATTGTGAAAAGAATAGAGTCCTGGAGTGTTCCCATTTTAATTGTACTAGAAAGCCAACGTGATGGGATATTTCATCTCCTTAAGTGGAAAACTTGTTGTTTATCAACCCAAGATGGTGATCATATAGTAGAAAAGTCTTCTAAAAGAGATCTACCATTATAAGAAAAAAAACCCCAAAACATTTAGGTTTGAAAGGTTAGCAGTTGAATAATTATGTGCTGTAATTTGAGAAATAAAGAAGCTGATAAAAGTAGGAAAAAATGGAATTGCAATAATCTCATTTGAGATCAGAGGCTAACATACAGGTCTGAACAAGTCTCCCAATCTACTGATAATTCTACAGGAAATATTAAATTGTAAAAGAATTGTTTGAAAATGAAAAGTTTCCTGTCAGGTTATGACTACAAGTTATATTGCTTTCCTTCTGAATTGTATGGTTTCAGTAATATCTAAAAATATAGCATATTGTGGCAGATAGTGAGTGGTTAGTTCAACCTTTAACCAGTGTCAAAACCACATCTCTCATATTTTATTAGTAATTACTTGTTCATCTACCTTTAAGTTCTGAAACTGTGAAAGGCACTGACAATTTTGATTAAATATTAAAAATTCATTCTAGTTTTTTTGTAAAGCAGCTGGGATTCATGCACATTTTACTTTTAAGACCTGAGGGGAAATGATTTGCTGTGATTTATTGTGAAAATATGAATGCTTCGTTTGTGCAGCTCTTAGAAGATTTGTCTGAAGTCTGTCACGCCCAGTGTTAAATAACTGCTGACTTCCACCATAGAATTTTTTCACTCACATAAACAAATCTAAAATTTTATTCCTCACTATTTGCCTATTGATCAAAACCAAGGAGAACAGATTGACTTCTGAAAGATTCAAGATTGAAACTATTTTGAAATTCTGCCTTTTTCACTTGAAAATTATTGATTGATTGATAATAGGATCATATAGGAGAGAAAATGGGTTAGTCTTCTACTGATGTGCAGAATAACAATAGACAAAATAAGTTAAATAAAATTAGGTTTTACTCTGATGGCATCGTAAATTGAATCTAATCGATGGAACTGGTAATTCCATTCAAGATTTTCTGTTAACCTCCTATAGAATTATTTTATTCAGAAAGCAGTTTAGATGTTATCCTTTATAGCTGAGCGATAAAAAGATTTGGAGCCCATTTAAAAGATTTTATTTTATTGCTTTTTAAAAAAATAAATTGCCTTTCTTCTCTGTGAGTCAGAGTGCTCAGATCTGAACAAACTCTTTTTAGCGATATTCTTTAGATGATGCTGTCAGTGTTACAAATTCAGTAAAGTGTGCTTGGTTTCAAAACTATGAGCCAGACAAGAAAATATAGGTTCTGCTGGAAAGTGGTACATAAAAAGACCAAACACAGGGTGGTCAGAAAATCTATAGAATGGATGTCTACAACTCATAGGCCAGAATACAAGTGATTTTTTTGACTCCAACTCTCGGCCTGCCAAAATTAACATGGCAGTTCCATTTCATCACCTGCTACTTGCCTTTGTCATCTTGATGACCAAGGGCTTGTTCTCTTCAATTCATCTATCAGTAAAATTTCTCTTGTGATGTGACCTTATGAAATGTGGAACCAGCGCTTTGAGTACTGTTGAAATGCTCTGTTGCATCAAAGATTCAGTATGGCTATTTAATAGTGTGCTATGCTGAAAATAATGTACCAACGTTTCTCATTCAATCTGGCACCTGGAATCCATTAGCATGCCATGTACCTAAACAAAAATGTAAACTGTATTCTTTTCCAAGGGATAGTTTAGATCTAATCAGAGTATGTTGCTTGCAAGTGAGCTGTTAGAGATTTGCCATAGCAAACTTAGCTATCCAACAGACCTGGCAACACAAATAAGTGGAGACAGCTGGAAAGGAAGTCAACTGGAGAATAGAATCCTATTTCTCAATATCTTAATATAAATATCTTTATAGAAATTAACTTAAGATCCAAAGTTTCCTAACTGTAGGCTGAACAGAAACAGAAAAAAAATGTTTGAAGTGAGAATCCTTACTGCTTATGCACTGAGTTAAGTCTAGGCTCCTAATGTTGGATCTTCATTACCAGACCCTACACCAAGGGTAGAATTTCAGAACAGAAATCTATCACAAAGTCTACTTCACTCTTAAATGCTTAGGACTTAAGCGTTATTTGCCTGCCAGAAAATGAAGCAACAGGATGAATTAGCCCATGTTGCTGACTAGACCCTTACTAATAGAAATATTCTTTACCCATATAGACATATTCTAAATATGTCATCTTTATCATTGATAAACTATGCAAGAAAATACTTGTTGACTGTAAAAGCAAAACAGCACATAAAGCCATTTCCTTGGGCTTAGAAATTATTTACAGAAATGCAACATTGACAAATATCTCTGATAAGACCATTTTTCCTGACAGGGAAATTTCCCTTTAATTAAGGCTGTGTTTTAAATTCCCTCTTCCCCAGGTCCCATGCACAGAGTAAATTAGCTCTGGCTGATCTTGACTGCTTGTGGTACATGAGCCAGCTTCTTAAGCGTGTTCATACGCAAAAATGTATGCTACATTTCTGCCTACCCTTAAGTGAGTCAGAAAAAGCTATTTAGATCTTTCCCTGCAGGATCAACTTCTGTAAATGTTCTCAGCATTTCGGTTGCTTGGTTTTTTTCATCTCCAACAGCCAGGGCCCTAGGTAGAAAGAGTTCACAAAAGAGAAGTTGGAAAAACTCATCATGGAACAAAGGAAAGAATGAAAAGAAAATAATAATTTTTGCCTATCTTTTCACTGCCTTCTCTTTACTATCTATGGCCAAAATCAGAAAATTCCTCAGTTTCTTGAGCTTTTTCTCCATTTGTCTCTCCCAAGAGAGACTTTCTAGTCTTTACAAGTCACTCTTCTGCTTTTCTTTATATGAAGTGCTCTCTATCACCTTGATTATAATATTTATTGCTCTTTCTCTATTCAAGGCATCGTTATATTTCTACTATACCTCAAGAAATTAACTACCACCTATTCCAGAAACAGGTTGGTATGGCTTTTCCTCCATTTTTTTTCCAAATTATTTTTACTTTGGTTTTCTTGGCAGTGATCTTGCAGTAGTTGCTGTCATTTCACAGAAAATATTTATTCTGAGAGTTAAGAGGGTATGTCCTTCCAAAGCATGTAAAAGTTTACAGGTACTTAGGTCCAGATTCATCTTGTGCATCATTAGACACAGAACTGAATGGCTTACACTCTGAACAGAGCTGCCCTATGGACTCAAGCATCTGACAGAAAAAGAAGGAACTTCTTTAGGATCTGATATGAAGGTGTCTGATGGCAATAGGCATACTGTGGTTAGTCACTTTGTTTAGGTCCCTAAAGTGAGATAGAATGAGTCTAGGTCTACTCTTGACATATTAATGTGTGGTAAATAATTACATTATTGCACTTAGCTAGTCAATTTATTCTGTTAAAATAGTCTCAATATTATTGAGAACATATATAATACTAATAAAATTTCAGTATGAACCTCATTACAAGGAAGCAGAAAGAGAGGTTTTTTCCTAGGAAAGGATTAAATATAGATATGTAGAATTCAAAATATTAGCATGGTGTTAGCTTGAAGGAGGCATATTCCCAATTGTTAAAAGTAAAAAGTGAAGTTAGAATTTCCCACAGTGAAATAAATGCTGTCTGCATTACCCATATGTCATGCTCGATTTTTTCCTCATTAAAATATGTGTGAAAATTTCGCTTACAGACTTTCTAAATGTCACCTAGAAACAACAGTGCTGTGAGAGAGATAGAGGCAGAAAGGGCAGGTTGAGTACCTGGAGAAGGTAGCCAGAGGATGAAGCCCTAGCAAATGAAGAAAACTTCTAAATAAATTAATTTTAAAGTATTCTTTCAATTTTTCAACTCTTCCCTGTCTTCTCCTAAGATTTTATTATTAAAGTTAAACAGCTCTTAAAATACCCAATTCAACAGATATAAGCATTCTCTTCTGATAAAAATGCTTTTCAAATAATTAGGCAAGTTTTCCAGGTGGTATCTGAGGAAATGGTTTGGGATTAAAGTGATGCACAAGAACACAGAAGAGAAAGGGAAGAGTAAGAACATGTCTGTCCAGAGCATCATTGGTTCTGCATTCTGCTCTGTGTTTTCAGCGTGCTTTTACTCTTCAGTTGCTTTTTCTCTGACTTCGCTGTTTACTATGGAAATCCCTGAGGAGGAAATCTGTTTTTCATTTATACTAGATGAGGACTCTTAGTATACACTGTCATCTTAGAATGGCTTGAAGTAGGGGAAGACACCAACAGGTTTATAGGAATTTACAGTGTCAGGTTCTGCTTTATTCACAGAATATTTAGGGGCTCGAGAGATCTTTAAAGTTTTGGGAAAAAAAAAGGTGATTTTTCAACTAAACCCATGATGATCTAATTCAGATCTTGTTAGGCTACTGCCATTTTAGAGAGGAAAAATGGGGATTTGTAGAGAACATGTCTCCTGCTTTTTAGTTACTCTCAGTGCTATATATCCTTTGAATGATATAGAATAAAATACCGTATTGCAGATCTGATACTATGTTGGCCTTGAAATTTATTTGCACAGATCAATCAAAACTGAAGGTCAGAAAATCATCTGTCAGTCACAGCTTGAAATGTCTTTTAAAGGTTTTTTAAACCTTTTAGGTTGAAGAGAACTTTACATTTCTCTCTCACAAGCTGACCTGTTACATGGATCTTTCTGATATCATGGTTGAATTGCTGCAGTACGCTTGATTGTATGCTGCCAAAAAGGTTCATCTATCACCTGCAGCTAGAGCAGATTTCAGCAGAGTGAGTGTTTGCAGGTGTGGAATGGGGGATTCTGCTGCTCTTCAGGTTTGCTATATGAACTCAGTATAATGAGTTATGTTTCCTTTTTTTTGGCATAGTGTCTGCCTCTAAAATCGTCTCTGCCTAAGGTTTCTAAAGTTTCCCCAGGTGTCAGATCCAGCAGAGGAGTTCTGGTGGTGAATCCACATAAGTCACAGCTCTCCCTGGGAGCTGTGTGCCTCCCTTGGTTCAATCTGCAAACACTGCTTGAGTACCTGGTGTGAATCTTCCTAAACATTCTTTTAGAAAGAACTGAATCAAATCTGGACCTCTACCAACATTTTACAGGCTTTTGTTTGTAATAGGACTTGCATTCTCAACTCTTACTATCAGAGTGATTATTTCTTTTAAAGAGGTTTGAGAGATCATTTGTGAGGGCTACCATAGGGAAAAAACCTGCTCAATTTATGTAGTTTAAAGCAAATAAGGATAAAAGCGATATATTGATTTATTAGTGATACAGAATTAACAAGGAATGAGCAAGATATAATTCAGGTCCAATATGAGCCATATAACAGATTAACAACAATAATGGACAGGTAAAAAATATTAATGAACGCCTTTTCAAATACCTTCTATAATGAAAGGTCCCCAGAAATCTAATACTCTCCACGATATATTCACAGTTAACTGCAGTGACCAGCCATGTGGGTCACTAGACCCTTTTCCCCTTCAGGGAGCACTCCCCGCAGCTGTAAACTTCTTTCCTGACAGATGTGGCTGCTCCAGCTCGGTGCCTTTCCCCATCACTCCCAGCCATCCATGCTCCATCTTGAGAACACTGTTGATTTCACAGGTTAAAAAGTGGGTTTTTGCATGCTGCACCCTCTACTGTTGCTCCACTAACTGCATGTAGGCTACTTGTAGTGTCCAATGGAGAACAAAACAATACTCTTTCATTAGCTAATAATTTTAATTTAAGACCCTTTATATTTGAAGATATTTCCTACTCTGAGGGACTCTACAACATGAGTCTCTAGTGTCTGAACAACCTTACTGTAAACTACAGCATTCAGAGTTTTCAGGAAACAATCTACTTTCTGTTATTATTGGGTAATTGTTTTCACAAAGAGTGTTGTGAATTTAAACCAGAAATTTCTGGAAAGAACGCCTTTAATAATCTGAAAATTAGAACTTTAATAATCTGAAAATTAATTTAATATCCTGAATATGTGCTTTGTGTTCCTGTTCCACTGAATTAAAAAACGCAAACAGAAACAGCCCTCCGTGTCAGGTGAAGTCTATATATTTTATTTATTTTATTTATTTCTGATTAATAGAACATAACTAGCATGGGAAATTCTAATCTAACTAAGATTTTCTACAAGCCAAACATGCTACAGTTTCTGGCAGCATAAATGTACATAGCTCTCTTTTCTTTTGAACTGCTTATTTGTATCAGTATGAAACAATTGTATCAACTTACTTCAGTCATATCCAATATACAGAAATCCAAAGAATATCTAATTCATTAAGTCTAAATAATGAAGCAAAATTTCTGAGATTTGTGGGCTAAATCCATCTCTGTTTTAAGACTAATACACATATAGCTGCCCATGTACCAAAAGCAATCATAATTTGCACATTTTACTGTAGGTGTAAGATTACAATGAAGGGATAGTGGAGCAAGTATAATAACTAACATAAGATGTATAATGAATATTTTTATGACAGTATTTTGTAATATGGGGGAGTATTTTCCTGCCTAGATTTCTGGTACGTGCAGTCCTGCTTCATATCAGTGTGCAAACCAGTTTCAGTTTATTCTCGTCTTAAACTGGGATGAATTTACCTGTTATTTACCTGTTATTACCACTTACACTGGTACTACTTGCACTTGAACTACTTATT
>JANRGV010000073.1:50937214-50951239 GCA_024734035.1 Alethe castanea
ATTCCAAATGGATCAGGATTTCTCCCAGACTAAATATGTCACCACTTAGAACCCTGGATATTCATGGAGTGATAATCCAACTTAACGAGGTTCACACTTGCCCACCTCTCAAGGCTGTCAAGGTCCCTGTTGATGGCATATGTGTTGACTGCACCTATAGCTTGGTGTTGCTGTCCAGCAAACTTGCTGAGCTGTTCCTTATATTTTGTGTTAACATAAAGTCATAGTACTAAGGCAAGTTTGAAAAATACAAAAAATTCTTCAAAATACCCCCAAATCAAAAATGAGAGCTTGTACTGCCAAATATTAATATTAGGTTCTGCAGCTGTTGGCCTTATGTGCTATACATTGAAATAATTTATAGATATGCATGAATAACTTTAAGTCATTGATCACAGAATGTTAACGGTGGCAATTATTCAGCACAACCTATCAAGGATCTGGATATCATTAATATCAAGTGTTCTTATAATATAGAATGATAAAAAATGAAATGTATTAATGTGAAAATATCCATATTCATCTAATATTCTTTGTTCAGTTACTAAATAATCAACAGACAATCAAATAGGTCTTTAAGCCATGCTGCAGTTAAATATTTTATTTCAAGAAATCTTCCCTTGGATATTTTTTCCTCCATTGAAAAAGTGAAAATTACCTCTTGGCAAATAAAGAATGTTATTTTTCAGCAATTGTTTCAAAATTTTTTTGAGAACTATATTTGACACTGTAATAAGAAAAGAATTTTTAACAATAAAATTAATTTTTTTATATTAAATGAATGAAAATATATTAAAAAAAAGTATAAATGTGACAGGCCAAAACACAAGTGTGTGCGTGTGCTTCTTCTGTTAGCATCCTTATGAACCCATTCTCCAGCATTTGTTTTGCCTGTGAAAGCTAGCAGCATCCCAGAAAACACTCAGCCATGGTCTGGGTTACTGCAAATCAGGAGTAATTTCCAGTGGTTTTCCTAGCTCAGGTGTGGCCATTCTCTTTAACAGAACAAAAAAGTTTAGGTGTGAGTTAGGACGTGTGTCATACTGGGTCATGTGACCTCTGGGCCAGACAGTAATCACCCAAATCGTGCTCTTTATCACAATCCTTAACTGAGCCACTGGATTTTGTTATTTTCGTAGCCATGGAATTGGTGAGAGAGTGGTATCTACATGCAAGACATAATTTATTGAGAGTATATATGTAATGGTTACAAATAGTGATCTGCTCTTTGGTGTCTATGCCTTCCTTTAACCTCAGTCAGTCAGTTAATAGAGAGTCAACCACTGGACAATTAATTTCCTTATTTGACATATATTTATTGTAGGTCTACTCAGCACACTCAGAACCAGCCTTCTAAAAGAAGTTTGAGCTTCTGAAAGGTAATTGAAAGGCAAAAGAAAAAAGTCTTTTTATTCCTAAGGGTGACCCTGAATCAAAATTCCAAATCCAAAACCCCTTAAACTGTACAGACTGATTATGTGCATTCTTTTCCAAGGAGGTTTCTATAGAAATATTATCTTATCCTCGGAATGTCTCTTTAGAGAAACATTTACCTTAAACAAATAAAGTAGCACACTTGTTTATGTTGTCACACTATTTCAAAAAGCATCTTTTCTGGTAATTAATGATTCTACTTCATTCTAGTAATAATAATTTAAAAAAGCGAAAAAACTCCCTTGTTTTGTAGCCATTTCTCCTGCCTGTACTCTCAGAGCTTATAATAAGCATTTACTGTTTTAAAAACTGACAGTTTAAATCTAGCACAAACCCAAGTGGCACTAACAAGCAAATTGTTTCCATTTGTGAAACCTATTGTAGTAATTGCTACAGACTCCAGAGACATTCCCTAGGCAAGAGCAGTAATGATAATTTGGTAGCTTTCTTTTAAGTAGACTTCGTTTACAGCAGCTAGCAGATATTTCTCCCTTCAGGCCTTAGGAGAGGTTTATGGACTACAGCAATAGCTTCCCACTTAAATTTTTTCAAAAGTGGTTGTTTAGTAGTGAACAAAACCCACTATGTTTTCCAAACGGTATTTCTTAATTATCAACAACTATCTTTATCATCCCTGTTTCTTTATGAAGCTCTCAGAAATACACAAGACAAGACTCTTGTCAAAATTCCCTGAGATTATTAAGTTTCATATCAGAAAATAATGGAATCATTTATGTTGGAAAAGTCCAATTTTTAACCCAGCGCTTTTAACAGATTATTTCTCTCGCAGCTGTTGATGATAACAACTTGTTACTTTATTATTCACTGCACTGACTGGAGCATCAGAGAGTCTTATTTGAAGAGCAAGACCAAGATGTAAAGTGGAGTGTAGAGCAAAAGTCTCTGTGTTGAATAGCTTATAAAGCAATACTAGCAGACAGTTAACTTTTACCCTCTTTTGTTTTGATTTAGGAATTCATGTGTTAAGATATTTGGACTACTTTAGGATCCTAGGTTAGTGAATAAAAAAAATGTTGGATTGGCAAAGGATCTTACTATAGTGTGTAAATCTGTACCTGTTCATAAAGAAAATGTGAATTTGCAATCTGGCTTTTAATTTATACTGAAACAATTTTCAAAGTAGACAAAAACTTGAAGATTACAATTACACAGGATTTGGAGTCAATGACCCTTGTGGGTCCATTCCAGCTCAGGATATTGCAGTATTCTGTGATGGTGATATGCTCCTATACTTTATGGAAATCTGATCCTAGGCCATCTTTCCCATGCATCTTCTATTGAGAAGCTGGAATGTTTGTTGCAGTCAGTTGCCCATCCCTGCTGCAGTCTTCACTTACAACTGAAAACCAGATACAAGTATATTTGTCAAACCTTCTTTGTGAGGGCTAAGCTTTGAGCTCTATTTTCATGTACTCATGTGGTAATAAATCAAATTAGAAACAGCTCTGTAAATAGCATAAAAAAAGATGTAAAACTGAAGAAAAATGAGAACAGTAATGTAAAACTTAGTCCAGAATATAATCTGTTTATTTTATCAAAACCATTGTATTAGAAATGTTGACACTGATTTATAAGAACCAAAGCAGTTGATAATCTACATTGCAAGAATTATTGACAAAAACAGTGCAGAGAGAAATCTTAACATACAACCCCCCCCATTAAAAGGCAAGTGTAGGTGGCTCGCAAATGAATGGAATGAGGCTCACAATGAGTAAATTAATTAATAGACCAATGTGATTGTTAAATGTCATTTGCTCCTTCTTTTTTGTTTTCCATGATGTATATAAAGGAGAAACCACTTCCCAGCTCATTGTGTTTACTTGTGTTCTATTCTTATATAAATAAACCCCTTGGATTATCAGTAAATATACTGAAAAAATATTTTGGGCATCCCAGTGTTTTCAGTTGGAAAAACTGATTATTTCTTGAAATTGGAGCAAGTACAGCAGGGATGCCTACCTCCTGCAGTCTATTATGTAAAGGAAATACTGGAAAAATGATAGTTTCAAGGAAAGTATATAGAACTTGGCATTTTATATCTTTATAGCCCTGTATTTCTTGCATTGTTTTGTCTTTGTCACATTTTTTTTCATTAAGTACATCAAGTGTGTATAGACTGGAATTGCAACTGAAGAAATTATTCATTCCAAGAAAATTATCAATCCATTTCTCAACAAAGTTTGTTCCTCATATTCATTTGGAATTAGAGGTAATTGAAGACATTTGAGTTTTTTAATCATATAATACCTAGCATTTTCAGAGCAAATTAGAGCGACTGAGACACTAATTATTAAAAAGTCTAGTTCTAGAGAGAACCTTTATTAAAACTGTCTCAATCTTCAATTTTTTTTACTGCAGTAAAAGGGATGTAATGCAGAATATTTGAATGAGATCACAGTGACTCCAGTTACTTCCTGGTGACTAGTGTAATATGTATGGGAGAATATGACCCAATTTTCTACTTTCCTTCTTTTACTTCAGTACCTCAGAGAATTTCCTATTTGCTCTTCCTGTTGAGCAGAAATCCTGAAGTGAACTGTTTGAGTTGCAGTAAAAATTATTCTTAGAAAAACAGCAAACTTCAAAGTCAGCACAGTGGGTTCAGCATCACAGCCTTTTCAGAAAAGTTAGATATAATAACATAAAATTTACTGATATATTATATATTTAACAACTGAAAGAAGAATTCTGGCTGACTTGAAACAGAATTCTGGAAGTAAAATAGTTCTACTCTGTGAATTATCTATAGGAATAAATAAATGTTTTCTGACAGCCTGATGTGAGGGCACTGAATATATGCATGCTGAATACATTTGCTATATTATATATTTACTATATATTTATCATATATTTATTATTATGATATTTATTTTATTGTAACCTCTTCTCCTTGATACTATGTTATTAGAAAGCCATTTGCTTTATATTAAGTAATCAAAGCATGACAGAATTTCACATTGATATTGTAGATATGTTAATATTCATGGCTGTGAACATTAGCTGTGTCTCTTTCAACTCTTGACATAGAGAGCTGGGGCTCCTTCAGGACTGCTTTACAGCTGAGGGCTTATTTAAACTCTGTGAGGACTCATTTTCATGCCAGCAATTCACCGTCAATTCTCTGTGCAATCCCTTCCTCATTACTGTCACTGAATTCTGGTGTCTTCTTAAGCTTTATTTTCCTTAGCTTGGAAAATGACTTATTTATACCTTCTTCTTCACAATTGTTTTATTATGTCTTCTTCTATACAGGTGTAAGAGCATGAACCTCTAACACATCTAGTCCCTGTGTATTACCATGTTGCATTTTCACTTTGCTCTGTCTCAGGAAGCACCCCTATGGTATTCAATGTAACTTCAAATGTTAACGTGTGTCAGAATCACCCACATTCCCTGAGCACTATTCTGGATTTCTTTTTATTCATCTCTAGTGTATTTCATTTGGCATTTTTGTTCAGGAAGACTACCATATGTTATCTGTGGTATTTTTTCCCAGTGTGTGGTGTATGAGAAGTTATTTAGTACAGGCCTCTGCAAAAGGAAAAAAAAGTGCAAAACTGTCAGCTTAAAATCTTCTGTTGTTCCTGTTGTTCATTTGGACTTGCATACTGTGGGTGGCACTTGGGGGCTGGTTTGCTGCTATCTATAAAAAGACATGCCTTTTACAAATGAGAACACTGCTACCTGACAATACGTTGAAAGATTCAGATGAAGATTGAGTACTTGTATTTTTATCATGAAATATCTACCAGCAGTCAAGCTACCTTGCCAGGCTGACCTTATTCAGTTTACCTCTGAGGGGAATTGCAATTTCTTATCCCTCCCTAGGTTTCTGTTTCAATAAAAGAAATGTGTATAAATAAATTTGCAATGCAAAATTCTTACACTTACCTTTAAGTAGTGAAGTCTCATCCTTGGTGTTGAGCTGTGAGAGACTGGACAAATGATAGCAGAATTCAGCTTTCAGAATTTGCAGCCTCTGACAGTCAAAAAATAAGGAATACCCACAGCCTAGATTGTCAGATGCCCTGAAAGGGGCAATGCCACCTCTGGAGCACAGTCTACTTTTCTTCTCCCTACCCTTTTCCCCAGATATACTGGTTTATTGGTGGAAGTATTCAGGCAGCTCTAGAAAAGACTGAGTAGGAGTTCTTTCAAAGAAGTAATGTTTTTTCCTCTCCTGTATCTTGGGTGGCTCAGAAAGCCTCTGGAGATTACCAGTGGCCTTTTGTTTCTAACTCAGCTCTGTAGCTCTAGCTTATGAAGTCATTGTAGGCAGTGAAATACTGCCAAATTTTATAACTTTTAGCAAAATTTTTTAAAGTTAATTTGTCTTTGCTTCCACTTGCAACATAGGGTCCTGAAATTTTTTGACATTCATCTGCTCTAGACTTAGGGCTCAGAGTATCAGATTATATGATTAAAGGCTAATGCCCATAAACAAAAGGATTTGTGGGGATCAGAGGGACTGTGGCAGGTAGAGGGACCCCAAGAAGCTAAGAATTGATAATAGAGTATCCTGACCTGGCATTCCCAGCACCTTCCATGGTGAGTGATGAACCCCCAGAGTTAATGGGGAACCTACCAAAATGAGTCAGCCCAAGGAACTGCCTCTTCTGAATGCCTTGCAGAATACAGGGTACAGGGACTATGATGCAGGGGGAAAGGTATTTTGGGATTCTGTGGTATTTATTATCAGATGGTTTAAATTTGGGAAGTTTGGGATGATGTGACACTTTTATACTGGGATGTTTACTGAATGGAGAAAAAGAAAAGGAAAGGGTGGGGCATGACTGTACTCGGGAGGAATAAGGGTGGGTAAAGAAAGGAGAATGAGTAAAATCAAGTTGACTATAAGCAGGGCTTGGCTGGTACAACTGTCTGGCTAAGGCCCGTGCTTTATCACTGCAAACTGTCTTATATTCTAACTTAATCCTTTTTTTTTTTTTTTTTTCATATGTGGATGTTACAGAGATTCAACCTGGAATGATAACTAGCAAATAAGGTGTGACCATGAGTCTCAGAGGTTTGAGAGCCTGAGGTTATAGGAAGTCAGGAAGATCTAGATCTTGGAGACAGCTACTGGGGAGATTGAATGCCCAGGACCAGCTTCTGGCAAGACCCCTAATGAGTGTATATCCCAGTAACAGATTTTTATCTGATCAGCCCTAGAGAAGGGCTAGGGCTGAGCATTTCACACTGTTCATGTTTGTGTGGGTGTTTGTGTTTAAGTGGATGTAATAAAATACGCTTTATTCTCTCTGTGTTGGTCTGTGTCTCCAGCTGTGTTTATAAAGTGTATGTGCATACAACTGCATGTGTACATGCTGGGTTTAGACTTGACACTGCCTGGACCTAGGATAGAGCACTGCCACTGCCTCACATCTTCATGGCTAAGTCAGGAGTACTTCCTGGGTCCTGGCGACGTCTGTGTTGGGCAGTCTCTAATACTGAGACATTTAAAATTAATGTGTCCAAGAAGTGTAATTTGCTTTTAATTCACGGCCCTAGGCAAGCAAAAACTGTCACAGTTCCCATTCAGGGCAGTTAAAGCAAATGTATTTCATTAGTATTCAAATTTTTAAGTATTTTTTTTAATAGTCTCTACGTCTACTTGAAACAAAGTATGATATACTCATGTTGGGCAAAATTCAGGTGATGAGGCCAAACAGGAGTAAACCCATGATCCACAACAAAGATAGAAACAGAAACACAGGAAGCATTTTTTTTAATGGTGTAAATCACTTTTCATAAGCCCACAGCAGATATAAATCTGTTAAATGTCTAAATTTTTTGCTGTCTTTTATAAAATGTAAATAAAGTTTGGACCATTTCTACTTAGTTTGTTCTTTTTCTGTCTGTGTTGAGCTCATAGGGTGTGGAGGTCATGTTACCAGTGTGTTTTTAAGCTTCACACAATTACCCTCAACCCTGTAAAGCATTGCACAGCAGGAGAGTATTTATGACTTGTCACAATGAAAGCCGCTGTCTTCTGCAGCCCTACAGGGGTCCAAGTATAATGCAGTGGTTATGAAGAATACGAAGGTACAAGATAGGAATAACATATTTAAACATAACATTACTGTGTCTTTGAACATAACTTTTTTGCAATCCATATTTTCCCCTCAGAAGTTAAGCTGCATGTGTCCTCGGCGGGTTGCTGAAGTAGAAATCCTATTTATCTACTACCTATTATTTTCTTAGCAAAATTATCATCTTACATCCCATTATTTGGAGGGATTATTAACTTTAACTACCGACATCCAAGGGCACCTCACGAGGTATTACTCACTTAGTCCTCATATTACCCAACAATTTGTTTTAATTTTTTTCAAGAATGAACTATCACATAGTCTTACATTAAGCTCAAAGTAATTCTTCATGCAAAAAATGTTGTTCAGGTTATATATATATTGAAATAGATATATATTCACACCATGTGAAAATAAGTAGCCGTGAGAGTGGTCCAGCATGTCAGAGAAGGATATTTTGCTCAATAAAATAGCCCTTCCATAATGTGGCAAACAAATGTTGGTATGATAAATGTAGAATTTTAGAGTCACTTAATGTCTTTTTAAAAACATTTTTCCACCAACAATATGACTTTCATTCCTCCCATAAGAAATGCAAAGTGGATTAAAAAAAATTATAAAACTAAAGATGAATATAGTAAAGTATGTTCTCGATTGTTTTTCCTTCACTTTGACATTATTTTTCTGATGTCTTTTTGTTTACAATCTTGCATAAGTGCAAGTGAATCACTTTTTAAAAGTGATTTCTTGGTTCTACGTTTTGAGTATTTTATATGAAATACCTGTCATAAAGCTGTTATTTACTTCTTTCTTTTTTTCCCCCGGGAATCTAATGAACACCTATCCTTTGAAAATATGTTACTTTAAAATTATAAACCCCAAATTATGATATACCTTTAAAGAGTCAGCATGTGTGCATTTTTCACATTAGTTTTGATATAATGGAAACTTGTATTTCTTTATGTCTCTTTGTGGAATCCATCACGCCCATGATTACAGTCATGGCTTTAGCATCAGAATGCTTCACATACTGCCAGTTTATCCAAGTTGTTATTGTTTTACAACTGATCAAGTAAATACTATACTTTGCAATACTAAAGGCTTTTTCTATTTTACAGGCAGATAGAATATCTGTTAGTGGTTCTGTCTTAGCAGACCAATGACTTTGGATCTATATTACCTTTCCTTTGATTAATTATGTACCTAGGACAGCAGATCACAGAAATTTTCCATCTTTTCCCCTTAGTATTTGTATTCGTTCTTCACAATTAGCCATAGTCACTCAATGGTTGCACATGATGAAGTCAGCAAAGGAAAAATTATCAGGGTGTTAATACTCAGAAAAATAAATAGAATTTGGTGTATCCAGTATATAAAAGAAATATGGCAAAGTAATTTTTTAAATTTAAGTTTTACTTTGTTAACTTGGGAGAGGTACTATTTCTCCTTTAAAAAGCAATTACATTATTTGTGTTAATAATTAATGACATTGATCCTCTCCTATTATCACTACCTAATTAATAACATTTTCTCATAGTTTTCTTAAATATATCTTACCTAATTTAACAATGTAGGATTCAGTCATGGTTGGTTTGGTTTTTTTTCCAACATACATATTATGTTTAAAACTGTTACATACTCAGTGACAAAACTCATCATTTTTCCAGTTACTGGAATACTGATTGGGGAACATTTGTAGTTCACTCTGGTCTACCATATGCAGCATAATTCTGTGTGTGTTTACTGACGGTTGGTGAGGTTTCCAAGGGTGAGAAGGAAAACTATGGATAGAGGCAGGGCAAACTCAGGGCAGATGTGCAGTGCTGCAGTAAGCTGCATCCCATTCTGTGCAGAGAGAGGCACCCATGGACTCTGAGAACCTTCCTCTGTTTGTAGGGCTCACCTCTTCTAGGATATTGTGGGTCCTCATGGCAAGTGTGATCTCACCTCATCTTGGTGCCTGCCCACCAAGAACACCTGTTTAGCTGTTCCTAAAGCTTTAGATGAAGTGTTGGGCCATGCTTGACCAATATGTGCCTCACCAGAAATGCAGCTTGCTTCAGTGGAAACTTAGACAAATTTGAGGTAACAGTAAGTAGAAAAAAGGTGAATCATGAGATCTTTTAAAATTAGAAATATTTTCCTGGTTTACAACCTGTTTTCAAATATTTGAATTAACTTGCTGGTTTCTATACTCTGTAAAAGTCTGCTAGATATATGCTGTCTGAAATGAATATTTAACCATTCCCTCTCTTAATTGCTACACATGACCTGTCTTTCACTTAAAAATTAAAATGTGTTACTCCCTTAAATAAGAAGAATCAACATCCTAGGCCCATATCCTGAGTACATATCCATGCGCACCCTTGGATTTATCCAGCTAGTAATTTCAGGAGGAACTCCTAGGGATTGTTCCAAGACAACCTTACAGCCAGTGCTTTCTTTTCATTCTGAGATGTCTCTGGAAAGTCCCCTACAAACTGTTCCTCCTGTCCTGCCTTTCTCTGTGATTATGACATGCTGCACAACATTGCGAAGGGATGCCAATGGAGCAGAGAATGTCTCAATATGAAGATGTAGATAACGTCAGGTAGTTTAATCTTAACAGTACAAAACTTATCTGTAATCTGCTTTGCTATCAAAATGCTTTGCAAAAACAGGGCAGCATTTTTTCCCTTGAATTTACATTTTTCCATTTAATATCTTCCTTTCAAACTTTTCCTTCTATATTTTTATATCAAATGGTACTGAAATCCTCCAAACTCCTTATGTGCTCTTTAAATCTCCATGGAAAAGGTTTGTATTTCTGCGATATATTTGCTTTTGAAAAATGTAGTGTTCCTAAAAACACTGTAATAAACATTTTGAAAGCTTTTTTTAACTTTACTATTCTTTCTTCCTGGATGAATTGTTTTGTGAACAGATGGTCTTAAATCAAATTTTTGTAGCACAGATTTGGGCATGCTCTCTAAAATTTTATTTCCTGCAATGGATACCAAAGCTTCAAATATTAATATAATTTTAATATTACATAGAAAAAGACAGGTTACGATGCTCTTATGCTTAATATAATTCCTACAAAGTACAAAATGGTTATGGATTATCAAGGTTTCATGTAGCTAGTGGTACATCAATGAGAAATAACAAACCTAAATGCATCGGTATGAAGAATGTTGAGTTACTCTTTCATTACTCACTCCAGTCTCATAACTTCAGTGACATACAAGGCATGAAATATATTGTCAAAAATATATAGTTCAGAATAAAATGCCATTAAATATTTTATCCAATTGGCAACAGTACTGCAAAAAGGCTGAACATTAAACTGAACGCTGTTCTTAAAAAAATGACATTTCACTGTGCTTTCCAGCACTTTCTAAAGAAAAAAGTTTACTGTCAGCAATTTCCTTTTAAATAAAGTGAAACAAGTCTCTTTCTCTCTTTTGTTTTCCTTCTTGTGAATAAGCTGCAGAAAGTCTTTACCTCTAAGTAGAGTCTAGTCTCTATCCTAGGATGTAAAAAGAAAACTCCTTTCTGTGACTGCTGACATGCAGATTTGACTTTTAGTTACCAATCTTTTTCCTATAAGGTAAATTGGGAATGTTTTCTGAACATGATAGTAAGAAAATTGTGATTTACAAAATGTGGTATCTATTCATGCAAAGGAGAAATTACACATACACTAGTAGTTCAGGATTTCCTTATTTCCTCAGCTCACAATTAATTAAAACTACTCTGTTCTGCACCAGTTTGTTACTATGTATCTTCTCTGGTTTTTTTAAATCTTATTTTGCCAATGACAGTTGGAACATCTAAAGAATTCACAGAATCACAGAATTGCTTTGTTGTCTTTAAGTAATAGCCCAATATTTTCTTTGGATAGTCTCTTCTACTCTCTGCCACTTACACTTTTGTGAATTATGGCCATCAGCATATTTTAGAAGATGGTCCAGAAGCCCTTTAAAGTCTACATTGCATCCAGTTCAGACAGAGAACAAGAGAATAGTCCATTTTCACACAAGTAGATAACCAAATTCCTATAAATCTCTGGTCAAGATAGGTTGTATGCAAAAGAGATTTTTAAGAAAGGACTTAAAAGATAGTACTGAGATGACTTATGTAAGTTTACGGAGAACTTTACCCAAGTGGGAAAGACAGTGTGAGAAAAAGGATTTTGTCTGAAAATCTGTCCTCAGTGCTACGTAGAATGTTCAGTCTTGACTCCTCTGCACAGTCAAGCTTACATTAATATGAGTGTGAATTTATATAATTTGGTATAACCCAATAATATGAACCCTTATAATCCTTAACACCTATGGAAAAGAGTTCCTAACTTGCTTAACTGCTCCTATAACCTAAAGTGTAGCCAGTTGTGCTTGGGCAGTTAGCCATGATGCATATTTCCATGAGTTTGAATTAGTCTACATCATAGATTATGAGAAGGTTGATAATGGGGGAGGAGTTGCTTGCAATGGATCAATTTTTTAAAAACTAAGGGTGATTTGTAGGCAGCTCGCTTTGATGGCAGATATAATGTTTGTTAGGCAATGATTGTCTAGCTGGTGCATTGTTCTATATGTATTACTCTGTTAATAAACCACATGTTGCTGTTTTTGGGCTCAGGAGCTATTGATTAGTACTCAGCAAGTGAAAGACCTTTTTGAGGGCTTAGGGGTGAACTTTAGTTCAAAATTTTTGTAAGCCTTTTTTGCTTGTACAACCTTTTTGCCAGGTCAAAGGTGTGCAAGAGAGATTATGGGAAGCTGACATTTATATTGTTTAAGGTGGGATGAAAGCTAGTTTTAAACAAATATCACTCCAGCCTCTGTGTGGGAATCTATTGCCTATGCAGACACATTAGGTGCATGGGGCAAGAATTTCATTTCACTACATCAGAAGCAGTGAATTCCTACTTTGTCATTGCAATTTTTCATGTGTTTTCAAGTTTCTCTGCTTCCAATATCTAAGTAAACTCATCTCTTCAACCTATTGCCACAAGCTGACAAAGCAAGCAACAAACCTCAGCTGAGATTCACACCTAATAAAAACATAAAAGGCAAGAGTTAATAGCCACAGCTATTGAAATGGGTCCTTTACACAGGGGCTTTGCTTGTTTTAGAACAAGCTGAGACAATGACATGAAATTGCTTTTATCTTCTTTGTGGTCTATCTTATCTGTAGTCACTTAGGAGTTCTCCAGGAAAAAAAATATTCTATGGGAGACTACAACTTCAGTAGGCCTTTTGAACTCCTCTAGTACCCTCTGAGTCTTCCTAGCTAGTGAATTGTTCAAAAATACCTACATTTTTTGGTCAGACTTAGAGTGGGATAAATTACTTATCATAGCAGTGCACACAGGACACCCAAATATCAATGTATTTTATATGATTAAAAGTTTGAAAATTAGTATACTTGTCTATAAGCATATGTTAATGATTTTAACAAATTAATTGACTTTATATTTCTGCCTATTCTGTATTTGGTTTCTGCAGCACCTCCTGAAATGTTGTTTGGCTACCCTGGAGATGTGCAAAAGTAAAACTTAAGGCTTCTTATATACAGATATTCAAATGGACTTTTTTAAAGTAGCTTCTTCTGCACACACTGTTGCTTTTAACTAATTAAAATTTGTGGTTCATTTACCACAGGATGCCAAATCTGTTCCAAGCATGGGCTACCTGTGTGCTAGCAAATAGCTTGTGTGGTGTTGCAATAGCTGGTCTGCTCCTCCTACCACTGGATACCTGCCCTTAGAAAAGCAGGGTTACATTTAATCACCAGGCAACAGAGAGAGGGGATATCACATCACACAGATAACTGTTTAACTGTCTTTTGATAACAAGCATAGCTTGGAAAGAGAACTACAAAGCAGGGGAAGTGCTTCTTAAACAGCTCAAGTGTTGCTCCTTCCTTAGGATAAAGTAATGTGCATGTTGGCTTGAATATGGTAAGCTACTGAATGCACTTGTTGACATAATTATATTGTGGTAAGACTAAAGGGCTCATCTAGCAGAAGAACAGTGACGCTTATTTTTCCTCCTTGACCATTCTAGAAAAGGCTGAGGCTTTCTGATGCCCTGTGTGTGTTATATTTTTATCCAGGATTTTTTTTTAAACATTACAGGAACAGAAAGTATGGATGCATCAACCAGAGAATAGCCACAGTTAATGAGAAGTACTAATGAATTAGTAGAACTATTATGTAAAAAAAGAAAAAAAAACAACGAAGTAAACTCCAGTCTGTTTGCAGGAATAGGATTCTGCAAGTTTTAAAGAGAGCAGGTTTAGGCATATGTTAAGAAATACTGTTTAAAATATTATCTGGAAGTTTTGTTGTGTCCTGTATATGCAAATATTTAGCAGAACATCTACCCAGTAGCAGTATGAATTGTTGGTAACAGCCACGAAAATGCTGTTGTTTGCAACAGAGTTTGCCTTCCATTTACAGGATTTTATCAGGATAAAATTCCCTCTTAGGCCATGCCTTCCCATCCACCTCCCTCCCTTCCCCCCCTCCCCCCCCAGTTAATTAAATAAT
>JANRGV010000073.1:50952790-50983743 GCA_024734035.1 Alethe castanea
TCCCTTTCTTTATTTATTTTTTTTTTTTTTTTTTTTTTTTTAAGAGCAGGGAGAATTTTCTGGACTTCATTTTTGACATTGCATCACTGTATTTCAAAATGCAAAACTGGATGGAAGACCTGATGGCCCCAAGGTTTAATTGAAGTCTCCTGAACTCATCTCAAATGACAAGTTGGCCTCTTTGCACAGAAGAATAAAATCAATATTAAAAAAAAATAAATAAAAAAAAAAAGTACTGTACTTTATTCTGGAAAGTACATTCTGGAACTTTTTCCAAGTAAAGTTTATAAAAAATAACCTTTTTTAGATAACCTTTCTGAGGAAAGGAGCCCAAGGGTATATGTATTAAACCCTTCATTCTAAGTCTGTCACTTGACAGGCTGTGCTCTCTAGTTGGCTAAAAAGTGTTTTAATTAGAGAAGAAAAGAATTTAGAAGGAAAGAAAAGACGTATGGAGGAAAAAGCTGAATGTATTTCATGGTTTATTTTGGGAAGTGTGCCCAGTTCAAGATGAATGCTGGGTCAAAGTTAAGTGAGAGTGAGAAAAGAGTAGCTTGAAATAGTTTTTCTATATGAATAAAAGAGTTAACCATTTTAGATTTCTAGGTTTTATCACCCTTAAGACCAGCATATCCCAGTAAGAACTTCCTGTGCATATTTGGAGAAATATAGGGAAGCTATATATATGCTGGCAACCTGTCTCTAGTGGGGTTCCATAAAGCTCTGTCTTAGGCCCTGTGCTCTTCAACAACTTCAGAAAGGGCTGTAATGTAGAACTTGAAGAGACACTAACCAAGTTTGCTGATGAGACAAAACTGGGAGAAGCTGTTTACTCCTTTGAAGACCTTGTAGCGAGACCTTGATAAATTACAGGGCTGGGAAATCACTAATTGTAGAAGCTTAACTAGGGCAAGCAGAGAAATTAATAACAAAGAAAAAGCGCAGCTATTTTGTAGTGAGGTTTGTAATCTTCGCTCATGTTTTAGATGGGTTGGCAGAAGGACAAGTAATCTCATTGTGTGCACCTGTAGCATTTACACCTCTTCTGCTGAGTGAAGGGATACAGGATGAGACATTAAAGTCTATTTAGAGCATGACTGACAAAGATTTTAACATTATCACTAGTCCAGGTTAATCAGCTGATTGCTCTTATAACTGACATAACTCTTGGCATAATTGATTCCAGGGTATACAAATTAAAAAATATCCTGAAGACTGACTAATTGAAGTATAGTTTTTCAAAGAATAAGATTTTGAACCCTGAAATTAAGCTTCACTATTACCTAACACATACAGGAGTTGTTCCAGTTTTAGCCATTGTATTCAGAAAAATTACCCTGTATTGTTTGTAAAGCTTTACAAAGCTTCAAATTGCAATCTTATATTAGAAATGTTTTTAACTATTGGACTCAAATGAAATCACTCTAGTATTTCCTCATTAAAAGCCACCTTCTGTTTATCCAAACACTTGTGAATAAGGAAGCAGCTTCATTCACATTTCCCAGACAATCCTTCCTTAATGTGCATATCATATTAGTGTATGGCATTTCCTGGATATTTGACTTACATACATGGATTTGAAAGTAGAAGAGGAAATGTAGAAGAGGATAGAGCTTGGAATACCATTGGCAAAATGAACTAGAACAGACACAAAAGAAAATTAAAGGTGAAAGGAGACAAAAAAGAAAAACAAAAATATAAATGCGTCTGAGATATGAGAGACTGAAACAGAAGGAAGAAAGAGAAGAATTAAGTCTAAGCATGAGACAAGGAAGATCACATGACTGTGATCAAAAAGACAGTAGCAAATATAACCTGAAAGGCAAGAAAAGAGAGATATATGTCTGGGAAAAAGAAAAACTACATGAAAGAAGATCAGGTTTTAGAATTAGTAGATTTAATATTTTTTTTTAATTCCAATCCCTGTATTTAGTTCTTTGGCAGATTTCCCATAATTGTGTTTACTTTAATAAAAGGAAAAAAAAAAAAAAGCTTTATGATATTTTAAGGAGTTGGCTCATTACATTTTATGTCAATTCAAAAGTATACTCTTTGGGAGCATACTCTCTATACTTTCCTGGTGGTCCAACAGTGAAGTTCTCAGAACATTCAGTAAAGTGACAAATCCCATGAATATATTACTATAGTTTTATAAGAAATTAAGGTAGATTGTTTTCTAGTGAGATCATTATTTTAATTGAAAAAAATGCAAGCCTTAAAGACTTTCATTGCTCCATTTTTCATTAGTGCTCATGACATATTCAACCATAATTTTTAAATAAGTAGACTGTTCATACCCTAAAGAATCAGAAAAGGTTTTAGCAGGTTCTTGTTTGCCCAAAGATAGTTTGAAAACACATGAGCTTTACTATTACTGGTTGCAGCTAGCCATTTAATTTAGAGGAAGGGGTTCTGTCAGTGAAAAGAAAAATCGTATTTACAGATTTGTCACCTGGTCTTTTGAATGGAAGAAGTATTAAACAAGGAATTTGTCTGTATTAACATCTAAATAACACCTGGATCTTTAATTGGATTTTCTAATTCGTGAATAGATCAATTTAGTTCAAAAGAAAAGCAGCTGAGAAAAATAAAAATACTCAGAAAAAATGGCATAAGATAAATCTCCCTACTGCAAGCCACAGCAACATAAAAAGTGAGAAAGACTGAAAAGATGATCTAGGCAACTACACATGGGTCAGCCTTACTTCCATCTCTGGAAGAAGATGAAGTAACCCTGTAAATCTTGGAGCATGCTTCTGAACATTTCAAGGAGACAAAGGTTATTGGAAGTAGTCAATAAGGATTTTCCAGGGATAAATCATGCCTGCCCAACAGTTTGCTTTTTATAATAAAATGAATGGATTTGTGGGCAAGGGGAGAGTAGTATGTGTCATTTATCTCAACCTTAGCAAGGTTTTTGACACTATCTTCAATAATATTCTTGAACCCAAGCCAAGGTATTGCAGTATGGATGAGTGGATAATGAATCTGTAAAACAGTTGTTTGGAAGACTGGGCACAGAGGGCCATGATTAATGGGTGGTACTCTGGCTGGAGGCCAGTGACAAGTGCAGTACTGCACAGGTCTGTCTTCTGAATTCTGCTTAGCATTGCTACCAAGAGCAACAGGCAACACTCATCAAGTTTGCAGATGATGTGACAGTGAGGGCACCAGTCAATGTGCTTGAGAGCAGAGCTGTCCCACAGGGAGACCTACACAAAAGGGGAGAAATGGACAAACAGGAACCCTGTCAAATTCAACAAGGACATATGCAAAGTCCTGCTCCTTGAAAGGAATAGTCCTCTGCAGTGATCTGCACTGGGCTGCAGTGATATGCCTCCTGGCTGAGGAGAAGCTCTGGAGAAAGGAGCTGGGTGTCCTGGTGAAAAACCATCTGAACCTGAACCAGAGGCAAGAGCATCCAGGGCTACTCCAGCAGAAGCTGGGAAAACTAAGAAAAATATTATCTTTTAGCTATCATTCATTAGACAACATCAGTGCCTAGCTATGGACTTCCAGTACAGAAACAACTGACAAATTTCCGTGAGTTCAGCAGCAGCCATCATCACGGCTTGAATCTGGAATGATGCTCCATGCAGAGAGACTGGGGGAACAGGTGACCTTCAGTCAGAGTTCAAGGAGGCTTTGAGGACACGTCACAGCTATCCCAGACCCTACACGGAGATCATCAAGGAGATGTAAACAGGATTTTCATAGTGGTACATAGTTAAAGGGGCCTAAACTGAAAAAAAAAGATGTTTTGGATTGGATAGAAGATGAGCTTTTTCCTCAGGAAAACAGTAATTGTAACAACTTGCCCTGACGGGCACTCTCCATCCTTGAAGGTTTTGGATAAAGCCCTGAGAAAGCTGTTTGGGCCAACACTGCTATCCAGACTAGGAAATGCCTGAGGTCCTTTCCAGAACGAGTGATTCCTGGACTGTGACCTATGTGCACAGAGGTCCACCTGAGAAAGAGGGACAACCACCGGTTCTCAGAAACATCCTGTTCCCTGCTTCCTTGCACATCAAGTCCTTATTCCACTAATTTCAAACCCTCTAGTTTCTTAAATAGATAGCCAGGACCTAAAAATGCCATAAAGTTTTAAGACGTGTGTCTGATTTAGTCATAAAGAGAGTGAAAGATAGAGTGTGATCAAGCAATGGATGTTTTTTTATTCAAAATGTGCATAGAAAGGGACTTTAAATAAGTGACCAAAATATTACACCTTTGATTACATTTCTTTTCTCTTTCAAAATCTTCTTCATTACCAGTCTCTATTCTTTTTTGTGTTCAGAGTACTAACATTATTATATTATATTCACCCTAATTTCCAGGAAATTGTACACATCTTTGAGTCAAGAGTAGATGTGTCAGAATTCTTTAACGAGAGTGGGTCATTCACTTTACCCCAGCTGATACCCTTCTTTCTCCTTGATCATCCTGCCAACCTGGAAGTTCCATTTTCCTTATTGAGCTTCATAATGGTTGAGTTCTCTGTTTCTGATCTTGTTTTATTTTGTGCTGCAATACTATATTACATTGTATGCAAAATTTAAACACTTTATCAAACAAAGATCTCTCTATATAGTTCTCAATAGCACTGAATTCTAAAAATATTTATATGTAAACCACATTTCTTGGGAGACTCCACCAAACTTTGTCTTAAGTTATTTTAATATTGCATGGGAGAACATTCAAATACAAAAGGTGAAGTTTTCACTTATTTAAAAATAATTCCAAGAATATATTAATGTATTCAGTATTAATTCTTTTAATTTAATGTTTCTCCCATGATCTTTTGTAACCTCTATCTGTGACAGGTTGCTGCCCTCAGAAAATACCTGTTTAGTGCCGAGTAAAATTTTATACTTTTGGACCAACCTTTTGGACTACCTTATTTCAGATAAATTAAGTCTGAATAAACAGCCCTTATCATAAACACATTATAAGCAAGTTAAACTAATGCCAAAAGCCTTTTCTGACTCTCTGACTGACTTCAGCCTCATTTTCTTTTTCTATGTTTCAGGCTTTTCAAAGAGAATACAACCAGTCAAGCCACCTCTGCTTACACTCATCAATATATTGATTACCCATCATTGGAATCAACACTGTGATTTCATTGCTCCATTTTAAATATGGTATATTTAAATTCTTTTAACCAAACAGTCTCTAGAATGAATGCATGTATTTGTTGACTTGCAATATTTACAGGGCTTCATATGACACTTCAATATCTTGTCACTTCAAATGACCTAAGCATAATGAGGCTTCTAAATTTTATTTTTTATATTTAGTTGTTGCTATTCTCAAAGCCATACCAAATATATGTATATATATTTGATATATATGTATCAATAGTGCACATTTGACTTTTTTACCATATCAAAGATGCATTTTTTTTCTTCTGTTCCTGTATAGACACAAAATATTCTAAATATTCTAAATACAAAATATTCTAAGCATGGAAAACAAATTATGGTCTCAGATACCACTCTGTGTTGTCCAGGCAGAAGCACTGCCCCTACCATGGTGTTGCCTAGTCCTCTCACATCCTTATCTCCCAGGTGACACGTGCAGACTCTAGTTCCACAGTGTGGTATACAGAGTTTCTCATCTCACAACTGATCTTCCCACACAGAATTTTTAAGACTCTACTTTCTGTAAGCATAAATTTTCCTTAAAAAAAAAACAAACCCTAAAACAAAAAACCCAAACAAACAAGCAAAAAAACCCTGCTAAAGTCCACCAGTGGCTTATACAGAAATACAGTTGTGGTTATAATGGTAACACATGATTTTAATCCGACAGCTTGTGTTTTTGCTGCAGAGTGTCTTTGGGCGCCTTATATGATCAAACTTTGTTTATGTTATCAATTGTCTTCCCATCACAAAGATTCATTATCCTTAGTCTTTCACTAATTAATCTTGAGGTTTCCTCATGGTTTTTCTGTTTAGGTTCATTTCACTGGTCCTTGCCATAGAATCATTTCCCCCACACCCCCTGGAGAGTGCTGTCCTTTATTTAAGAGCAGGCCAAGTAAAGAATGAAGGGAATATGTTTAAGATTCATACTAATTGACAATAAATAGCCCCTGGGACTCAGATGCCACAGCTGCCTCCCTATTAGATCACTATTCAGATTATCAAGTTAAAATAATCTTTTCTGAAAATTCCACTGTACTGGGATACAAAGAAAAACATCAGACAGATCCTGAAAGCCTCCAGGGTGAATAATGTCTGAAGTCTGCAGTGAAAAATGGGCCAAATGACAGCTGACTTAGTATGGTCTGTTGATAGACTTAATATTCATTGCTTCTGTATTTTACAGAGAAGTGCAACTGAATGTTTGCAGCTGACTGACTGTCAGCTTTAGTTCAGCAGGTCAAGGTGCATAGGGATGTGAAGCTCCCTATCATATCAATACTCTGTCTCCTGAGTATATTTTCTGAATTATGGGATAATAAACTCAGGCATGCATGAATGTACAATACAGAGGCTAGAGTCCTTAATGAGGGGGAAGGGCTTAGATCAAATATTTTATCAGGCTAGTCTCCTGAGAGCTGTTTTATGCTGATTTTTGAGCTAAGTGGTTTCAGGCTATGATTTGTGGAAGAGGAATATATGTTAGAAGAAAGTGCTTTGTTCCTTCCCTAGTCTAATTCTTAATATCTCCGGAGAACTTTGTATTGCCATTAGGTAACTGGTGTGGAAGATGCTTAAGAAAATAAACTCTCTTCTGATCTTCAGGTGCTAGGATTCTGGCAGATAAACTATTTGTGTTCTCACTCAGTTGTAGCTCTCCTCAGCTAACTAGAGCTAAATAACTAAATCTCAATATAATATCAAAGTTTTAAATTTTGGTACTGCAACCCCTCAAAGATATTCAAACATTTTCAGTTCCTGATTTTGAATCTGGGCTCTCAGACACATTGTCACTTGTTTTCTCAAAGCACTGGTTTGAGAACAAAACACTGGAAATTAGAATATCCATTTCTAACATTGGAACTACATTGCTCATCCTGAGCAAACTTTTCATATAGGCTTTTAGTTGTTTTATGGTATTTTTATCATATCCTACACTTGACTATTGTTTTAAAAATATTATTTCAAAATAATTGAATTCATGTCTAGGTTCAGGCACTTTTAAATTTGTCATTACTGTGTTTAAGAAGCTTTGGATGATGCCTGCTTTTCAAATTGGATGTGGTATGCTTTTCCTAACCACAATAACCTGCCCATTCAGTCAAAAGATAGGAAGAGGTAGAAAGACAATATAAGTTCTGGCTCTCACAGATGACTTCACAAAAGCAGAATCAACTTCTATAATTTGTTCATCTCATGGATTTTTAAATAAAGTTATAGTCTTTTATTTGTCCTTGCATTTTTATGCAACACAGACCTGAAGACACATGCAGACAGCTTTTTCCTTTCCCATTTCAAATTTTCTAAGCCAAACTCCTCACCAGAGGTAGCCTTGTACTGTAGAAGTAGATACAACTGCAGAATATGGAGAGTAATAAAGTCCAAAACCTATTTCTTTCAGCTACTATTTGTAATGAGATGAATTTCTGGCATTTTTCTGTCAACCCAACATGCAAAAAGCTTGGGTTTTATCACTTGGATGATATATGTGTAATCATTAGGCATGGAAAAAAACAGCGAGATTCTTCAGGATATATTTGCTTTATTTCTGTTGAAGACTCAAAGTCCTCAAAGTAGTTCAGGTATGGTTTTGTTTATCATAGGTCTTTTGAGTTGCTAACCACTAATATTGGGTGGTTGTAGCAGCTTTTTTTATTATTTCATTGATCATGCCTAAACATTATCTGAGCTGCTCAAATACTTGAAAGGGTTGAAGGCAAGATATGCGTGTGAACAACGGAGAAGAAAACTGCAAAATGGCTTCCTATATCATAAATTTTCCTTGTAGATATATTTCCTTTGTATCTTGGATGGCATACAGACAGGAAAAAAAAACAAAACAAACAAAACAAAACAAAAAATCACAAAGCTTTCCCACTACACTGAAAAAACAAACAAAAAAAGCCCCCAACACAAAAACCACAAACAAAACAAAACAAAAACAGCTGAAGGAAAAAAATCAAACAAAACATAACAAAACAAAACAAACCCACCAAAACTCAAACAAAATACCCAGAATTACTGGAAAATAAAATGATACAAGTTAATAGAAAGCATTATCCATTTAAAAAACCTGTAAAATTTCTGAAAGGTTTTTCTTATTTTTATTCATTTTAGTAGCAATTTTAACATAATTTTCAAATATATTTAAGTAAAGAAACTGCTTACTCTCTTTTTGATTACATAGCGAATATTAAAAAATGTTCTTCAGCCTTCTCCAGAATGACTATATATGCGAATTTTATAAAGAGCGTATTTTGCGATTTCACTGGGGAACCTTTCAGTACTTGACAGTTGCTAATGCTGGATGAACATGGGAAACACTGAGGGAGTTCTTAAAATAGTTCTTTCTGTCCTTTATAATAATTGCTTTCAGAAACATCTGAGAATCACAGCATCATGAAGGTTGGAAAAGATGTCTAAGATCATTGTCTCCAACCTTTGACTGAGTACCGCCCTACCAACTGAACCATAGCATGTTTATAACATGATGCCACATCCAGCCATTTCTTGAACACTTCCAGGAATAGTGGCTCCACAACCTCCCTGAGCAGCCCATTCCAAAACTTAACCAACCTTTGAGTGAAGAAATTCTTCCTAATGTCCAGCCTGAGCTTGAGGCCATTTCCTCTGGTCCTGTTGCTGGTTGTCTTGGAGAAGAGACCGACCCCCACCAGCTACACCTTCCTTTCAGGTGGTTTTAGAGATGGACAAGGTACCCCCTGAGCGTCCCTTTTTCCAGGCTAAACAACCCCAGTTCCTCACAGCACTCGTGCTCCAGACACTTCTCCATCTCTATTGCCCTTCTTTGGACTGATTCCAGCACCTCGTTGTCTATCTAGTAGTGAAGGGCCCAAAACTGAAGGCAGCATTTGAGGTGAAGCCTCACCACTGCTGAGTACAGGGGGGTGATCACTGTCCTGGTTCTGCTGTCCTTGAATACTTAAACTTCATGGTTTTAAAAACCTCAGAATGAGAAATTCTAAACGTATTAAGCAGGACAGTGTGAAGAAGAGTTGCAAGATAAAACAGCACTGAGAATACAATTAGAAAGCAGCTGTGCTGAGTTAGTGGGGGTTTTATGCGTACTAGATTAAAAATTTGAAGTAATAATATTGCAATTACAATATTGAAATTACAATGTTGTAATTTCAAAGTGCAAAAGGAGAAATATTTGCCAGTTATAATCAGATAAATGTAATACAGGCATTTTATTGTTGATTTTTAAAAATTGCTTATCAAGACAAATACCTATATCTTAAACAAACATTTCAATGTAAGATAATTGCAATGTATGAGATACAGCTTAATGATATTGGCTGTTATTTCGGGCCACTTATGATTAGCTACAATTACTATTTTTAATGAATATATTTTACTTGCTAGCTGTGTTATTGAGATTAGCCTGGAGCTTGCACAGAGCTGAAAATTAAGAAGTGGTATAGGCCACTCTCCCCAGAACAGAACTTAAAACCAATTAATTTGTGACTCTGATCAGGATGACTTACTTGGTCCTGAATTTCACTGTTCAAAGTTAAACACACAAGGTTTTTGGGGTTGAAAATTCAGGTAGTTCTTCTTTGTCAGTTCCAGCATGACATCTTTTAGTATCTCATGTTATCTCTTGCCCTTTCCATTTGTTTCTCCTCTTAGGGAAAAAAATGGTTTTGTTTTTGTTTGTTTGTTGGTTTTTTTTAAAGAACAAAGCCGTATTTCATGCAATTCTAAATATTTAAATTATTAATTTATCTTATTTAATTTATGACTCCTGTATGAAGATTTATAGTTTTTCAAATAGTATCTGTGTCTAGATTGGCATTATATTGTCTGTGATTTGCTGGAGACATGTTTCTATTTCTGGAGCAGACACAGCTGGAAATGATGTCTAGCAAAATATAAAGTAGTCTAGCATGACGGAAAGTATGCTTTTTCTTGCAAGGTATATCTGACCAAAACACAACTCTGTATTTCTCTGATATCTATGCCTTCACATTATCTAAAATCTTAACTGCAGTATTCATTACAGTATTCTTATACATAACAGACATTGGTTTTTCCTAAAGTGAAAAAAACCCTCTTCAGAAGTTGTTTGTTTTTTCTGAAAGAAGACTAGAGTAACCCCATGTCAAGCTATGAATCACCTCATAACTCCATTTTTCTATTAGGGCACTGCTAACACTTTGTGGGCAAAGACTTGAACTTTGTCTTTGCTTATTAAAATATTTGTAGGCAACTCAAAAATGAACAGCTCAATGTTTATTAATTCGGGGGCCTTGTTTGAAAAGCCTTCTATTTGTCCCATGATGTAGAAACAGCTTATTTGATTTTATATAAAAGGTCATGAATTTTCAAGTGTACCATAGGGGAAAAGAGTTGCAGACATTTTAGCACTGTACTTGAAATTAGAAATAAATGCTATGTTTTACATGAATAAGATTATAAAGAGACTTGGCTACCCCAAGCCTGGAAAGTAGATAGTAGGAGAAATAGACATGGTATTTTAAATGTTAAGACATGACAGATTTTAAACAAGAGACTTCAAGAGTTTGGCAATTACTTAGATAGATGGAAGATGGGGTTCATAGCACTGCATCATATATATGTTTTTTATTGCTTTCTATCTGAACCACAGTGGATCTGAGTGAAAAGTAATTTTGCTAAAAGTCATAATTTAACACCAGCCAGGAAACTAAGCCCCACACAGCTGCTTCCTCACTCCCCCAGTAGTGGAGGTAGAGTAAATAAAAAAAAGAAAATCAGCATATGAAATGTTACAGAAATTTTCTTCACAGACCTTTTTCAGGAGAAAATTTGTTCTAGATTTGTCACATTTCTACCTTTGTCAGTCTGCTGATATATGCAGGAAATGAAATCATGCTAGATTGATAGAAAGCCTGTTCAATAAAATTGAACTAAAACTTATCTTGGAGAGCTACATTTTTGAAATCACATTCCTGTTTTAGGTTTGATATTTATTGCTAATGCTTGTGAACACAGGATGTCTTTGGCCCTTTAATGATTTTTGTATAAAAATTATTGACCACACTTGTTTTAAGGTAAGATTTTCAGAAAAGAGAAACTTTCTTAATCTCAGGGGCACTGAAGCATTACATAGTCCTGTTATATTCAAATCTGGCAGGACAATTCTTACCAAGTTTAAAGAAATTCAACTTATTTCTGAACTTATCAAAGTACATTTATGAGGAAGTTAGATTTCTCTGCATTTTCTTTGAATTTTATACCACATTAAGGCATCCATAGGAAAAATATGAAAAGGAATAAGTCTTGATGATGGAATGACACCTGAATGTATGTATTCAAAAATCAAATTTAAATTTTCTTTGAAAGCTTGGTGAAGACATTTGGAAATAAACTTACTATTTTCGTATTCTTACCTAAAGGCAATACAAAATGTTTTTGCCTTCTTCAGGAAAAAAAGGTGTACAAATTATTTAAAAATAAAAATAGAAATATGAAGTTCTGTAAATGATTTCAGAAGCCCAAGCTGGAAATATTTGGAAACATTCTGGCTAAACAGTTCTTACCTTACTTACCTTCTTTATTCAGTTGCTTTAACATCCCTAATTTTAATTTCATCCTGTGACAGCAAGTTATTTAAGGCAAATAAACTCAAAATTGGAATACCAGATCATGTTATATGTTAAGGTTTTATGCAAGTTTAATGAGTTAGGGTAGTTAATGGTTATTAATGGTTTATTATGATGATTATACTGATCATGCTTGGATAGAGTATAACAGTGTGAAATACTTTGCTGAGTTACCATATTGTGCTCTGTATGCACCACAAATGCAGGACTGGTTCTTTTATTTTTTGGAAGACATCAACAAGGTTGAGTTGTAAAGAAATCTGATAGATACATACATTTTTGCTGTGTACAAAACATACTAATAAGAAAGGGTCTTATCATCATCTTTTTGTTTAGAAAGGCAACAGAAAACCCTTTTCCTCAAGATCTCCTGAGGAACCCTGAAGAAAGGAAAAAGTAAAAAAAAAAAGAAACACAATAAAGAAAACCTCATAAAAAAGTATTGCATTAAAAATAAATAAAAGCAAAAATTTTCTAAACCTATCCAATTTCTTGGCTATTAGTCACAATTCTGTTCAAAAGCCTTCTATCAGCAAAGATCTTTTGGCATATATTTCCTTACATCACTATCATAACTGTGTATAAATCATCAGCAGACGATGAGGAGTCTGAACCATGGTGTATAAATCATGTTTCTCGTAATTTTACTTCTTGCTTACTGGTTGTGATTTTTGAATTACATTGTTTATTCTGAATGTAGTGACTGAGAATGGAAGAGACAGAAAAGAAAAACAAAATAAAGGCTTAAAATAGACACTCGTCTTTGCAACAGACAGCCTTAAATGATAAATGTGAAAATAAGCAGGTACCTTTTTAAAAATTATTTGTTGCTGGAGTTCTAAAACAAGCCATATTAATTCTTTGATTTATGAGTGAATAAATAAATAAATAATATGTAGAAAACATAAATAAGCAATATAAATATAAATAAGCTACAATTAATCATCTGTTTCATTTATTAGAACAGAGTGAGCCTTAACAAATTGGCTTATGTTTAAATTTGGATGTATATTTGAGTATTCCATGTAGTACTTAAGATTTGGTTTTGGGAAGATGTCTTAGACCAATTAGGGATGGCTACACCTAGGCCTAAAGAGGTTTCCACATATAATAAGACCGATTGTTTGCCTTGAACCTTCCCCAGCTCCATTTTACAAGACTGAAGCCCAGTTTTTTAAATATCACTTAGCTTGGTTTCATATAAAAATATCTTGTAACTTGTCCCTGACATGTTTAAAACAGGTGCTTAATCCTGATGATTGGGGAACCCACATCTGGGATGGGTGTTCTGTCATATACAGATCAGTCCAGACAACCTCTGTATATATAGAGGTCTTATTTTCAGATTCCAGATGTCAAATATTAATAATTGTTGTATTTCAGTATTTAGAGGCAGAAGGAATGAAATCATAAATGAAATCATAAAAATCCCAGGTCCCCGTCCTGTGGGCAGAAAGCCAGGAAGGACTTCTTCCTGTCCACTTCCCCCTTCCTGTCCCTGTGTCCCTCTCCCATTGGCTCTCAGCCAAAATCCCTTCCTATCCACCTCCCCCCATATATACCCTTGTACCTGGAGGTCTCGGCCTCTTTTTTCCCTGAAAGCCACCTTGGAATAAACTACCATCATTAGGAAGAAAGAGCCTCTTTTTGATTTTGTCCAGTTTTCATGTTACATCGCCTGGTTTCTTCTTATACAATTTAGGAAGAAATCACTAGCGAATGTAACAGAAACCCAGATATTTCCTTTAATTTTTCCCTCCCTCTATTCCCGTTCTAGATAATTGATGAAATAGATGCTTCAGGAACTAAGGAAGATTGATGTGAACCTTCAGGGGGATGGAAATACTGCAGGAAAAACAATCCTCTAATCTGTCCTAAGGAATCTGCTTCCAGGCCTTCAAGGAGTGCCAAGCCTGACCTCAACTTTTGATTTGCTTCTGAAGAATTGCAGAATATCCATGAAGCAAGTGCCTTCCAGCAGTTGTAATATAGCAATCTTTAAAAACCAATTGTCTGAATTAGTCACTGCATCAAAGATGGGATTAAAACCCAAATCAACTTTGCTATGCCCATCCCAAGACATCTCAGCTCTCTGAAGAAATAATGGCTATGTCTATCCTCTGGATTCCATCTCCTGTAAACAAGCATATCGCTGCCCAATTTATTGTAACTGAGCTAAACTGTTCACATTAATGATTAAATGTTTTTATATCCTAATTCTTTTGTGATATCTAACAATCTATCTGAGGCACCAACTTTTAGAGAGTCCCATGACCTCTTTAATGGACACATTCTCTATAGTGATCCTTAATAAGTATTTTTAATGTAGTTTCTTGTTATTCCCTATCTTTTATTTCTAAGGTAGAAATGACAATGTCAAGCTTTAGCATAATCCATCAGTTTATATTAAATGGTTGGGAGAAAGTTATCAGCCAAAGACCTTCAAACCTTAAAAGAGTTTACAAGTTTGGTGATCAAAATGCATATTACTGTCTCTCTGCTATCCCACCCTTCTAGTTAAAGACAAAATCCTATAATCCTACTGGTCCTATAAAATGATGGTGATGCAAACATCCCTAAAGCATTGAAGTGTTGTGGATGCATTGAAACAGTTTTGGTTTCATTCCCTAGCATCACAAGGAAAGAGAATATAACAAATAAACTGCAGTGGCTGTGTGCTGATCAGAGCTCCCTGTGCAGAGAGAAGAGAGACGGAACACACTGAGTCTAGCCTGTTGCTATATGGGGCATTGAGAAATTAATCCTATGACTGGTTTGGTTTCAGCTTTTTTATTTTAATATTTGCTGGTGACCTATAACATGGATTACTGCTCATTCATTGCAAAAACTATTATCCTTTCACTTTTTTGCAGATGAGTAACTTTTTAAAACCCACAATATACTGATCCATTATGTACTAACGACAAGGTAGCTCATACCTCCTTAAAGACGTTTTGAAAGATTTAGTGGATGTCTGACTCTGATTTTTAGAACATAGTATGAATCTGTTTTACAGATTTTATTTTCTAATCACTAGACGTAATACTGCATATGAAGGATTCCATGTTAATTCCTGGAAACCAGATATTTCAGATTCTTCTTGGCCTGAATCGAGGTATCTCTCATGAAAATGAGCTTGTGAACCTGATATCTCTAATGGTTTCTTTCTTGTGATAAAATTAAATGTCTTATGAATTTCACATATTAAAATTAGCTGGGTTAAAACTGATTCTGATAAGCATCTTTGTAGACTTGGTTATAAAATGTAGATTAAATCTCTTGCAGCAAATTTTAAAGATCTTTATGCTGGGACTTCTAAAAAGATTCTTTTAATTTCAGGGGATTTTTCTCCTTATTCTGTGATAAAATATATACTTAAAACTGATTTTGATGAAAATTAAAGACAACTTTTAATCTAAGATGGCTTAAGATTATAGAATGATGGAGGGTAATGAATATAAATTATTATTGAAGGTAATAGGATAGTATCCTGGGGCTATATTGTACTTCTGTTTTTTTATACCTCCTCAGATGACACTGAGGATTTCTGATGAGGATGCTATTCTAAGGAGAAGTCTAATAGAGGAAAAAACATTCTTGATTAATTCTTAGAGAATTTTCTTATGCAGTTCAAGATTTTTCCTGCTTCTTTTGTTGACAGAAAATATGTATATATTAATTTTGGGTGAACACAGAGTAGTTTAACAAAATAAGAAGAAAATATGAGCAAGTGTGTTTTAGACATACATTAAATTTCCCATATATACATCATAAAGGAAAAACTGTAATTACTTCAGGTATTGTTTCTTCATTGCACCAGAAAATAGTTGTGCTGATTCCTAATGCATTGTAGTATTTTGAAATACTACCAGCTAAAAATAATGCTCATAGAGGTCTATTGTGGACCTCTTCCTAAGTTCTTGTTTCTTGCAAAGAACAATATTTCACTCACCAAACTTCTATGAGTTAACCTATGGATCAGTGACAATACAGATCACAGAAAAACTGACAGAACTACCCAAACCAATGGCACATTTACATAAAGTTAAGTGATATTTGAAAAATCTTTTATTTTCCTACATTTGCAAAAGTTCATACCAAATTTCTTCCCTTGGTTTTTAGGATGCAAAACCCTTTCTCATATGCAGTGTCTTAGCCAGAATGGCAGAGGTGGCTGATCACACGTATTGGGCTAAGAATGCAGCAAATAATGAGGAATTAATTACTTCAAGTTTACTACTTTAGAATATCAGAAGCTGCCTTCTGAAAATAGAGAGCATTCCTGGATTTAATCAAATTTAGTGCAGTGAAAGCGGTCTAGAGAATATATGTTTTAAAGATAGACACAGAGCGTCATCATACTTATAATGAAGATAATCCCCATCATATTGACTGGGAAGATTTTGACTCCTTTGGGAAAGATTAATCTGCCGAAGCAAAACTGTAGAATGAGAAACTCAGGACTCAGTTTGCCCCTCAATGTCTTTTCTTCTGGATGACAACCATAGAAAACTTCTCTTTTGCTTTGGGGTTTTAAAAACATATAGCTGAGCAGTTGTTGCTCTTTTCATAAATGATGATTTAAAAGGCCCAATTGTTACAAGGAGTTGGCTTACAATTGTCACAATGTTGTCAATGTTGTCATCTTTTCCTATTTTACATGTCGGTATAACTACAGCAGCTATGTTTTTTACATAGAGAATTCAAACAGTGAAGTATTAACATCTACCTTCCTTATAGACTGGTAGCTGTTATCTTTCTATGGTGCCTCTAATTATTTATTGTCCTCTTGTTATTATTTTGCCTTAAGGAATACAACAATCATCCTTTGGGAATGGACAGAATAAATCATTGGAGAGAAAGTCAGTGATCAGTATTATCTGCTATAGAGAAGCGCTAACAAATATGCTTTATTATGGTTCAGCTACTTCACACTGTTAGAACCAGGAAGGACAAGATAATGTCCAAGCCATGTCTAGGTTAATGAAAACTGCTGAGTATTTTTATATGACAATACTCCTCACCTGAAAAGAACTGTAGCTTTAGCAAAACACAGTTGTGCTTACTTTTTTTTTTTTCCAAATTTTTATTTTTCTCTCAGATTTGTTTGTTTTCTTTGTCTTTGGTTTGTTTATCTTTTTTTTGGTTTTGTTTTTTCCTTTTTTTTTTTGTTTGCTTTTTATTTTTTTTCAGCTGTGTAGAGTGCTGTGTTGCTCTCTTGTCTGTGATTTACACACCTCTGTTTTTATTCCACCTCTATGTTGTAATAACTTACTTCCTTGAATTTTCTGTTTGTGGAATCACTCTATCCTCTGTGAGCCTGTTTTCCCCAAGAATCATTATTTCTGCTCAGGGTAGAAGCCCAGACTCTCTCTACAGCCCAGGGTTATATAATTCAGCCCCTTGGAGGCAATTAATCCTGTGCTTACCATACAGACACTTTGTGTGGGACAGGGGCTTCCAGCAGCTGCCTCTCCCACTCTCTCTCCCTGACTGTAAGGAAGGCCTGGATGGCAGGTTTAGCCACAGAAAGGCAGGTGAATGGGATCCTCTTCAGGTTCCTCCACTGCCTCTAGGAAATGGGATGCCCTTCTGAAGGCTGGATCCTCCACTCAAATTCAAGAAGGAGAAAATCTGCGCCTAAACTAAAGGCAGAGCTAATCTCACCACAGCTGGGGCAGATGATGATGAACCCGTAATGCTCTGGGCATTCCAAACTTTGATCTTTCCCTGTGTACTCCAGCATCAAATGTTTAGAAATATCTATGTGGCAGCTACTAGCACAGGGTTATTTACAAAAGGTAAGTTTCTTTTTCTATGAATTTAAGGAGTTAGTAGGTCAGTCTCTTCTCCCAACTTTGCTTTGTTTCCCCCTCTGCATGTTTCTGTGATACTTCTTTGGATCAATGGATTCTTTTGTTTGAAGACTGCAGATTTGTCCATGTGGGGCTACAGCCAAAGCTCAGCTTCCAGTCCTATTTAGCTCTTTATAATGTTTCTATTTTGACTTTATTGTTGCTTTATTATTTCAACCAAGCTTTTGCTTTTGAAAAGTAGCAAAATGGGCCATTTGATGCCACCTACAATTTCAGTAGTCTTAACAGTACTCCCTTAAGCAGGGGTGCTTCTTCACAGCTTCTCTTTTCTACACCAAAACTATTTTCAAAACACAACCAGCTCAGATGATTGCCCTGCATTCACAGCAATTTTCACTTAATTGTTCGCAGTCATGGAAATTAGTGTAGCCCTAGGAGGACTTATTCAGCACCATTTATTAGAATGCTTTGCTGTGGGATAAACGGCAGTCCTTCCAGTTTTGTAGCATGAGAAGTGTGAACGTTCTTGGGCTGAGAATACTGCTAGGAATACTAATAGGAGAATCCTGCTTCTGATGTTCATCTTATCTGAAATTTTTGAAAGCTATTCCTAATGTCTGTAAGGTACAGATGATTGCAGTTTCTATTTTATCTATTCTTGATGTTTTCCTCATGTGAAATTTATTTGTGCAGCAAGACAGCTCTCAGACCTTTCCAAGAGCTTGTTGCAATTAAAAGAGTATACCTTTAGGTGATTGATGTGGCTCATGAAGGTAGCTCCCTGCAGAGAAGTACATTTCTGCTTCTGGAATATCCTTGGATAAAATAGCTTTTAAAAATTTGTTTTAGGTCAATGACAGAAAAATATTTATTTAGTAAACCAGAAAAGAAATCCAGAAAATACAGTTTTTTTGCTTCTTTGATTAAATTATTATTTTTCTTTTTCATATTAAATATCTTTTTATTTGTCTCTGAATCAGCAGGGGAATTTTTAGTTTGAAGATTTGCAGAAAAAGCTCTAATTCTTGGAAGAACTGAAGCTTGAGTATTTAATCTTAGGACAAACAAGGGAGAAGATTGAAGGTCAGGAGCCTGGGCTGGCAAGCAAAACCGTTTGTCTAATTCTTACCAGTAACAGGCTGGAAAGGATGTTAAGCATCTTTCTCATTTTTTTTTTTTATGAGTAAATTTTTGTACTGAAACGTCACAATCTTACCTCAGGCTAAAGATTTTGTTTCTGAGGAGCTGATGATCTTCACGTAGTTCATATTCCCATACTTACTAACTTAGTTAGTTATTTTATTGGAAATCCGCATGGTCACTTCTTAAACCATTCAGTAATCCTAGCAGTTTCATGTGGGAATTCTCAGGGTTTTGTTGCTTTGAAATTAACTCTCTCAAAGCTTAAATATTTATAGTAAAAGAGAGACAATTTCTACAGTACCTACTGTCTGTCAGAATGATTTGTGTGATTAGTGCCCTTGAACACTGGAGAATAACTCTTAAGAGACAGTCTTCTTGGGGCTTGGACAGTGCCTGGGAAACCACACAGAGCCACCAGGTGCTTTTTTAGTTAATAGAGAGAAATATGATTTTTCAGAGAAATTCAGAGTTGGAGCCTAATTTTAGAAGTTTTCAATCACTCTCTGCACATCCCTTTCCCTTCCTGAATAAAGGACTCAGCAGAGACCAGTCTTGCAGCCTGAACCAACTGTGGGGATAACCCCATGAGGTCAGTAAATCACACAGATATTTTAATACATTTTAGGGGATGCCTTTTCCCTTCTATTTGAAATCTATCTATCATGATCATAAGGCATTTATTTTAGGACTGCTGTGAATCAATGTGTATGTTTGGAAGCTATATTTTTACTATTTTTATGACACTGAAAGAATATAAAACTGATTTCAGTTGTCCTTTGGAATTTCTCTATTTGCAATTGATTTAGATGTATGGTAAAAATTTGTCTAAACAATTTAGCTTTAATCAATATTTTCATTCTGGAGCTAAAAGGTAGGGCTACAAATTTGAAATTGATTTTTTCTTTTCTTCCTAGTGTTATGTGAGGTTGCATAGGGTGCTAGAGTGCTGGAGAGACAATCTGCATTTGTTTATTTGGTTTGTTTGGATTTGGTGGGGGATTTTTCTTGGCTTTTTTTGATGTCTTTTTGATTCAGGTTTTTGGTTTTGGTTTTGGAAAGCACTGTTCTGTTATTTAAAGATTAAGAAAAAAAGCAGTACATAGAGAAATGTTTATTTTTGCTCTTCTTTTTAAGCAAAAGAATTCAGATGATGGTAAAATTAAACAGAAACACATTTCCAAAATGGCAGAAAAAGATAGGAATAGGATTAAATAATGTTAAATATCTGTTTTTAAAAGCCCAAACTTTGCTTTTGTGGTCTTACTGGTATGTGTTACTTAAGAAATAAAGTTTACCTTCAGTCAATATGGTTTTTTTCTAAGCATTGAGAATGTGAATAATCTTTTCATTTTGGTTTCAAAGTTTGCTCTTACCTTTCAATGCCAAATCTGTTAGCATTTTTTTGTTCCACAGAAAGTGCAGTTATATGCCCAGGCTAATTCCCACTGCACATCAGTTCTCTTTCATTTTTTAATGGGGTCTGAGTTATTTTAACCACAGTGAAGGAAAAAAAAATGCAACTGTCTTCCACATTTTTATTAAAATTATTTAATTACAGTTTCTTTTATCATTGAAGTCTCATTTGCAAACACATCTGAAATATGTATTCCTATGTAAATATGTCTTGTTTAATTATTAACATATAGATGATTCACATATTTGCAGCATATTTCAATTGATTTATTATGGTTTTGTAGCACAGGTAAATGAATACCATTAGATTCAGTATTTTCACAGCATTACAAATATTTAGTTATGCTTTTCAGGGTTAACCTTTGCAATTCCTTACAATCTCTTGCAATCCAAATTCTGGTGAGCTGAGTAACAGTAGATCTGCTGGACAACTGATTACTATCTAAGAAAAGGAAAGCGCAACATCAATAAAAGAATAATTGAAAATGCTGCAAAATGATGACTACTGTTTTTTTAATTTCTACTGTATATCATATAGCAGCTTTGTATATCAAAAATAGGATAGCTAACATCTCATACCTGCTGAAATTTCCTGTACTGAACCACTCAGTCTGTTTCAAGAGCAAAGCTCACATTTATACTTTCCCTTATCCATCTTTTCAGTGCCAGGTAGCAGCTATGATGGTTCATAGTGAGGGCATTCAGATAAAAATTGCTTCATTAAATGGAGGAACTTAACCATGACCTAGCTCAAGGAAGTGGATTAGGTGGTATCTATGAGAGAAGAGGAAAAAAAAAAAAGAAAAAAAACCCCAGGGACTTCATTGTTTATGCACACAGACCAGGTCCACTAGTCCAGGACCACCCAGAATTGTGTTAGTGTTTCTTTGTGTTTCACTACTGGAGGCTCAGCCTAGTGCCAGGGTTAAAAAGGTAGGAACATCATTTTGGTAGGTTTAGTGAGCTATCCACTCTTTATCACTATCAATAAGGACTGTTATAGCTATGAAATGCAGCAGTTAATTTCAAGGCTGAAAATAGAAGAGATGTCTCATTCAGACTTTGCAAGTGAGCCACATAATGCAGAAAGCAAGCTTTGTTGCATGTTGCTCCTAAAAACTTCGTCTCAGTCTTTTGGGCTCTGTGGTATCTCATTGCTCCCTGTTGTGTCACTTGAGAGCAGTCACACTCCATTAACTGATTTTCAAGCCAAAATAAATCCTATACAAGACTTCACAAGAACTGCCCACTAATTTCCTTGTCAGGTAAATAACAAAAAAGATGTGCTTATGGCACTTGATTTTAAGTTTATTGTCACTGGCTTCCATCAATTGGCATGACTGCAGTAGCAATACAGAGGCAGTGGAGAAGATTGGGAGCAGAGAGAACTTTTCTTATCGGATGTGATTTTAAATTTGGTTTCATAGTCACAAAAGAGAAGGAATGTAGCTGTAAATTTAAGATATTTCCTACATCCCCTCTCAGTTGTCTGGTGAAGATCATGTCTTTCTTCTAAAATGTTGCAGAAAATTAAGCAGAGGGGAGAATTTTTTGACTAGAGGGGAAAGGTTCTTTGCCCTTTCTAGATGTTATTTTTCTAACTTCTGTTAATTTGAAGTGGGATCCAGAAAGCAAGGGCTTGAGAGAACGTGTATTTTCAGAGATTATATCTTGGGTAAGAAAGCACAGTAATATTAATACTACTAGCAAGCAGTGCAAGGCCTTGCATTCCTTTTTTTTTAATCTCTGCATGGTATATAATTTTTAATGATTCTTATGCTCTCTCTACTATTGTATAATATTGTTCTTTATGATATTTGGATACCAGCTTGCTCCAGGCAGTGACTACAATTGCATAAGTTTGCGTTCATATAGTTTAAGAGGCAAAATAAAATTTGACTTAATGCTTTCTTTCATGTATATAGAACAAAAGTGTTACTTCAGATAAAATGATCAGAATAAGGAATGAGTTAGGTTTGACAGAATTATGTCTTAATAGGTCTCAAATGTGGTTTCATTGCCCTGAATTTTTCTCATCTGTACACTGTGAAATTTATTTATATTTATATACTATGTTTGCCAAGTAGTACAATTTGCAATGTAAAATAAGGATAACATTTCTTGGGTTGTCTTGCTAACAATTTCGATATCCATGATCAAAAGTAGTTTCCAAGTTAATTGTGACTGAAAAATAAACAATCACAATTTTTTCCATAGAAGGCATAAAAATTAATATTTTTCTTTTGAATTACACAGTTTGAAATAATTGTAAATCCTGGTCAAAGTAGAACTTGTTCTCTAAAATATGTGTTACACTGTTAGTTCATATATTCTTTATTATTCTTTTAAGCTAAGTTTTTTCACCACCTAATTGACAAATTCACAGTCTGAATTAGATATGAAACATTAATGTTCAATCTCTTTTTTCCAGAGTATCACAGTATCATTTATGTTGAAAAAGGCCTCCAAGACTTGTGAGTCCAACCTGTGATCACCTTGTTAACTGGACCAGAGCACTAAGTGACACATCCAGTGTAGTGCCTGACAACTTCTCTTGTGAAGAAAATCTTTCTGAGAGAAAAAGAAAACAACAATGGAAATTTTTTTATATGTATTTGTATGCATTTTTAAAGGTGTCTGTATGTACTTGGCAGGCAAGAACTGAGTAATTATTATGTGGAAAAAACAATAGTTAAAGAATGTATAAAGGTTTTGAGCTTTGAGTCAAAATTTTGGTGTCACCCTAGGCAAGCTAGCCTTTGAAAACAATCTTCATTTTCCTATCTTTCAGTTTCCCAAAAAGAAAGTAAAAACATTGCGAAAAAAATCCATTAAAGTGGAGTGTTCAAATTCTCCCATTGTGGGAGATCTCAGCTCTATATGGAGTATTGTGTGTTCACTGTTGCAACATCTCGGTGTCTGATGCACACAAATCAGTGAAACCTGAACTCACCTTTTGTGCCCCTGTGGAAGATCCATTGCCTGGTAGTCCTGGGGTAGGACATCTTACAATTTTACAACCATCACCCTTTTAAAGTATCAGCAGTAGGGAACTTAGAGCACATTTTTCTGGTTTATAATGTATCTGTGTACCTATACATCTGTAAAATTGCAGAGCTGAGGCAGCTCTGTTGTTTATCCTTTAACCATGTTCCACATTGAAATTAAGACCGGGAAAAATGGGTCTGTTTGTATGTAAATATGACAAAGAAAAAGCTGTAGCTGATATTTTTGTTATGCAGAGTCTCAAAGTTATGTAGCAATGAATGAAGCACTCTGCTGGGCTGATTCCTTAGGGCTATTTTAGCAGATTAAGCAAAATCTAGTAGAGTGCAGTCATCTGTGCTGCTGAGCTATGAGAATGATTGCTAGCCTGCTTTTGGCTCCTGGTGTCAGGCACTCTCCCAAATGATTCTGGGCATGGTGTGGGACTTCAGAAATTCCAGGAACCACTCACAGTAGACAAGTTTGGTTGGTTTTCGTTTTTTGTTTTTGGCAATTTTACCAACAGTGACAATGACTTTTCCACACCAGTGCTGTGACTGTTTCTGGGGATGTCTAATTCCTTAGTTAAATCAGACATTGGCTGCTGATACTAAAAGATATGATTCAAGAGTTTTGATCTTATCTACAAAGCAAAAGGAGGATAAAAAGGATTTCATTCTGATTTGTAAACTACTCAGGAAATTTCCAGTTAAATATTCCAGTTTTGCTTTGCAGTACGTTCCTGTAAATCTGCCCCCTATTAGTGGGGTTTGGTACACCAATAGAGTGATGCATAACAGTATTATTAATGCTAAGGCTGAGCAAGTTGGGTTCTTCCAGGTATGAGACATGAATGAACTATACTATTGACTTGCCCTTTCTTATCTAGCTTTATTTTTCACCCTGTTCCATAAAACGGTGAAGAACACTTTTCCTAAATGAAACTGAAATTTTTACATGTAAGCATGAAAACAGGAGTTTACCAAATACTGGGGTGTTAGGGATGGATTTTTGAGAATGGGAAGTGTTATAAGCATGAATAGTTAGATTTCATGGTAGAATCATCTCCAGGATTCGAAAGTCTGTTTCTAGTGAACATAAAAGAAAAAGGAAGATTTCTCCCTAGGATCTCCAGGGTTTTAGTTACATTTTATTTCATCATTTTTCATCCTTTACTTAGTGAATCTGTAGATGCTTAAGGATGAAAAAAACCTACAAAGTATTTAAATTTATTCTAGTCTAATACAAAAATGTGTATCTATTTATCAATGTAGATTTTGAAGTTGTATGTCTCTAGATGCCATCTGTGATGCTAAACTACTAGACTTTCTGAGAAACAGTAAGGAGTTTTAAAAAAGCCAATCATTGCTGCTAAAGCTATGGGATATAGTTTTAAATATTTTCCAGATGAAAATGTCATTTACACATGCACTTAAATTTACCAAGCTCATGCTGTAGTACTTTTCTATCTTATGTTTATATTTTTAATAATACAGAGCCTGTATATGCAATTTTTTTGTGACTTGATATACTTGTTTCAGAGGATACCTGGCAAATTTATGTCAGTATGAAATGTGAAAGTTTCTTAACTTGTTTAGGAAAGAAGAGCAATTTGCTGTTATTCACCCATTGACACAGTAATAAGTAGCTGGTTACTTCTGATGCTTATTGATAATCTATTTGAAGACTTTTTAAACTTTTTTATCATCATACCTGTCTGTGATTTAATTTTGTAAAAGCCATTAATGTCACACAGAGGATTCAAGGCTGGATGGGAACAAGATTAAATAAGGTTTACTGTTTGACCATAGTTTAGCTATACACAAAAATATTTTTCTTATATTGCTTTGCAGTTTTTGTAGAACTGTTAGAGATACAGAATATATGCTGTCCAATTCATTATATTTCCTTTTCAGATTTATAATAAAATATAAGTAAATTAATAGCAGTGCACCTAAAAGTATTTCTCGTACGATTTTAGGATTACATCCTACACATTATAATGTGAAATATAGACTGCTGGTACCCAGCTTCTTTGAGTTCCCATTTTGTTTGCATATTTTAACACTGATATTATAATACTAAGTTAAAAATAAAAATGTCAATATTTACTAGGTTCAAAATTCTGTCAGTTCTAGAACGCACTAAGATATTTTTGAAGCCTTGAGCTGTAAAATCCTTAGTCATTATAGTTCATCTTTCACCATATTACAGCTACTCTAGCTACATTTGCATATTTTCTAAGAATTAAGACATAATTTTAAGGTGTTTTAAAAGCTCTGAACTTTGTGGAATTTTATTCTGAAGTAGTTATTTTTATTTGCCAGGTGTAAGTGAATCATAATAATAAGGTAGAGACACATTGATTTGACTTTTACTTAATTTTTCTTAGTTGTTCTAATAATTGTATCTCAATAATGCACTGGGCTAAGCCACATTTGGCATTCCTTGTTTTGCTGCAGCTATCCCACATACACTAGCGTCAGCTGAACCCAGGAGAAGCTTTTCTTCATGTAGTTTTATATGTATAAAACATATTCTGTCTCTAGTGCTGCAGATAAAGCGGTCAAGAAAACACATTTCTTATTAGATTAGATCATAATTTATGAATCAAATAGTTGCAGACACTTATTGGTATACACTGGTATCCACTATTTGCCATCTTCAGTGGAATACAAAAAGTGGTAGTTCATACGACATCGAAGGCCAGCTCCTCAGCTCTCCTTATCTCCATTATTAAAAGGACAAGGATTTCAAGCAGGCTCTTGCTACTGGGGAATCTGCTTTTCCCCTTTGGCTAGATCACTACCAGAGTAACCCTCCCTCCTCAGTGGAGCTCGCTGTGAGATCATCTCTTAAGAATGCCCAGTGATATCAGATCCACAAATGATATCAAGAATAATTTTCTTTGTCTTATTATTTTTCTTCTAAATTGGCAGGTTTTGATCCTTTTTGAACAAACATGGCTCCCCCACAGTTTCTCTGAGATCTCAACTTGTCTGCTTGCTAATATTCCTCTAATATTCACAGTAAAATATTTTGTGATGGAACTTGTATGGCATAAAATGCACAAAATAAAGCCATTCTATGCTATGTGCGCCATGCTACTGAAACCCTGAAAGGAGAAAGCAACTCCATTTTGTAGTATCTTTTTTTTTAATCTGAAGTTGCTTGTTTAAAAAAAGAAATATACCCTAATCCACGGATATAAAATTCTTGCACTGAAAAAAATCATATCATCACCATTTAAATTATGTTAATGAGCAAAATTATGAAGCAAACATCTAGTGATAATTATTCTCGATTTAAATCCTTGTTGCCTTACACTAAATTTAAACTTTGGTGAATAAAATTTCAATAAAAATGGCTAATATTCACGGTAGTCTCTCATTATATTGAGAGCAGTGATTGAGAGTAAATGACTTTTGCACTTTTCACAGTAGCGGTGTGAGCAGCTGTGGACTGGGAATGTCAGTCTGAAATGAACTGCAGCATTTCTGCATGCACTTTAATAAACATAAAAATAGCAAGAAAATAGGACAGAAAAGTTAGTACCAGCGCCTTGGGCTGCAATACAGGATGTGACCAGGGGTGTGTATTCTATAACCATCTGTTAAAAACCAGGTGGGGCAGTGTTCTTTATCGTTTCCACAACGCATCCTCTCTCCAGGAAGATATCATCTGTTAATGGGCCACTGAGTCCCACTGCATGACTGATTACATCATGCCACTGGGAGATGTTCCGCCCAGGGGGAGGAACCAAGCCTTTCCTAGCTAGATAAAATCTGAGGTTTGAAACATCAGAGCAGCCTTTGTTGACTGGATTCCAGAGGAAATCCAGACCCTTCCCACATCATCACTGGACCTTCCAAGGAAAACTGTACCCTTCTACAGGACCAGTGCTTCAGCAAGACCACACCTGCCACTGCAGGAAGACTGCAGTCACCATTTAATGGGACTGCTACCGACACCCTGACTGATGGGGTGTCAGGTTGTATTCTGACTCTGTCAGCGTTTTGGGTTTGTTTTTTGTAATACTGTATTTCTATTTTAATTTTTCCTAGTAAAGAACTGTTATTCCTATTTCCATATCTTTGCCTGAGAACTCCTCAATTTCAAAATTACAAAATTTGGAGGGAGAGGATATACGTTGTCCATTTTAGGAGAAGCTCCTGCCTTTTTTAATGAACCCCTGTCTTTCAAACCAAGACAACCGGTCGACAGAACTCTTCTGGTGAAGAGTAAGTGCTACTTGGGAGCTGAATATGAAAAAAAATTATGCCTGTTCTTGTTTGGACATGAAATAGAGAAGCCTCAGAAGAGAAGGAATGTACAGCTAACATTGCAAAATTTGTACTACATGTACTGGAGAGGCGCAAAGTATAGGTGAAAGGAACCAGTGTAAAAATCAAAATGTAATGATCTAAAATCTGGTGAAAGCATCATTGAAGGATTAATGTTGAGGAACTCTCCAGATAAGTTTGCCCTTGACATTGTGGATTGCTGGGATACCATGCAAAAATCTCATCCTTACTTTGCCTGTTTCTGCTCCTGCTTGTGGATTAAACACTACTTTCATTTCAGAAACCCTCTTTCCAGTCCTTAGACATCTATTTGCTTCCTTAAGCCATTTGATGCTCAAGTATTAGGCTTTAATTTTTTTCCCAGAACCTACCTAAAAGCATGAGGAGCTCAATCTGTGGATAATAGATGCTTGCTAAGAAGATGCTTTCCAGATCTTCTGAATAGGGCTAATGGTTGTCTAGCTCTGATAATTCAGCTAAAATTTTAATTGCTAGAACATGCACCATCCTTTTAAGGTGGACATGGTGGTATACAAAACCATGCCTCCAAGAGAAAAATAGCCATGTGTGACTCTGCAGCCCTATAGACAAGAGAGCTTGCTGGGAAGTTGTGCATGATTTAGTTTTCTTTTTTCCCACCATAGTCTTTATGCATTTACTATTGAATAGTGTTTGCTATTAAAAAGCTAATTTCCACTCTCCTAAATGTGGAAAATGTTCTTCACATATATCTGGGCTACTCTACGTCTTTGGACTTGACGTGTTCCTGGTCTGTTTTTTTGTTTTTTTGTTTTTTTGTTTTTTTTTTTTTCTTTTATGTGTGAATTTGTTTTATTTCTGCTTTTCAGCTGAAAACCGTGTTTTCCCCAGAGCCTGATTTGCAGCTCACCAGTTTGTCTAAAAAGACACTTTAGACCTGCAGAAGAATTGGATCAATCTTAAAATGCAGGTATTTAATTTACTTTACATAAAAGAACAACCCAATCAGTACATTGCTGCACATTTTCTTTGTCCTGATAAGTGACATTAGGTATTGTTCCTGGCTTCTCAGTTCTATGGATTTTAAGTGAAACATAGCTGCCGAGTCATAATGACTTCTAAGACAGCTACTTACATAATTAGTAATTATTGGAAGAGTGAAAGAACAAGGACTAAGCAATGTATTTCAGTTAAATATTAAATATTGGAAAAGTGGCCTTGTTCTCAAAAAAATTGTGGAAAAAAAAATGCTAATACATATTTCTGAGCTATTGCTTCAGATGGTCTGGAAGGTATTGTTGCAGCAACTGTCTTATGCCATATTGCAAATAAAATTTTCAATCTGTTATTGCTGAAAAGCTAATAAATAAATAAAACCCAAGAGTATTTAATGGGATTTTTTTGGGGGAGATTCAGGTGCATATTGTAAACATATGCAGACACGAAATGCTATGAATTTATCCTAGATTAGGGAAAAAAAATTAAAAGAGACTAAAAGAACCAGTTCCTGGAAGGAATGGCTTCTTGTGACAATAAAATTTTCCAGAGAGACCACTTCAAGACCCTAAGCCGATTAGATTAAGTTTGCTCTGACAAACAATGGAGGCTAGACATTTTAAGTAGGTTTCTCGCTGCAAGAGATTCCAGGAGACAGAATCATATATCATATTTCAGATATCACATATAGCTAAAAAACAAAACCACAAAAAATTGCAGGAGAAGATCATCAGTCTCCTGGAATTGTAGAAAAAAGTTTTATGGGAAAGAATTTTACAAAACAGGTTTATGTTTAGACATACTGCATCAGTATAAGTGATATGTATTGTTACAGGAATTTATTGAACATTCTTCATAAGTTTTTTATAATACCTCTTCAACACTGTAGTAAGCCATTTTGTCATTAGGAAACTGAGAAAGTTTGGAACAAACTTTTCTCTTGCTTGGGTAAAAGTATAGTCCAGTCTAAATATTGGACAAAACTGACATTAGATTGCTCAATCACAGAATACAGTCCTTAAAGAAGTGGCAGTGAATGAGGATCACTCCTGTTCACACACTGGGTGAAGATATGCATATATCCAGGGCTCTGAGCTAGTGGCATAGGGACACTTTGTCAATATTGCTACAGTAAATGTTGAAGTGAAATGACAGATTTTACTCTTGGGGCACCCATGAGAAGCTGATGTGTAATCATTATTGAGACTTAATTTCTTCCCTGCTCTTAGCTGGAGGGAATGTGAAGCTCAAAGCCAGAAAGGAATCTGTAGTCTGACTGAGAGCAGGAGATTTGCACATAACTTTCAGAATGTGACTTGAATCTGTTCACAACCTGGAAGATGCTGCTCATATTTTTTGTTATAGTCCAATGCATTCATCAATATATTGTCTTCCTTATGCATTGCTATGACAGATAAATATGATCAAATGTAAGGGTTAGTATCTGGGAAGATGATCCCAAGACTTAATCCTATCCTATAAAGACAGGGTTAAATAGGAACAGTGTGATCCTCCAAAAGAGGTGACTGAGAAGAAAATTGAATTATGGCATGTAGAAGAGGACTGATTCATATAAAAAAGATGCTATTTGGACAGATAGGAAACTGCTAAAAATCTTTTGGAGACAGTGATCTGTTAACTGGGAAGGACTGTGACAAGAGGGAGATATCGCAGTGGGGAAAGCTTGGCATAATATGGCACACAAGACATGCAAATTATCATATCTTCATTTGCAAAATCTCAGGCTATGACAAACTTTAGGTGGAGCAGTTCCAAAGGGGGTAAAAAAATCAGGATGACTTGGTAAGGTGATGTGATAGAAGTGTGTAGAGTTGGATGAATATTAGAGATTTAGTTAAACGTAACATGGCAGTTTTCAGCTTCCAGGAAAAGTTTAGATACCTGTAACAGTTATGTACCTTGTCTTTCCTCCACGAAACATGAATGATATACTTATTCTCCATGAAGATATAGGTGGTGAAAATGTTCTTCCCAAACACACTCTTCTCAAGATGTAGAGCTCTCCTGAGTCCAGCCGAGTCCCACAATTACTCTGGGATCTCAGGCCTGTAATCACATTTTGATAGTCTATGATCTCCTGATGAAACAACATCATTGTTTACTTTCAGTCATATGAGACAGTAGTTTACATGGATGGTTAAAACAACCTGCATAGTAAGGAGCAAGGCAGGAGAGGAATGAGGTAAACACTAACTTGGGGACAATCCCTTTCTAGACTCTGTGGTGTTCTTTCAGCTGAGGCAATTTTGTCTGGGGTACAAAGAAACTGAATATTATTTATAAGCTATGCTAGAGATCCTTTTTATATAACCTTATTCTGAAGGCATGGTAAATTTTCATATCCCTCTGTAGACACTGAAAACATACTGCTCAGCAAATTTCCCTGAACAGTCCTGGAGCTTTGATCAAATGAATCAAGAAAAGACTTCTGCAGGTTTTTTTTTTTTTTTGTTTTTTTTTTGTTTTTTTTTTTTTTTTTTAGTTTTGCCAAAAGTCACAGAAGAAAAGGAAAAAAAAATGAAATAACCGTGGCATAAAAAAAAA
>JANRGV010000073.1:50983843-51052626 GCA_024734035.1 Alethe castanea
GCAGTTTTTTTTTTTTTTTTTTTTTTTTTTTGTTTTTTTTTTTTTTTTTAAGTTGGGCAAGAAGTCTCAGAAGAAAAGGAATAAAAATGGAAAGCAGCTTGGCATAAAGAAAAATCGTGCTTTTCACCTTTAATGATCCTTGCAGCTGTTTGTGTTTTGAAAGGTGATTCCAACTTTCAGTAATGCTTTACTGTAGAGAAGCACTGAGCACTATCCTAGATTAACTGTCCTGAGTCCTGCTCTGTAGCCTTTGTTTGGTGGAATTAAATAAATCACAATATGTCCTGGAACAAACTACAGGGAATTTAATATGCCAACACAGTCAAATATGTAATAAAAATATTTAAGTTTCTTTTAGAAAATAATCTGAAGTAATGAAAATACTTCCGCTTTCAAAGGCCACAAGTGGTTAGAAATCATCTGTAGAATGAGTTGATGCTTTTGAACAAACATCACTGAGATATTTCCATAACAATAATTCCTCAGTGTGCCCCATATATACATTTTTTCAGTATTTCAGGAAAATCTTTGGAACTCTGTTTTATGTCCTCATCTGGTGTGTACCTCAGCACTTACTTTTCTGAACATGAGTGGGTATGGTGCTTGATACCTGTCCTTGCTTGATTCTTGCTCACAAGAACTACCCATGGGTAATCAATATTTTCACTTGAAGCACTTTTTGTATGTTCAGCATAGAAAAAAAGATTGTTTTCTTTTTAACACTTCTGCTACATCACACTGCTTAAAGATGATATTTTCAGATGGAGTAAATATCTTGTGATGAAAAAAAATATATTCTGAAAGAAGATAACATTGAAGCTTTTCTAGCAGAAATATAATGTAAATTTGATTTCAAATAGCCTGTCCTTTCCTCCTGTTGACAGATAGCCCTTGAAATTCAGGTAGTTCTCAGAACATTCAATTAAACAGGGTTCATATTGCTCATCATTAGCTTTCCTCTGTGCTGATTTTCCATTGTGAGCTCATAAATGCTATCATTAGAAGAACCTTTCAAAAGAGGTTACAGTTTTGAAAGCATTTAATTTGCTTTTCCGGGTGGATTATTACTGCTGTCGTGTTATTAACCACCAAAAAGAATCATGCATCGGGTGTACTTAACGTCAAGCTGTTTAACTAAGATTACTCTTGTTAGAGATGCAGTGTGCATAATATTCTGTACCAGTTAATGCAAACCAGGAAGCAAAAGCCACAGTAGCTGTAACAATGTATATAAGCTTTTGTATGTTTCCTGATTTTTCAATGTCAGTGCACAGATCTTCTTCCCATGAACTTAATCTCAGAATTATGAGATTTTTTTAAAAAAAAATCACCTAAAAGGCATTTTTATTTTTTGGTCAGGTATGGAAAGAAAACTGATTTTCTCCTCTTTTTTTTTTTAATTTTTTTTTTCCCTCAGACTTTATTATTTCCAGTTAGTAGACTGAAATGATTGCTTCTATCTCTTGGGTCTAATAAAGCAATTTGGCTCTTTAATGGGCCTTGTTAGGGTTGAAGACCAATGTCTTTCTGGTATTACTTTTTGCATTATTGGTGCACTACCTGCTGAGTCACCAGCACAGAAACCAGAGGTTAATTTCACTTTTACTAAATGAAGCAGATAATCAGCCATCAGAGGATGGCTCCTGTACTGTAAATAAATCTTGACAAGCTGAGGGAGAGCACTGTGGATCACTCAGCCCTCTTCACACCATCTGTCCACAAATTAAGACAAAGGGTATTAATTCATTACATTTCAAAAGCGGTACTGACAAACCCACATGGACATTTTTAAATGGCAATGAATAATTAAAACATTTTATTAGTATTTCATTGAGTCATGTGTGATAGTTGTTAGTTATGAAAACTTCTTTTCCAACAGTGAACGTGTGGAAAGTGTCTTGACCAGATGTACAGCTAATGACTGTCAAAGGATATTCATTCCAAAGGATTTTGCTACAGAGTATTTTTTACTTAGGTTGAAAGTGGTATGGCAGAAGGACCTGATGGCCAATCTGTTGGATATATCAGAGATTTTATATGGAGAATAAACTTCCAGCTAATGGGGATGCTGTTACATGATTTCAGGGGCCAGAAACTAGTGAAAAATAAGAACTCACCAGAATAATGAATGGTGGAAAAAATTCTTGTAAATTGCTGAACTGAAACTCTATCTTATCTATTTCACTAAATCCATGTGACATGAAGGCAGAGCAGTGTTTCAATTGAACTTACACTAAATCACACCCACTTGCAGCGTGAAATAGAAATAAAAAAGATCTACCTGCAAGAGAATTAGTTTCATAGATACATTTTAATTATTCATTTAATGATATGCCTATTCATGTGCAGCTCCTATTTTCAAACAAAAGAGAGTTCAAAGGGTTCAAAGGTCAAATATGTGTTAGTGTCTAAAGCATAAAAGTATTATGGAGTTATTCTAATAATCTCCAAACCAAGCACTATGAAAACAGGAAATCCAGAACTGGAGTTAGATTGAAAAGAATTTATGGCAGAAACTAATTTTCATTTTTCCCTGAAACAGGACCACAGAATATCTACAAGGCTATGAAATAACTACAGGGCTATGATTAATGAGTAAAAATGCTTCCACATCCAGATTAGGCTAAAAAGCTTTTTAAAGAAAGTGTTTTGAATTTTCCTTCTTCATTAGAAGACAGAGGAAAAAATGAGGCATTTAAACAGAATTTAACAAAAACTTTTTTTTTTCCTATAATGGTTTTGTAAAATGGCTTTGAGTTTGTAGATAGTAGGACCATAATTGTCCAGTTTAATGGGTGCTTGGACATCTAGTTTACCTCTTGTCATCTGAATTTAGATGTCCTAATCTACAGCTAGATCCTATCCTTATACAGCTCTGTTAGAATGGAGCAATTCCCTTCAGTCCTGTGTGCCTCTACATTTACCCTATGGGGATGAAAGGTAACAGGCTTAAATTAAGGAGCTAATTTTTCATCTGCTAAACTTAGATGAGATAGGAGCCACCTACGGTTTAGAGAAGTACTTTCCAAGCATTTTTAATTAATGTTGATCAGATTCTCATTACAACCAGAGGACTGTCCCTTAATTGCGTCCTCAGAAGAAAACCCATGCAGAAAGTGAATGAAGTCACACTAGAGTTTTGGACTAGTGATGAGGTTAGTGATGAGTTTGTTTCTATGAGAAATTTTTATATTATTAATTGCAATCATTTATCAAGTTTTATTCTTAAAACCTTCTAGTAGGTTTGTGATATGGCAAGATGTAAAAGATGTGCAGTGTTAGAATCTGTAGGATTCTTGAACATTAATTGATGAAATGTAAGTTTAATGACTCAGTATTATTAAATTAATCCACGGTATCAATGCATAGTAAATAATCAGATTAGAAATTATTGAAAATATTTTTTTAAAAGGTGAATTTAGCCTGTGTTTGGTTACTGCCAGGTTTCTGTTCTTTGCACGGAAGCATTTGATCCTGCTGACTTACTGGAGCCTGGCCTCTGTTCTCATTTGGCAAACTGATGAGTCATACACCAGTAGGTTTTGGTTTTGATCCAGGCCCAGGTGAACTGAACCTCTGTAATCATTTATTTAATGTCATCCTTGCTGACAGCACCTTCTAATATAACAGTCTTTCTCTTTATTCCTATTATTTTCTGTTGCTGCTTTCTGTTTAATCATCAAAGCTAAGATTCATCATAATTGGCTCTAGAGAGAACATTTTACTGAATTCAAGTGTTTTAGGTGAAGCAGAATTAAATGGTTGGGCAGAGAAGCTGTGAAACTTCCCTTTGATTATTAGGATATGGGAAAGAGAAGACATGAAATAAAACATGTTAGGAAGATGTGACTAACTTGGGTTTAGTAATGTCTACATAAATTGTGCTTATACAAAGTTATTTTGGCTATAATATTGCTAAAATATAATTATTTTGGATAAATGTTGAAATTACATTGTATATACTCCTTTCAGCAATTAAAGATGCACTTCATTTAGTGCAAAATGAATCTTTAGAATATATTCACTTCTTAGTTTCAAATGTGACAATCTACAAGAACTGGTTTTGTAAAGCCCAGTTTTTAGCACAATAAACATATACAGAAAAAAACTGTAATAAAATTATAGACCAATAATACTCAAAATGCCTAGTTGAATTGTTTTTGAAGATTCTTCAGATTATGTGTAGCTTAGCTGATCACAGCAAAGGAAATATACTCTCCTATCTTAAAAACTTTGGCTGAAGAGGGTGTTTAAATGAAAGTCTGTTTTGCTTACCATCTCTCAAATAAGTCTTCACAGTAAGCACTCCAGAAAAAATCTTATATAACTTACTGGTGGGAGTTGGAACCCTCTCTTCTTATATGTTACTTCATGCAGTCTCCCCTCTCCTAAATATCAACAGCTGGGCTTCTGTTTCCCATTGAAAGAAGGGAAAGAAGCACAAAGGTTGAAAGAGCTGGATTTGCTAGTAGTGGCTTATGGTGTTGTATGTGTTTCCTGATTGAAATACAGGAATTGAGGTAGATTCCTTGGAAATGACTACAGACTAGTTTGTCTTGAAGAAAAGGAAATTAAATTTATTCTCCAATGCCTAGGGAATTTCATCTAGACAGTTACTGCATTATTAGCATCTCTGAAAAGAAGAATGTTGTTCTTTAATGTTTTAAGGCTTCATGTAGTGTTTTCTAAATTTAGTCGAAAGTAATGTACAAGTTCTAGGTTATTCTTTCTTGAAGCTTATCACTGCTCCATTTTAATGATAAACTGATATTCAAGAAATAATTCACCCTTCCATGGCTGTACTTGTTTCTAGTGTTAATTGGGAGCTGCAAGCTAAAGTAATTTCTTTAAGTTTTGAACTTCTGCAGCATAGTCTGTAGATTGGAGCTTCATTAGAGTGTCTCTCTGACTTGAGAGAAACAGCTTTATAATGGATTTTATTCTTCTTTATTCTCACACTCTTAGTTGTAATTAATTTTACTTTTAAATGTGTTGATACTACACAGAAGTGGGCTCTCTCTGAGAGCAGAAGAAAACCTGTAAGAGCATGTAAACATGAAGGGCATTTTGAAAGTTTTCTAGCACTTTTCTCACTCTTTTCTTTTTATTTTATGCTTCCTCGGATTACGAAGATGAAACAGAAGAGGTTTAAAATAAATTAAAACTTAATTTTGCATTCTAGCAGTGAGCTCATTACCATGGACAAATACCAGCCTTGTTTGCTTTGAGGAGTCTCTGTTATTATGACTTTGAGGAGTAGCTGCTTGATGGCCCTCAGAGCATTGTGCATGCCACTTTTCATTCAGCATAAGGGTTCAAGAAACATTAGAAGGAGCTGCTCACATTATGTTTGGAAAAGCCTGAACAAAACACAAGCTCTTATTTATTTATTTTCTGGGTATTCAGGACTGCTTTGCTCTTATTCCAAGCAGAGCTTACCAGGTATTGATATCCTGCTGGTACTGTGATGTGGCCATTAATTGTATTTAAGCTGGGATAACAAGTGCAAGCCCAGAAGAGGCAAAAGGACCACAAGAAGAGCACGGGGTGGCCTTTGGGAGGCTCATTGCCCTTCTTTTGTTCACATAGCAGCAAGTATCTACAACCTCTGATGGCAGACCACCAGGGAATTTTGGGAGCTTCAGCTGTCAGATTTGGCAGTCATTAAAGCAGTGTAGACAAAAGCGGTTTGTACAGGTCCTTTCAAATGGTCATTTTTATTCAATGCAAACTTAAATTGTTGCTTAGTCTGAAATATGTATGCTGCCTCTCTTTAATGAGCAGTGATTTAATTCATCAAATAACTTCCAACAATCATCTTTTCTCACCAATTAAATTTCTAAATGTATTTCTTTGATTTATCCTGGTTTTATTGATGAGCCAACACTTTCTTTGAGTTGTATATTAAATATTTGGGTTTTGTTTTTTTTCTATACTTTCCCTCTTTCTTGAAAAAAAATCCTTCATCCATGAATTCGAACCAAATAGAGTATTTTTGGTACATTAATATCAGAAGCATCTTAGGAACTGCTGCAAACTGTGGCAAAATTGAGACATCCTCAGTAACTCAGTAGCTGCTGTGACACACAAACAAGAGACACAAGATGTAATATTGTAGTCTTCTGAGGACCTTCCATCAAGAGACAATTAGGCAGTTCTTGATCAGCAGTTTACAGATCTCCATGCAGGGAAATGCAATGGAATGCTGTGCCCCCGAGCACTTTCTCCGATTGGCACAATAAATATATTTTTCTTACTAGGTGTGCTTTGTGAATAAATTTTAAAATGCGTCATTAACAACTGAGGAAAGCAATGTGTTTACCAAAGTAACAGTGACCTGTGCAAAGGACTTGTTATTTATTGGAAAGAAAAAGGATAATTTCCCTTTGAAAAAGAAAAAAAAAAATCTTAGTTCTATTCCCATCACACCAAAGTGGAAATATGTCTTGGGAAAAAGCTTATACTGCTAGAGTTCAAGCATTTTAAGGCCTTTCTCTGGATGCCTTTATATTTCATCTCTCAGGTGTTAGGAGGCTAAGTTCTCCAGCCTGATCTGCTGTGAAAATTACTTATTGCCAACAAGAACTGTTGATAATGGATAAAACTAAATAAGTGTTAAAACCAGATCAAACACAAATATAGAGGAGGAAAAATCATGTTTTGCACTGCTTCAGGAACAATGTATAATTCTTGCTCACAAGCAAATCCTACCCTCTTCATCACATGGACATGTCTAAATGCTGTGTAGTGATGTAGAGAGTTGAGATAAAATAAATTATATTCTGTTTGTCAGAGAGGTATGAAGCTCCAAGAGGCTATGCCAAATAGATTATTTGTCCATTTAGAAGTTTTATAAGCATTTGGCTTTAAATATCTTTGCATAATGATCCTGGACAAAAGGATTTTTCCATGCTATTGCTAGTTATTTACATACTTATTTAAGAGCAAAAGTATTTTGTCTCATGGAAAATATCTTAGAAGACATCCTTGCATTTCTCATAGCCCTATTGTCAGGGAGCATTTAATGTGGAAATGTGTGCACTCATTCTTCATCTGGTTTAGGACTGAGAGGACTGAGGTCATCATTTTTTCCAAGAATACTTTTTAAAATTTTTTTTTTTGGCCATCACTACAATGTTGTAAGTTTGAATTCTAAAGCAATAATGACCATACTTAATGAAACACCACTTACTATGTTTTGTACTTATTGTTTCTTGCTATACACAACTCCAGGAGGCAGGAAGGACAGAATTCAATTTGAGATTAAGGCTGCTAACTGTAGATGTCTGTGTTGTATAAACTTCCTTTCTAGTCAACAGTCAATCTGGCTAGCTAATAGACATCAACTTTTACATAGTTTAATCACATTCTTTAAGTTCTGCTTAAATATCTAGCAACTACCAGGACAATTGAAACCACTTAGCTTACCTACAGACATGCAAATTTAAATATCCTATTTGTTATCTTTTCCCTTCCCTGTTGTTTGTTTTAGTGCTTTCTCATGCTGATGTCCATCTGTAGATCACTCTTTAAGATGATGACTGTTGCCTATTATTCAGGACCTATAGAGATTGAGACACTTAAATCCATTTACCTGAAACAGTGTAATTGGAGTTTTTGGATGGAATTTGATGTTCAGAGAGTCAAATAATCATATTTGCCTGCTATTCAGAGCCTTCATGACCTAATGACTTACAGGTACTCGTACACTGACAGTTTCTGAAAGCAGTACAGACAAGCAAGCACTCAAATAATTCAAAATCTGTCAGCCTTTTCTGTTGTTTGGATGGACTCTGACTTTGTAGCACTTGGTTTGTAACCTTATCCAGCACTGTCTCTTCATGTGTCTCCTTTATAGCTTATTTATGTAAAATATTCCCTGTGGTGTCATCTTTGGGATTATTTGGATCTCTAAGCCTGTTGCTCATGATATTTGCATCAGATTTTCAGTTTAAGTTCAGAAAGCATCTAAAGGTGTTTAATTTACCCCTGTTTAGGACATCTTTAGATTCTAATGTTTAATCAATATTTAAGTGCTGTTGAAGGGATGAGATATGTGCATAAAATTTTATTTGCGAGATCCACAGATGATGTTACTTGGAGTGAAAGAGGGAGGAAGGAATCCATATGAATGAGAGAAAAAATGGGGCAAGTAAAATTAAATAAGGAAGAGAGAGGGAGAAATCTTTTTCCCTGGTGTCTACCTGGTAAATTAAGTGGCAGGGTCCCCAGAAGAACATCGTCCTCTCTTGCACATCTTTTCCAGGACAATGGTGTAGCAGAAATGATGAACATGATGAGTTTTCTGGACATGCTTTTTTCCCTGGTACTGTATGGTTTTCCTCAGGACACAGAAAGACTTGCTGTTTTTTCCCTCTATTTATTATGCTTTTAGCACTGATGGGAGCATGCTTAATTAGGTACAAGTGTTACACACAAATTGATTTGCTGTATTTTGGGCTTGCATATTGTTGAGTAATGCTTGTCAGTGATTTATGACCATCATCTGGAATGTTACTCACTAAGTCCTGCAGTATAAACTAAAAGTTAGAAGGAATAGGGCAAGGGGTAGGGGAGATCCTCATGCCAATGGAAGTAGCTTCTGATGAGAATATGCCATTGTTACAACATTGGAGTTGGCAGGTGCAAGGCCAGGAGAATAACATGAGAAAAACAGCATGGGAACAAAAGTGGGAAAATATTGCCACATCAACTGTAGTCAGACTGCAGAATTGCAAATGTGGAGACCTTAGGTTTAGGAGGGTTAAGACACTTGAGGCACTGTGCAGTGTAGGTGTATGTGCTTAAAGACAAACATACATTTAGGTGCACTGAGAAATGGGAATGGTTTTCCAAGTTGAGAACCTTGAAAGCTATATTATACAAGAGGATCAGCTGCAGTCAGGTAAAGCCATGAACATGTTTTTTCTTCCAGAAATTTGAACTTAGCATGACTATTGGCAGTAGTGTATGAATGCGTATTCATGGTTGGATGATTATCAAATCATTATATGGTATTCTCAATATGTCAATGGCATAAATGTCATATATTTTTGTGGTAGTACAGTAAATATGTATAACAGGAAGTGCACTACTCAACAAAGATTGATTAGCATTTCACATGGCATGTGATAACGTTTAGTAAGTCTACTGAGGTTAAGCGTATTATTCAGGTGCACTGCGACCTCCTCTCACAGGATGATAAAACCAGCAGGGTTGGAGTGTCAAAATGCACTGCCCTGAATCAGGGCCAGAGATTTAAAGCAGTTCTTGAGAAGTTTTCTAGTCTAATATAGAGAGGTTGGCATTCTCAGGGCATGATTCACTGTATCTGAAATCTTGGGTAAAGCACCTGTTGATGCTTACTGTTTTCCAATAAATTAAACAAGGACAAGGGTGGATGTGTGAGGAGGGAGAAAAAGAGGGAGATCTGGAGCCAAATATATATTTACATCAAATATATTGACATTTTACCTGGATAACATGAAAGAGTGTTTCAAGAGATTATTTTAAAAACATAAGATATCTAACAACACTTCTCACACAGCACATTTGAGCAACCATTTAGTGAGGAAGACATTGAAAGTGTCGTGGACATTGTACTTACTCCATCCATAGTTTAATAGTTGTATTTTTCATGATCCTCTGAAATTAGCTTTACTAAGTATAGGCAGTCTACCTTGAGTTGTAGTTGCCTCTGAATCATAAACACACATGTAATGATTAAGGTGTTTTTAAAAAGTTGTGAAACAAAAAAACCTTCCAAACCACGGGCTATCAAGATTTTAAAGTATCCAGATTTTCGTTTTAGTGTCCATTTTGTACATCTGCCTGGGATGTAAAAGTAAAGAATTGCTATGATAATAACATTTCAGGTTCCATTGAAGTTTCTTTTCCTTATTCCTTTCCTTTTGTCAACCATTAGATAATTCATATTTCTTCTGAATAAGAAAGTTATCTTTGGAGGAATGTAACAAGCAAAGCAGAGAACATCTCTGAACTATATTGTTACTTACCTGTTCTGTGATACCACTCTAATAATATACTAAATAGAATAACTGTTTTCAACCATGTGGCAAAAGTTTAGTCCTCACAGACCTCGCCAGACTAGTTTGCTGAGCAGGGTCTTAGAAGGGCTTCTAAAGGAAAGCCAAACAGTCTCAACAGAATTTGAAACTAATGTCATCCTTTAGGCTCTTTGCTGGGAAGGGTTTCCAGTTCTTCCTGTGAATTTCAAGTAAATTTGACCCAATGTACATTCTTCCTGTCAAACCTGGTAAAGTTAACAGCCAAAAAAATGTTTGAAGAGAAAATGTTTGTAGAGTAGGATTTATTTTTTTTTAGTTAATCATAGCAGGATTCTCTAATAAATTATCATCAATATTTTATTAGTTTTTTATATTATAAAGAAGAAAAAATTACCAGCCTTTAATTAATGTTCCATCATTTCTGTTGCATTCTGTTGCATTTTTAATTTTGAAATTCTATTGTAGAGTATCATATTTGCACATTAATAATTGAATTTCTTTTTAGTGTTACACCAGATAATTTATCTATTGATTCCATCACTTAACCAAAAGAACAATGCATTTTCATTTTTAATTGGCAAAATGCCTCAGGTGAAGTTTTTCCAGTTTAGCTTTACCTGTGTTAAATAGAAACTCCCACTACAATGTGAATCCCATTTCTAACAAAGACAGATAGATAGACAGTGCCCATTCCTCAAATAAAGGAGGTGAAGTATTCTTTTGCAGTGTACATCTTTTATTTATTAAAGGGCTGAAGTGACTGAGCAGTTCCAATAGCCTCATTGTCTAGACTGATACAGAGAGTCAGGCTAATCTGATGAGTATATGTTCAGCCAGATATTACTCTTGATTTGCTGTCAAAACAGGTATATGGTCCTTCTGACAAAAGAAAGGATATCTTATTAGGAGGTGTAAAATACCTTAATATAACAGGAATAGATACCATATGAATGTGCTCTCTCTCTCTCATTGATTACTGGGATATAAAAGAGTTTGGGCTTAACTTTTGGCCTTTGGATTGTGTCATGGTTTAATCCTAGACAACTAAGCCCCACACAGCCACTTGCCACTTGCTCACTTTGCTCTAGTGGGATAGGGATGAGAAAATTCATTAGATGAGGGAGAGACAGCAAAAGCAAAACAAGGAATGAATTCAGATTTTTGGACTGTTCTTGATGGAAATCACAGATGCTGCTGCTAGACAGAAGAAATGCCTATAGAACAAAGTTGGACTGATTTTTATTTTTTTTGGTAGATGAAGTCAAAGCACATTTTTTTCCAGCTGCAATCAACTACCACAGTAAGACTCCAGTGATGTCATCCACTATGAATTATTGGACGTCCCACCCTATGCTCAGTTTAGGAAACAAAAATATACTCTTTCACCCAAATTCAAAACTCCTTTTATTTATATAGCACCTATCATATTTCATCTTGTGGAAGTTTATGTGTTACAAAAGAAGCGGAAAAGTGCTGAGAACAGTAGACATGAGATTTGGAGATGTATATGTGTGTGTGTGTATATGTATATGTCCATTTCATGCACTACACAAGAAGTTTTATTCAAAGGGGTTCAGTCTGAAAGTTTTTTATTTTTTTCTTGAACTAGCATAGATGGTCTAATAATATTTGTTGTTTCCCCTTATAAACATTTCCTTCCTTGTTGAAAATACAGTTGTAGACAATACATTTTATTAAATTATAGACCCATATATAGAATGCAGTGTAACAGTTATTGTATATCATTTAGCATTTTTCAAGACAAGATCCGGTCTCCCCAATTTTCTTGTTGAATAAAACCTTACTCTATAAGCCTTCCCAGTCATATTTCCCTATTTTGCTTTTTTTCTTGTTCACAAATTATTTATTAAAAAATCCCTTAAATACATTCAAACCCCTTACTAAAGATAAGTGCAATAATCTATATTATCTCTGCATTTATTCTGCAAATTTTCCCAATAACTGTTCAGCTCTGCACAGAGTAAAATACCACTTAATGTGAATATGCACAGTGGAATTTGAAATCTTAATGGTTCATGAATGTCCTAATGTTATTAGGATTTGTTGCTATCAGTACTGAGAAAGAAAAACGGGAGAGTTGTTTCAGTTCATCCAGCAGTCAAGAAAACTAATGGTCTTTCATTTGACATCTCCAATGCCATCATTTATGATGCAGGATGAAATGAATGTAATTTGCATTTACATGATCTGTCCTTTTATCTTTCCAAAATGTATACACTTAGGCAGCACACATGATTTGCACTGTTTCCTTACAGAATAATGATACCATATATTTCATATATATGTTGAACACTTGTATTTCTTTGAGTCTTCTTTTCCCTGGATGTCTCTTTTCTTGTATTTTTTTTAGATCTTGATTGACAATTTGACCTTGATGCCTGCTTTTTCCTGACCACAATCACTTCCAAAACATGCTGTCCTATATGCTTTCCAATCAACTTTGCTATGTAGGTGGCCCTGTCAGAAATGAGATGTGGGATGGGAGTACAGCTCTCCTCAAGCTCTGTGATATGCTGGTGCTTGTTGCCCCACAAACATCAAATGTTGTAAAGCAGTCAGCTGATACACAGAGAAAGAATATTTGGAAAAATCGTTGAAGTTAATATTTACTGCAGTGGGGATCTAAAAAGAATAATAAAAATTTGTTTCTTAAATGTAACAAGTGCTGTGAAGAGAACATGAGAGGAAATCGTAAACACTAATTGAATCCATACTTTATTTGCATACAATTTACAGACACACACAGGGAAAACCTGCAACTTTTCTTGACATCTCAAACTTTCTAGTAACCATCTGCTATCCCTTTTGCAAGAGATTTTCACTTCCCAGAAGAACCACTGTATGAAAATATTATTTCTGAGTGTTCACTTTCACTACTGCTATGTACTACTATGTGTAGTACTCCTTTACAAAAGGGCAGTAGTGCTGAGTGACTTAAAGCATCAAGCAAGACAAATATCTGTGGAATTTCAGTGCAGTTTATTTTCATTCTTTTCTTCTCAGAACTGACTTAACATTTTTAAGTTTTGTACTTCTAATTCTGGCAAACATTATACCAGATTAGGGTTTTGGATAATTTTAAGCAGCTGAAAGCAGAGCACATTTTATCCAATGCATTCTAAATTATGCTGGGATAGCTTAGGGCGTTTTAATCTAAAGTCAGCATGCATAACCTGTCTCTGTGTGTTGTACATTCTAATTCCATAATTTGCTTTTCAATTAATTTAATTAAATTTTTTTGGCTTCAACCTTTCCATAAAGGAATACTTTTTTTTTGTTGTTACTTTATCTGAACTTATTCGCTTGTGGATTCAATGTACTGTGATTTATGTTCATCTTTTTTTTTTCTCACTGGATTAATTTTCCACGAAAGCTAAATTATTTTCCAGCCTTTCCAAAGCTGAGTTTTTTGGAGATATTCAGGTAACCTAAACAGATGCTGTACCACTTCCAGCCTTTACAGAGACAGTGACAAAAACTGGCATTCTGACTTCCTAGGAGCAAGACAACAAAAAGTCTCCTTTGTTATGATATTTAATTGAGGTCTGTTCAGTAAAGCTGAGAGCTAGAGATGGCTGTTCCATTGGACTAATGCACGTATTCTGCTGGGGCACTAAATTAAAAAGCTACTTCCTGAGCAAAGATGAGCAATGATTTTCTCTTTCTTTTCTTTCTTTTATTCCTTTCACTTTCTTTCTCTCTTTCTTTTCTTTCTCTCTTTTCTTTCTTTTCTTTCTTTTCTTTCTTTTCTTTCTTTTCTTTCTTTTCTTTCTTTTCTTTCTTTTCTTTCTTTCTCTTCCTCTCTCTTTTTTTTCCTCTCCCTTTCTTCCCTTTCCTTCCCTAAAATAATATATTAATTGTTACTTTAGCCATACTCTGGATGATACTACAGCATGTCTGCCTGCTGCAGTGCTCCTGAGAAAGATCTTCCCTGGCAAGACAGTGACTAAGTTTGATCTAACTTGTCTGAACTTTATTTTGTGGATGAATGCAGCTGCACACCCATTGTGTCAGGATAAATGTAGTCTGTCAGCTAAGCTAAGAAGCAGCAAATAGGATCATTCTGTATAAGTTTTGAAGAAATATGTCCATATAAAATGTGTAAGTAATTGGAAAATCTCAATTTCATAAATTTGAAAGCACCAGGCCTCAGACTGATTTTCTCTAGTAAGACACTGAATGTTTGACACCTATGATCTGTATACTCTGAAAATAATACAGGAAAATATCTTTGGGTACGCTGAGATATTCTGAACTTTTATCAGGTAGAAGTTGTGTGGGTCAGTTTTTCGAGGCAGTCTACAGACTGAAATGAGCTGCTTCTGTCACAGAACTCATATTTGAAGCTTTAGCCATCATCTTCATAGTGCAACATAACTGCTATTGATAATACACTCCAGATATGTATATGAATTTATATACGTTCAAAAATTTAGTAAGCAAAAACTTAATAGGTAAGTCTGGAACACAGAAAATCTGGGTTTTTTCTAAACTAGGAATTTTTTTAAGTGTGTTGATCTGTGGTTAAGCCAATGTGTAAACCAGCAAGGGATGTTATTGACAGTAGCAATTCTTTTCCCAAGAAATGTCATATATATCAACCTGAACACAAAAATATCACTGTATCTCTCATAAAAATGAGTGTGGAATAATTCAAAACAGGCAGAATTTCAATCTGCTGAACCTGGTACAATATTGAATTAACTTTTCATCTGGGAATTACAGTTGGATATAGTGTTATTCATTATAGCTAGGCTGTCTCTAGCATTATTTCACATACATTGCTTGATATGTGTAAGCTGTTCTGCCCTTCCAGATGAGAAACACAATTCATTAGAGAATAAATAAGTGAAGGAAAATGTATGAATCAGGAGTTATTGCCCTGAACCTTGTTTTAAACAGGGCAGTTTTCTAACAGTCAGATTAAATCTACACTATATCAAATAGGGAAGTCATTGTGAACTGGCTGCATCATGTACTCACATGATAGTAGTTACTAAAACCATATATGAATGTTTTATGCTTTTCTCCATGTGTATGGAGATTAAAAAAAATAACATATGCATAGATAAAGGAAAGTTATTAAACCTACTCAGGTGTTCATTTCTCTGTATTGCTTGTCTGTGTTCTGTTTTATAAAGCTGACCAGAACATGAGACTAATTGGATGAGGAATGACAAGGCCTTAGATTTTCTCTGAACATTTTGTGAACAAAAATATAAATTTTCTTTAGGACTGGATCCTAAAAGCTAATTAGACTCTTTGTCTTTCTCTGTTAGAAAATCCTCCTGATATTTTAAAAGAATCTTTAATTGTGAAAGTATCCCAAAACCAGGCTGAAATTTATGGTCAAAAGCACAAATATGATCCCATCTTCAGCTCTCAGAATAAAGATTCATATTCAAAGACATGGTCAGGTACTGCATTGTGAAGACTCTCATTCCCGTGCAAATTTTTATTAGCTCTTCTGTGGTGACACATTCTTCTATTTCTAAGCAGAAATTTCTATTTTTTTAACTTTCTGGTAAAGTTGTCTTTAATATCTTCTATAGCCTTTTCCTTCTGAAAACCAGAAATTTATGTTTTGAATTACTTATCTAAAAGTTCCTGACCAGCGCTTATAGAACCCTTGCCCTGAAACTAGTTAGGCTGCCAGACTTTCTTCATTGTTTTTCCCACAGCTCTTCCACATTACAGAAAGGATTCAATGTAGATCATAAAACAACATCAGCCTGAGAAAGAGATGGCTGCTACAGCTGACTTATGCTTCTGTCCTCACTGTTCTCCTGATCCTTTCCTCATGGTCTGATGTGTGGCTGCACTTTATAAGATAAAATGAGCTTGCGCATAAGATACAGGTCTTTAAGGAATGTGACACAACGTTTTGTGTTTTCATAAAGATTTTTTATATTGGTAACATAAGTAAAATCCTTTGACAGTGGAGTGGTGCAGAGCAGCATCATGATGTGAATCTCTGACTGTGCTCTGCCAATTGTTTTTAATTTCACCTCAGTGCAGCAACCAGCCACTGATGTGATGCAGTCAAGGGAGTTACAAACATACCAATGAATTCAAGGAATGTATTATGGTTGGTTTAGGATAAACTTACACTTTTACTAATCCTTTCTTTTCCCATTTTCTTCCACTGTCTTGAAATCTTAATCTTGATGTCCTAGGCTTAACAAGAGAAAATTTGGTGGTGTGCCCAACAACAGGATGGGGCAGAAGCTTGTCTCCAGATGGTAATAGAAAAAACCTGTGTCATGCTCTCTATTCCACGTATGTTGTGTCATTTATGAGACTTCTAAAACGTAAGACACATGTTTATATGCAGAGTATATATCTAGGATTCTCATGGGCTTCTGTTCCAGATAAACTTGTTGCCCAGGTTAATCAGGGGTTCAGGTTCAAAAAAAAAAAAAAATGCAGCCACCTATTCCTGTGCTCTTACCAAATAAGAACCTTCTGGTGACTCAACATTCCACACTTACTGATTTAGAGCCACATAATGTCTGTCATGTTCCTTTTTAAAAACTATTTTTATTTATTTTAATTATGTTCTAGTCTTTTTATCATATGAGCAGTGGATTGAAAAAGCAACAATAAATTTTGAATTTGTATTCATTATAGATTTTTCTGGTCTTGTTTTCAAGACATACATTAGTTAAATAAAAAGTGCATGTGGGCTTGTGCATGTACACAGGTATTATGTGTTCCATAAGCATCTTCCATGTTAAAACTATCAGTTTTAGGAGTAAAGTATTGGTGCTCACTAAGAGTCAGTAGCATGCTCCACAAGAACTAATTAAATGTAGCACAAACTGGTAAACACCTTCTTTGGCAAGGACACCCCCTGATAAGAGTTAATATTCCCATCTGCTGTACTTTTCTTTTGGCAGCAGATTCTTGCTTACATTGCACTCTGCTACATGGGAGGAGTGAAGTTCATGGAAGCTGGGTACCAGCCTGTCTCCCATTGCTAGGAATGTCTACTGCCAGAGCAGCTGCAGAGGTGTGTAAATCCTGCACAGACTGAGTAATGGCATGAAGTGGTAGGAAGTGCAGATAAGCAGCAAATAATGCATGAGGCTGATATCCTGCCAGTTCCACAACAGGGGCTAGTACATGTTCTGATGTGCATTACATCCTGAGCCTGCAACCCTTAAGTGTGTGCCTTTTTACCACAATTAAGAATGTCTTTATCAGACTGCCACTCTACCTCTGGCTTGGAGAGGCTTCAACAACTTGTTAGTTTTTGTATTTCTTCATCTATCATGCAGGCTGCCAAGTCAGGTAGTGTGATAAGCCTTGAAATTCTGGGCAATAAAATAAGAGAGAGGATTGTATTGGACACAAGAAGGGATGAGTGCCTAGTCCTTGACACAAACCCACAGTTTAGCACTATTCTGTAGGTCTCTATATTCTTATTTCTTATTTCAGTTTCTACAAACAGCGGGTAAAAGTCATGAAAGAGAACAACTCAATACTTTACAGGAAGATCTTTCAGCACTCCAGTGGAAAAATTGTCTTGATTTTTGTATGTGGATAGGTATGTGCATGGCAGTGCTATCCTATAGACTTTGCTATCAGTATAAAGACTCATTTGTAGTTTGCAGGTTGACTAACTGCAGACATTAATGGCTCAAAATCCTCTGAAACAAAAGGCAAGATGGCAGTTTGAGTGACAGTGAGTTATCTTTGCACACTAAAATTTACAGAAGTCAGGTTAGTTAATGGTTTATCATTGAATAGAGGAGTTTGGTAAGTATCTCTATAGATTTTCTTACCACTAAGTTCATTGAGTGGCTTGAATGACAAGCCTCCCAATGGGGGCTTGGAGGTCCCACATTTTGTGGTAGAGAAAAAAAAATTATAAAAATGCCTGTAAAATGGTAAACTGGCCAGATATTGCAGATCCCCTCAAACTCCAAAGAGAAATGACCCACCAGCTACCCATTGAAGTAGAGAAGAAGGAAAATCAGGACTGGTATTTGAAGGTCACATTACAAAGAAGTGTCATCTTCAAGCCATTTCTGTCATGTGGTCCTGGATATAAGACGTTAATAGAAAATGGTCTGTAACTGTGTATTTATTTTCTTTTCCTTTCTGTTTGTGCTGGCCTCATAATTAGGGAAAACCGCTAGCAGTGGGGAAAAGTGCAAAGGAAAATGTTTATACATGAGTATCTTCAGTCTTTTCCCTAGGGACTAGAATGTCTAACCCTTTACTTTTCCCTGTCCAAAAGCTACCCTGAGACTGACTATGGAATTGATACTCAGAGTTCAGTGTTTAAATCAAATTAATCCCTGGTATCCCTGCAGTCTTAACTGATATCTTTCCTTGGGGAATATACTGGCAATCCTGTTCAAAAATATCTCTTTTTCTTTTGCAAATCAATTAATAAACACCGAGGTAATTCATTGAAGTAAAGGAATTTGTGAGATCTTCAGTAAAGACCCTCAGCAGCAAGAGTCCTTCAGAGGCAGCTAGCAGTATCAAGTAACGTCTTTATCCACTTGGTATCACTCTTTAAGATGCTTAAATGAGTCAAGACATTTGTGTCCAAATCAGTGCCTAATGTTACAGGAGGTTTGAAAGAAATTTGTTACAACTATTTTCAGAATTTCTGCTCAACTTACGCTTCTGGATATAGTCAATTTTGATTAATGGCAATCCTGTCACATTGCTATGGCTGGCTGCATGATGGGAGTGTGCATTACACTGATGGAGAAGTTCCTAGGTGCCCTGGATAGGCTGTGTGAAAAAATAAAGAGCGAAAGATGGAAAATGGATTATGAGTTCAAGAATCAATCAGCATATAAAGGACAAGGCTGAAATTACTGGGCATCAGAAAATGACAAAGGCAGTTACAAAGAATTTCAGAAATATCAGTGGAAGATTAGCTCTTCTGTAAGCCAATTCTAGCTCTCTCACCCTCACACTGTAAAGTCTGCTTGCTATCCTAACCTCCAACTGAACTTTACAGCAGTCTATTGAATATATTTATGAGAATTCTAATATTTATAAATTAATAAGGTCTAGAGAGAATCTTCATTTTCTTTCATCCTTATCACTTTATACCTCTTGATATCTCTAGTTCTACAGAAGCACTATTATACTTAAAAATTCTCAAGTACTATTCATGTCTTTGCTAATGTGTAGTATCTCAGTTTTTCAAAAACACTTCCCATTCTCACTTGAACTCTTACTTAGAAACACTCTGTGCTGTCTGAAAAAGACAGCCTTGATGTAAATTGGGATATCTTTAAATAGCCCTACAAGCAGATACAAATAACTTTGCCCACACTTAGAGCTGCCAGACCTGATCAGCTGTGACCAAGCACCATATATCTGTGTTAAGGTAATGATTATCTGAGCTAAAGCATTCACCTGGGATGCTGAGCAGGTTAGAGTGAACACAACACTATCCTCATGTAATACGCAGTTCGTAGCTGGTGCTTGCCATGGGTACAAAGAACCTAAGCTGCCTATGTGGAGAGATCTTAATGCATGCTTACGGGAAAAATGGGGCAGGGGAGTTTTAAGTGGAGCCACAATCAGTTAAAACATGCTGGTTTGTATGCTGAGGTTTAATACTTCATGCACTTCAGTTGATTAAGCCTGAATGCTATTTTTTAAAGATGAGAAAATATTAGAAATACATTAATTACTTTGAAAAATCTTTTTTTCTGCAAGCTTTTAAATTATGTGTTTTTTTATTTTGTTTTGCAATTAGCTTTATTTACATTTTTAAAAAATATATGTTGCACCATTGGAGAAACAATAATAATCAGCAGGCTTGTGTTGAAGGAAAGTTTCCTAAAATAATTTTCCTATTTTAAGAATTATACTTCTGGAGTATATAATCCAAATAAACAATGAGATCTCTACCACTTTTGAGTCTTACTGAAAGATCTGACAAAAATTTACTATGAGTTGTTTGGGTAGAGCTGAACCTGTTTTGAAAAGGAGAGGCTGGAAGTACAAGTCCAGGGCATACAGCACTTATGGATACTGCACTTATCTCACAAAGGATATGCTACGCACAAAGAGACTTTTACAGAGGTGTCCTCAAGGTAGTGTTTGCATCCCACTAAAATTTTGAACTTATTGTAATGAGGACAGCTCTCTGTAACAGAAGCAAGGTTCTACTGATCAGCCCATGGCAAGTTTTCCCTCTGAGCCACAGAATTTGCCAGGTAATGGCACAGTTAACTCATTCATTTCTTGAGGAAAAAAGTATTTTTTGGTGAAACCAAATACAATCTGACAATATCTCAGGATGACTACTTCTTTGGATAAACAGAATACCTTAGATTTCTTCCTGCATCATTCTCTGTTTTGCTCTTATGGTGTGGAAAGTATCAGAACATTTAAATCATCACAAAACTGATAGGAAAAAATAGTATTTTTATTTTTTTTTGCTAACTATCCTGAGTTCTTTTAAATTCAGCTATATATGAATTGAAGAAAGGATATAAAATCTCTAAGTGCATTACAATTGAATGTCTGTTCTCTTCATATCTCTAACAAAGACATGCATGAAGTTGTAAATTTACATTGTTATCACTGGATAATTTTCACTAGCTTAGATTCCATTAGTCATCTGCCCATTGTGAATAGGTTATCTCAAATGGAAGTTAAAGTAAGTGTAAAAAAAAAGACTAGTGTTTATATTACTTCTGAATTTTACTATAATGCTTTTATCTCATATGTTCATGATTTTTCTTTTACCACCTACATCTGTCTAACCACAGATAATTTCTTGTTCTAGAGGATTAACATTAATGACCTTCTGGTAAGTTGCCTTTTTTCAAAACCTCACATGAAAGCTGAACATATTTTCATATTTATGTTTTCATATTTATTTATGTTTTTAACAGTTGCTATGAATTAGAACTGATGAATATGGGAATATGCTTGGTGTTTTCTTCTTGGTCTACAGACTTGAAAATTAAATCCCTTTGATCTAAGTGTCTAAATTAATTTTGAGTGAACATTTAGATAGATGTTTCTATAATCTTAGCTTTTAATAAATGTTTCTGATCTTTAATACAAAATATTATTTTCTTCATCATCAGTTTTCAGTGAGATGTTTTCTTTAACATCAACAAAATAAAAGTTAAGAAGACTGTCCACTAAATTCTTAATGAAACTACCACTGAAAGCATGTATTCTGCTTGTTTTCTGATATTCATAACTCATTGTTCCCTGTGCAGACTTCACTCAAAGATAACCTGGAAGCTGAAACTGGTACAATAGATTTGAGCAGAACTGGTGAATAGACCAGACATTCAGACAGCATAGTTTCAGGAAGTCGCCTTAGAGTTAAGGTTTCACCTCCTGACAGAGCAAAGTCACAGAATCACAGAATGGGCAAGGCTGGAAGGAACTGCAGTGGGACATCTGGTCCAAACTCCCTACTCAAGCAGGGTTCTTCCAAGAGCACATGGTACAGGATTGTGTCCAGACAGTTCTTGAATATCTTCAGTGAGGGAGACTCCACAACCTCTCTGGGCAATCCCACACAGCAATGAAATTCTTCCTTATGTTCAGGTAGAACTTCCAGTGCATTGATTTCTGCCCATTGCTTCTTGTCCTATTGCTGGGCACTACTCAAACTAGCCCAGCTTCATCCTTACCACAACCTCCTTTCAGATACTGATAGACATTGATGAGGTACCCTCTCAGCCATCTCCAGATCCTGGGTAGATGCTACAATACACCTATAGTTATTATCCAATCTACTCTGAACACATCAGACCTACAATTCATGCATGCAAGGTGCACAGCAGCTACTCTGAGAATAAGTTGGTCTGACATATGTGGAGAACATTGGGCTTATTCAGTGTGTGCTACAGGTGCATATGCCTGTGGTTTTGCTTTGGTTTTCCCAAAGGAGGAGCATAGGTGCTTCATCTGGACCAGGGCTTCATGTATCCCAGCTTTGGTTTCAATTTTCTTAAAAGAAAAAAATACAGAAGAAACAAAATATCTAATCCTGCGTTGTTTTGCATTGCTTGCACTTTTGTTTCTATTATTGAAAACTCAATATTAAGCAAGGAGGGGGACTGTAGGAAGAAATGGGAGAATTAAGGCAACTGATTGCTCTTAAGCAGAATTCTTCTCTGTCCTGCTGCTGTAAGAGTGTTCCTATGGGTAAGTTTCTTGAATCAAACACTATAAAAGCAGGCACTAATTGTATATTTAGGCATTAGCTGTGTTTTCAACTTAGCATCCTCCACCTGGATCTACATAATTGCTGAGCATTCACAGCAGCAACTGAAACCACTGAGAGCTGGGCTGTGTATATGTTCTGCACAGAGTGAAAAGGAATAACAAATATCTCAAACTGGGCATACTAAGTGAAAACCTTTGTTTTAATTTTTTCCCCCTGCCCTTATAAAATGGAGATATTAATAATCACTTATCTTACATGAGTACTGTGGAGATAAATGAATTCATATATGTGATCTACTTCAGTGTGGACTGTGGTAAGACGTCAAAAGGGAATTAATAATTCTGTCTTCAGAACTGTGCTGGTTTTGCCTGGGGTAGAGTGAATTTTCTTCACAGTGGCTAGTATGGAGTTAAGATTTGAATTTGTGCTGAATACAGGATTCATAATATTGACATGCTTTTGCTATTGCTAAGAGGTGCCTGCACAGAGTCAAGGTCTTTTCTGCTTTTCCTACAGCCATGCTGGGGACAAGAACGGGGATTAGGAGGAGACACAGCTGGGACAGGTGACCCCAACTGACCAAAGGTGTGTTACAGATCATGTGCTATCACGCTTGTACATAAAGTGGAGAAAAGGAGGAGGAAGGTGGAGACATTTGGAGTGATGATGTTTGTCTTTCTGAGCAGCCATTACATATGATGAGGCCCTGCTCTCCTGGAGATGGCTGAGCACGTGCCTGCCCATAGGAAACAGTGACTGAAAATCTAGGAAGGCTGGAGTTAAACTAAAAAGTGTATAATTCAGGAAATAACCCAAAGTTAAAGGCAATTTAAACCTGGTGGTTTATATGCTGTAATGGCTTGATTTAATAATAGCTCTCCTTTAAGTTTAATGTCTGGGAAACTAATAGCATTGTAGATACTCAAAATGACTGTTGTCCAGCATACATGAGAAAAATTATTAGTATGATGTTTTGTAGGAAGGAGGCATAGTGATTATTTTTAAAACATAAGCTAAGGAAGACTGCAATGTAATACAGCTTTGATTAGGCAGGAGGAGAGAGGGATGGAAAATAATTTAATTTAAAGAGAAAGCAACAGGCATATGTAAGCAAATGCTGGTAACAAGAAAGAAATCTCATTTCAGCTTTTCACTACTTTGGCTCTTTCCTGTTGAAAAACTGTAAACTATGCACATAATTAGACATTCATGCTGCCACAATAAATCGCTTTTCTGAACACACTGATGCACCCTGACATACTAAGCCTAAGCTGGCAAGTCCGTGCTAAATATGGATCTGCTGAGTAGCTGAAATGAATTTCTGATGCATTTCAAACAGAGACAGTGAGAATCCACTAACAAGCATCCTCTCTGTGTTTCAAAGACTCCCACAGAGTCTCGATATTACTGATTTATCAGAACAGTCCTGTGTGTATACCATACATGAGTGGAACTATGTTCATAACAACACTTTGCTCATGAACTAGGATTGTTTTTTCTCCTAATTTTCTGGTATTTTTTCCTGTAAAGAGTTTGTAGCGTGCATGAAATTTTCTATAAATTCAAATGCTTCATTGTGCACCCAGAGAGCTATTCGACCAGATGACATTCAAAATTAATAAAATAAATACAGCCTTGAAAAGACAAAAAAGTTTAATAAATATTTGAAAGCAAAGACTGCAGTTAGAAATTACTTTCAACTTAGTTGCATGAAATGCTGTTCAATTCTTGCTCTTGACAAACAAGTACTGAAAAGCACATTTGTATGTAAAATAGAGATCTAGGAGAAACTCTTAATGACACCTTAACAATTAAAGGTATTGCTAGGCTGTACAGCAGAACAAAGGCAGTGTGAGTCTTTGTGTTCATAGACATTTCCTTGATGAACAAGTGGAAGACCAACACCTTTGGCAGTCACAGCTATATCTGATGATAATGAATGGGTGTCATGGTTTAACCTCAGCCAGTAGCCAAGCACCATGCAGCTGCTTGCCGCCTTGCCCTTGGTCCCCACCTCACTGAGACAGAGAATCAGAAAAGAAAGTAAAGCTCATGAGTTAAGAACAGTTTAATATTTTTAATAAAATATAATATATTACTAGTAATACTGATAATAATACTTGTAATGAAAAAGAGAGAGAGGGGAACAAAACTCAAGAGAAACAAGCAATGCACAACATAGTAGTTAATCACCTGAGGACAGACACCCAGCCTGTTCCCAAGTAGAGATCAGAGATTCCACTTTAATTTGGACATCTATTTTTCTATGTGTTTTTTCATAGTATGACTCCAAATTTGTATTATAAAATATAAATTATACCAGTTATTCTCACAGTTCTTACATTCTGAATGCTTAAGGATTAGAATGGGCTATATGGGGATTGAACTCACAGCAACCTTGGAGATGTTAGCACCATGTTCTAACCAACTGAGCTAATCTCAGGGTCAAACAGGGTAGTTCATTTATAAACAAGAGGGAAAAGAAGTAATTTTTAGTGAATTTATGAAAGAAGTATATAGCAAAATAAAATTTCAGATGTAGTTTCCAAAAACGGACAGAGATACCTGTAGGGACCTTAAGAATGAGATTTCCTCTAATGCTGAATATTATTATTCCAGCTATTACGTATCTGGGGATTCGAATCCCATTATATTTTTATACATTTTTAATTAACACCTTGCCTAGACTTCAGACTATATTTTGATCTATGTTTTGAAATAATTTTCCAGAAAGTGCAGGTTTTCCTTATCACCTCACACCTGTCTTGAAGACAGAACAGAGTGTTGCAAATAATTTAATAAAGAAGGAAACAAAGCTACTAGGTCCCTTTTATCTCATAATCTACAGTCAGATGGTGACTTGCCAGTGCTGGCAAGGAGAAATGAGGCTGACAGTTGATTGATTGGACAATGCTTTGGCAATTGGACAGTGTTCTGAGGCAATGCAGCAAGTAGCTTTGGTCCTAATAACTTTCTATTACACACACTTCTTGTGGCACAAGCAAAACAAGCTTTGATCTATTTTTGATGGATCTTCTCCCCACCAGTTTTAGAACTCATTCCTCGAGAAACACCTGAAGCTATTTTATTGCTCCATGAAAGCATTAAGTGGTTTCAGGTGCAGAATCCCTTCATGTTTTACTGTTAGTAAGAGAAGCTGCTTGCTAAAAGGTGTTTTTCTGCTATTTTAACTTTTGAAAAACATTCAGATAATTTTTTGATGGGCATTGTGTAAAAAAATTGAAAATGCACCTGATGTTATTTTGGCAAATAGCTGCAAAAATTTCCAGGAATCTTCTGGCGTATATTAAAGATTCATCACAATATACTGACATTCTGTCTTGAATAAGATTGCTTCCAACAAGCCATCTGTTAAACCTTCAGTTTTAACCTGATAAAGGTCTAAATTCTCAAGTTTGATATCAACCAATCCATGTCAGTTTATTTGAAAAGAGAATCTTATCTTAGGTTTACTATTGTGAACCGGTGGATTGCCTAATTGTTTGTGAAATCCAGCCTCATGTCAAATGATAATTATATTGTATAGCCTTGTTGAAACCTCACTTATGTTTATGAAAAAAATCATCAAGGAGTGAAAAAACTGTAGAGAACAGATAAGAGATTGGGTGCTGACTGACAGGGAAAAGATGACAGAAATTTCGTGGAAAAAACAGGTAGGCATATTTGGAGCAAGAAAAGAAGCAGCTTCTGTAGAGCATTGCCATCCAGGTTGAAAAAGGATAAGTGGCATGCATTCCTGAGTAAGGCTAGGAATGCACAGTTTAGGAGTGGAGGTGCTGGGGAAGCTCCTTTCCCAGAGACAAAGTGGGAGAAAAGTTGTTGGGAGCGAATACATTAAGCTGGAGGACATAATCAGCAAAGAATGTGGAACATAGGAGCTGACTGGAGGAAGGATAGATCAGGGCAGGATTGACAAAACTGTGACTCAAAGCACATTTGCATAGAGATGAACCTGGGTAGAGACATATTTATGGGCATAAGGCCAAAATAATTTTCAGTGGCAAGAGCACTGTCATCTAGGGATGCAGTTTTTCTATTCTCACGTGGGTTCTTTGAATGAATTGGAATATGAAGTAAAACTTGTATTTGTACCCATTTGTACTCATTGTTTGTCAGGTAATAGGTGTTTTCCCATCTTTTTCACTAGTTGATGGAGGATTAAAAACAGTTAATCTTATGTGTACTAAATAGCCCTCAGTAGATGCCTGTTTCCACTGACTGCAGAAGGTACCTGACAGCCAGGGAGGCTTCTAAATTGGTGTCAGTTATTACATACCTAAAGCTAGAAGTGATGAATCCTGGCCTGAATTGGACTGGAGTTTCCCTCTCTTTTGAGACAGAAACTGAGAGAAAGGACCACTGGAGGCAAAAGGACATAGCCCGGGGGATTGGATTATTTTAGTTGTAGCCATGACTGCTTATTTATATCAGATTTCATCATCTGGACAAATAGCTGTGTGTCCTTCTGTCTGCATGACCTGCAGAAAGCTCTTGTTCCTGCTCTCTACGTGTGCTGAGATTCACAGTACAAATGAAACTGTGCTGTGAACATAGCTGTGCTGCTATGAGTGTCAGATGGGAGAACCCATCATAGTGGTCTATTTCTCATGGCTGCATCTCAAGTTTTTTACATTGTGCATGCATCAATGGGCATTTAATCTCTTTACGCATGCAGCTGACCTTGGTTCCAGACACAGGCCATGCCTGGAGCCACCTGGATGCAGAGTTTGCATCATACCCCAGCAGTCATGAAGCAAGTATCTACCTTGGTAAGAAGAGCAGACAAATATCATGAGAAAAGGATGTATTTTCCCTTCTGTCTTGTGTGAGGATATGTGTGAGAGGTGCAGTACTCTTATCAAAGAAGAATGAGAAAATGAATATTCCATTTAATTACATACTTGGAGATTTATTTTCACAAAGCACTATGATTAAGCACACGTAGAAGAAGATTGTCAAACTTCACACTGGCTGTCCTAGTTGAAAGTCTGAACTTTCAAGTACCTCTCTTTGGGTCATGTGTAAGATGTAGGAAATGTTTATGGCTTTAGTATTCTGAACATACAGCTACATTATAATTTTCCACCATGACAGCTATTTCTGGTTTCCTGCATGGTCTTCTCCATTATATACTGAAGAAATTTTATGGGGAAGATGTGCTCAGTTCCTAATTATGATACCTTGATCACAGGGCTCTGATCAGGGACAGCTATTTAATGACTATAACAGTGGATACAGCTATCAGTTCTGCAGCTGTTCTCTTAACTGAGATCTTAAATCATACATTTTATTGCTTAAGAATATCTGTCTGGTTCACAATTTTTTTAGTGTTACATTGATTTAATTACTTTGATTTATGCATGTTTTGATGTCTGATTAGAGCATTGTTTATATGCATTTGGTCCTCAAAAGTCCATTAAATGAGTCTTCAATCGATTAAATCAAATTTTATTGTACAAGCAACTGCCTTTGTAAATAAAAATAAATATGCAATCATTACATTTAATTACAGCTGAGAAATGAAGATAATATGAACCTATTAGATGTCAGACAAAAGCATTGATATACCCAGAAAATACCCTTCAAGTTTCACATTCATACAGGGCTGGAATTGAGTTTGATGATAGGATTTGTCTTTATTCTATGCAGGCAGTGACAACACAAATAGCAGCCTTAACTTAAGATAACTGGTAATGGTACAGCAGGTTGCTTGTACAGATAATGTGGCAGAACCTTCCTTTCATAATGCAACAGGAAAGGAAATCTGTTCTAGAATTAATATTTGTGGGCTTTTATTCAGTTCCTGCTCTGCCAAAGATTTCTTTTTGACTTTCAAGTTGCCACATATACCCACACATCTAATATCTATTCATATTTAAAGCAGCCAAGTATTTGCTATAATCTAGTCTTCAATTTGCTCACCTGTAAAAAAGGGAGGATCATTCACTAGCAAGGTTAATGACGTAAAGATTGCGAGGTAGTTTAGATATTATTATGAGGAGATATATATATACATATATATATATATAATTATCACCAATTGAAATAAAGAATCAAAGAAAATAGTATTGGCTGAGGGATTTCATTTCTCTGCATGAGCTGGAAGGTGAGCTAGCAAGGACATTGCTGCACTTCATGTGGTCCTTGGTCTGAATTGAAACAATGCAAATGTGTATGCAGTGTTTTTTATTGTTATCTCCTAAAAGCTACCTCAGTTACTGAGATTTAGGAAATCACCCTAGGAATAAGGGGTTCAGAAGTCAATTCAGTGCATGTGAGCTGTCCAGACACTGAGCAAGTATTTGAAAGACTTGTCAAGGCACAATTTGCATAACAGAGACATAAAAAATTTCTCATGCAGCCTAATTCTAACTGACATTTGCATTCTAATCAATATGAACTTGATATTTAAAGTCTGACTATTCATTTACTCTGCTAACATCCACGTGGCCTTTGAGCATTACTTTCTATCTAGCATTTTGAATAATCATGTCCCATTCCTGACCTGAGCACCTCTCAGTGTAGCTGTAACTACTGTGGCCATGTCCACAGCTCTGCTCCTGGTGACCTAAGCAGCTTCTTTTATGTTCTTAGCAAGTAAGGATGGCATATTATTTTCCCTTGTGATAAGTATTAATCACACTGTGGTAAAGTGCTTACAGTGTGTGAAGTCGCCTGCTGGCAGTCCTTGTGAGCAGTTTATCACTGACTCCTGCTTCGTTAAATGTCGAGGCTTTCAAAAATAAATTGCTCTCTTTTTTAAAATTACACATTTACATATTTGACTCTAAGACTGCAGAATCTACCAAGCAGCAAGGGAAGGTAGCAACTTGTTCAGTACCCAACTTTTTTTAATTCTCATTTTGTACAGTGCCTGATGCCATGATTTTCATTTATGGCCAGGGCTGACTGATGCTGACACAGAATGCCAGCACTTGTTTTAAAAGAAAAACTGACATAGAGTCAAACTGTGTTCAACTAGACCAAGGTCTAGCTATGCCAAAATTTTGACGTTATTTATCTGCATAATTTGAATTTGATCTTTTTCATAGAATGACTAGAACTTCAAGGTTCTAATACAAATATGACGTTATGCAACACTTGGATGTATGTTGAGAGTAGATATGGCTATAAGATACTAGGAGTGAAATTAATGGGAATAGAATGTGCTCAAAGAAACTGATGCAAGAGGTGTGTGTAATTTAACTGAAGGATTGCAAAGGCAAGTTGATACATAAAAGATCTTAAAAAGTATTTTATTCCTTCTTTTCACTAATGCATTCAGAGACCAATTATTAAGGTGAATGGGACTTATTCCATTCAGTAAAGGTACTAACACTGCTAACATGAACATACTGCTTGAGATTGATAATGACTCATTAAAATTACCAGCAATACTTTGAAGATTCATGCCAAAATACAGAATTAAAACTCTTCTGCCTGTTATCTGTCTTGAACTAATGTGATTCTCTTAATAGGAAAGTCATTGTCACTTCTAATCTTCAGTGATTGATACCATGATTGATCTTCAAAGTAAACTCAAACATTTTAACTTTTCATTGATGCAACTCTTGTCACTCAGGCAGAACACTGGAGTCAGTGAAATTTTTTTCCAAATAAATTGAATTTGGAAAAATTACAAGTTTTATGTTTAATTTAGTTAATGGCTTTAATACACTGTTCTTCTGCTGTGATATAGTTTATATCACTATAAATTTCTTTTCCTTGATTATCTTTGTAATTTGTTAGCTATTTTAACTTACATGCCGCAAGTACTATATTGAGTTACGTAACCTATGGACTTGTAAACAAATTGCAATTTAATTTAAGAATTTTTGTAAAATGCAGAAAAGGTGCAGAGCAGCATAAATGTGAGTAATAAAATTTTGTAGCCAATGGTAATTCAATTTCAGAATCAGGCAATTAATCAGAGTAGTTCAGTTCAGTATCTACTTTGTATGCATGATATGATACTGGTCATACCATCCTCATACCAACAGTGATGAGGGCAAGGCAAATGAATATCAGAGGAAAGATCCCTCTCTGTTCCTTCCCTTTCTCCTTTGCTGTGAAATTAAGCCACAGTTTCAGTAAAACTGTAAGGATTCCTTGTGTGCTGATAATTTCTGTTGAGGATGTACTGTCTACTACTTAGTTGTATCTTCCTATTTCCTTGAGACTTATAATTTATTCCTAATCCCACATAAACTAGACATCCTGGAATTCAACTCCTTGCCACCCTATCTCCCTCCTGAGGGCTGTTCTGGAATGTGGACACACTGACCCTACACCACAAGGGAGACATGGAAAGGCAGACACCGGAAACAAAGATGTAATTGCTTCTGGAGTCCCAGTACAACTATACTGCTCCCTCAGGTTTCCAGGAGCAATATTAATACTTAATCATCCACTCTGTTTTTCCTCTGAATAATTGGTAATAATTTGAAAAACTCTTTTGAGGTGCTCCTCTTTGTTTGAATAGCCCCAGAAAATGGATAGGCAAAGAAGAACTATTTTTGTATTTTTCTATGCACAAGCCCTCTTAGGGTGATAAAATATTTCCTAGGAAAAAAAAATAACCAAAACAAACAAAAAACCAATCAGTGTGATTGCAATTGCTATTCATGTTAAAGTATGTATTTTCCAGAGGAATGAGTCATCCCTTTGAATATCCTGCACCTGTTGCTACCATTGCTTTTGTAGCTCTTGGAACGTAGTTTCAACTGAGATCTAAAAAGTCTTAGTATTTGCATAGTTTGAAAGGAAAGAAATATCTGTAGTGTCTTATTTTGTTTCTTTTGTTGTTTTCTTTGGTGTTGTTTTTGTTTTGTTGTTTTTTTTAAGTCTGCTTTGGGGAAGTAGTCCACTAAATCCCACTGGGGTGTATGTCCTGATGTTTTGCTTTTCCTGTTTTTGGTTCTAAGTGGATAGACAAAAAACTTTTTTTTTTTTTTTGTATATGCTTTTGCTTGTTGGTTAAAATAGAGTAGTAACTGTCTGTAGCCTGGGGTGTTCAGTTATTGGGTTTGAGAAATCTAAATGAAGGACTTGAATGCAAAGTTGTTTGTAATAAGCTCACTGCTGAATCTTTATCCATAGCCACTGTGATTTCAGACTCAATAAGCTACTGACTGCCCAGAAAGGCCTAAGGGATGAATTTATGTCCTGGCATAAGAGAAAAGAAGAGGATTTAACTATTTGTGATCTTTTAAAAAAAGATTGTTTTTTTGCTGCTTTGTTTCTTTTTTTTTTTTTGTTTTGTTTTGTTTTTTGTTTTTGGTTTTTTAGGTGTGTGTGTTTTTTTGGTTTTTTGGGTTTTTTTTGTTTTGTTTGTTTGCTTGCTTTTCAGTTTGTTTGGGTTGAAATCACAGAGCTCACAATTTTTTTTGCTAATCATGTACTGGTCTCAGAACAGGAGTGGGAATTGAAATGTTTTTAAGCAATTTTGCACTGACCTTGACTTCAATTAAGCCACTTTCACAGCTGTTTTAACTTATTCCCCACTTCCGAGGATTCATTTCATTCAAATTTATCAGAGAATCACCATCTTATCAACAGTTACACTCTCCTCTGGCTCCAATGCTTCCTTTTAGTCTACAAATGATCCTTTTTCACCAGACTCCAAGACATTAATTATGCCACATGGAAAGTTTTCTACCTTTTTTTTAATGACTCTCAGAAAAGCTGATTCTGTCGGGTTAGTACCTCTGAATATTTTATCGTAGGTGTAGGAAAGGTACTTAAGATCACTGAGTTCTATACATGTAAGAGAATGCAAAAATAGCATAGATTTCAGTATTTTTGGCCAATATTACTGTTTCTAAACTTTTGAACAAACACTGACTTTGAATAGCTCTTTCTGTTATAGACCAGTAATTTTTCATTTATATGTACCAAAAGGAAATGTGACGGAGGTTCATTACTAATTAAAATGAATTCTATGAAATGTGTGGATAAAGATGAAAGCTCATACAAAGGAACAGAAGGCAGAAAGGCATCTGAGATCTTGCATGTTGATAATTCAGTAACTGTATGTGACATTATGTAATTCTACATCCACCTCAAAGAAAATAAATAGTATCCTGTAGAGGGAACTTTTACTCATTTCCATGACAGACACTTTTATTTTTAGCCTGATCTTGTCTGCCACTTGCTATTTTCAAAAGGGGGAGAACTTCAAGGTGAGACCTCTAAGTCATGTATTTTCATCCTATCATTAGTGTCCAGCCATTCATTTACTGGAGACACCTTTTAGCCTTCATACCATTTGGGAACTTCTATGTGTTTTTTTAACCTTGAAGACTTCAGCCACATTGCAATGGTAGTTTTGAGTATGGAGCAAAATGAGTGAAGACATAAGTTTCAGGCTTAAGATTGTCTTTCAGCAAATATGGGAAATTAATCTGGAAAAAACTGATGTGTCAATATTCAAGAACATTCTCCAGTGTAAAGCACATGTGCCATTTCTCAGGCTTGTTTGTTTGGGGATTTGGGTGTTTCTAAAGGCCCTCTGGAGACTCCGCGAAGTCAAAGTGACCGAAATACTAAGTTTTTGAAAAAATCTGATGTCAAAATGTAAGAAATTTTGGCACCCACTCATTTGAGATTTCTGTGAAGTTTCACAAACGCTCAAAACACCTGAGGAGAAGGTCACAGTTTGGACTTATTCATTACACAGACTTTGAATTTTCTGTTAAGCAAAATGATCCCAGATTTTGTAGAAATGTATTTTATGCCAAATAACTAAAGGTGTTTGCTTTAATTAACTGACAGTACAAGGGATGGAGAGAAAAGTGAGAGAAAAATGAGCTAAAATGAATTCTGAATGGAAAGAAAAATAAGTATTGAGAACAATCAGACAAAAAGGTACTAAGTGATTATCTGCACCTTCTTTCACCTAAAGAAAGAGCAGCATGGAAGATATAACATTACAGTAGGAAAAATTGATGTTCAGGCGCCTGTAACAATGATTATTATTTATATAATTATCCAACAGGAAAAGCTAGGAGAAACTCTCCACTGTACTTCAAACTCCTAGACAGAACAGCTAAGAATACAGTGATCTAGATATAGTATCAGAGCAACTACCCAGAAATTTTCTGGATCTGAACCCTGTTTGACTGGAAGTGCAGTCTCAGTGATCTTCTGATGTATATGCTTTCTGTGCTACTGCTATTTATGTTTTACAGTCATTTTGGCTTTTAGTAATTGATTTTTTTTCCCTATATAAGGGTCTTTCAGTGAAGAGCATCTACTTTTACTCTGTCTAGCCAAAGTCTAAGTAATGCCGTTACAAGTTTAGCTATTCTCTGTGGCTCATTTTTATTGGATACAAACATATTTGTATGGAGGTTTTTCTTTGTTTTATTTTTGAGGGCTTTTTTTATTTGCTTCTGAAAAATGTTGTGAATATCCCTGAAAGTACGTGTTGGAGCCTGTGACTCTGAAAGATAGAATTCAAATTTGACAAAAATGTTCTCACAATTTTTGCATAGAAATCATTTATTGCCCATCTCAGGATTCTGTCTCAGTAAAATCTCTAGCTACCCATCTTTTAGCTTCAAATTTTTTATATCTATCACTCAGCAAAAATGATTACTTTGTAATATTAAACTTTTCCATTTTGCAGTAAAAGGCAATACTCCATGTAAAAGATTTGGACTGAGTCTGGAACAGTAGAATGATATAATTGCTTCCCACAAAATTAATTGATGAATTGAATATGAGGCAGAATATAAAATAGACAGTAGATAATTGGTCTTTTTCAAGTGTTGAAATGTAGGATGATAATTTCAATACAGCAGTTTGGGGAAATTAAAAAAGTGAGATCAATACTTATAATTCATTATGCACATACATGTATGCATATATATATATACATATGTATGAAAAAATGTGGGAACACATTCAGGCACATATTTTTGTTGAAATGTTAAAAAATTGTGCCACTTTCCCTGGAAACAAAGTGAGAAAGGATTTCAGAATATTAGGTTTTCCCACTCTCTCTTATGTGTAAAAATGTCTGCATTGTAGCTTTACATAAGAGTGCAAAGGCACAAGCATATTTCTTCTGTTTTCAAATATATTTGCATAAGTGTGCATGAGTACATTGAAAAATATATAAGTAAAACAATACGTATGTCCATCTAAGTCTATATACATACAGAACATGTCCTATAACAAAGATGCAGACAATAAAATCAGTCCTGACAATCCCAATGGTTTTGCTTCTCAGAAATTTCTTTTCTGATTCTCAGTTTTCTTTTTTTGATATCCTGTTGCACAATAATAAAAACCCCACCATGATTGAGGGCTCCCAGCCAAGCTTGCTTCAGGGTTATCAGTGCAGCAAAGCTTGACCTTGCTATGTAGGAAATCTGCTTTAAATTAGAGCTTGCTCATAGCACTGCACAACCCAATCAATTAAAGTGAAGGAAAAAAAAGGAGAGAAAAGTGAACACATTAAAGAGAAGATAACTTTCAGTTCAATTCCATTAATTGTATTTTTCTTGGGTTGTGTGTAGATTCACTCTACATTGTGCTTCAATAGTGTCTGAATCCTTGATGTTTTCCTACTCTTCCAAAGTAGTCACTTCCCTCCTGACAGCTGCCATAGGCTTCTGCCAATGGAGTTATTTCTTACCTGAAAATGTATTGAGTCTGGCTGAGATGAAGGCTTTTTCCCTGTAGCAGTCCTCACAGTGCTGAGCTTTGCATTGGTGACAGGAAAGGTGTTGATAAATACCAGTGTTTTGTCTACAGCTGAGCATCCCTGACCCAGAATCAGCCCTTTCTCTCCAATATTCACACACCACCAGTAGCTTGGGGGTGGGTAAGATCCTGGGTGGGAACACAGCCCAGATAACCAGCCCAAAATAACTAAAGGAATATTTCATACCATGTGATATCTGCTCAACCATAAAAGCTGAGATAAAGGAGGAGGAAGAGAAAACATTTGTTATTACAATGTTAGCTATCCAAAGCAGCCACGTATGGAAGCCCAGCTTCCTAGGAAGGGGCTGGGCATTGCCTGCCCGCTGATGGGAAGTACAGAATAAAAACTGTCTTCTCCTTTGCTTTCATGCACAACGTTTGCTTTTACTTTATTCAACTGCTTCTATCTTGGGCCACAAGGGTTTTTTCCATCTTATTTCCTGCTCCCCGTGCCCTGTGCTGCTGAGGATGGGAGTGATAGACTGGCTTGGTGGGAGCCTGGCGTCCAGACATGGCTAACCCAACTCAGAGAGTCAAGGCTACATGAGAACTGCCATGAAGCTCATTATATTCAGTGTAGCTGGCAGGTTCCTCTAGTGCAAAACATTACCACAAGTCACTTTTCTGACTAGTCACCCTCAGATATAATGTATATTATATCTGAAATCTTTATTTGATGGTTAGAGTTGCTATTTTTATTGACTCTGTTGATGTTCAGCCTTGGACAATCAATCAATCAATCAATCAATCAATCTCCATCTAGTAAACTTCAGCAGACTTCTGAGGTTTTTGGACCAGAAAACCAAAAGGTGATAAATTATAAGGTCTAAGATGTTTATTAGTAAATATTCCCTCTATTTCATGTAAGACTTTCCCCCCTATTTTAAAGATATATTTACACAGAGACTAATTTGCATCTTTGGTGGAGCTTTTATATGGAAGGAAACCATAACACAATAGTTTTTGTATGAATTATTGTCAGTCTTAGAATAAAAATGTGAGGGAACCGTATAAGAAAAGACTGATACTTTCCTTCCACTGGGAAAAGAAAAGGATATTTAAAGTCTGTGGCCTGAATTTTCATTTTTTACTGTTCAAAATAGAACAAGCATGCTTTCCCCTCCCTTTTCCTAAGCTTTATTTTTGCCAGGAATATTTACGGATTTTTTGCGACCAGAGCATCTCTCCAATTTTTTTTATTTAGGGAAAAAACCATAGAAAAAATCTAGCACTTAAGACTATATATCTAAAATGACTCAGATAATAATTTTTAGTAAATGCCTTTTTCTTTTTATATTCAAACACAGATCAGCAGAAAGTAAAATGGCTTTCCTCTGACAATGTTTGAGCACACAAGGGGAATAAATTCTGTCACTATGGACCAATTCCTAAGTGGGATAAAAAATTCTTGACTAGAATTCAGCTACTTAAAATTCAGTTTACTAAGATGTTTTATGATCACGAACCATAAAGCTTGCCAGCAAAGCTGCCCAGAGGATAACTGCATTAACTTTTATTCTATTTTGGTTCTGGGGAGGTAGTTTAGAAAAGAAAATTCTTTCCTTTTCAGCTTATTGTTCAATAAGTTTAAATCATGGTATTTAAGAAATTCGTGTTTAAAATAGATATGGCTTGCACTAATGTAGTATACAGACCTGTGTGTCATTTATAGCTTCCAATTAGAAAAATACTCTTCTATATTTCCTCTATGAGATCAGTTGGAATTTAAGATCAGTTTATTCTTTACAGTGAAATGAAAAAATACATTGCTCTAAAAAAGCCCCACTATTCTTTCTAAAGAAGATTGCAATACATTGAAAATGAGAAGTCCATTCAACAGTTTCACTGTAAATTCCAAATCAAATTAGTTGTTCTTTTTATTAGTCTGCAAGATACACCACTGTAAATTGATGCTTGTATTCACTGCTTTCACTGCTTGCTTCACTGCTTAGCTGTTTGCTTTTTGCTGCTGTAAGAAATGCACAAATCAAAGAAATAAAAATCAAGATGCCTTTGTCTTCATTGTTTCCTGTGTCTTATTGTGGCTTTTGGTTGTCACCTCACCTGTCTGAGCTCCTGGGGCTTTTTTCTTCTCTCCTATTACCTATGTTGGTCAAACATTGTTTTTAGTTCAATTATAATACCTTACAAAATCCAGCTGTGCAAGTCTAAATATGAAAAAAGCTGATTGATCTTGAGTCCTACTAGTTTCAATGAGGATTGGTAAAATCCTTCTGTCAAATTCCATCCATTTAAATATATAAATGAAAACTTCTCTGTACTATGGAATAAAGAAAGTGTAAAGTCGTATATATTTATGAAGGTTTTGCAACATAAGCTTAAAATATGTGATTAAATATATTTGGTCTAGAGGTATTGTTGTTTGAAAATGTTGCGTGAATTAGAAAACTTGGAATATGTTATACCTACTGTGAAAGTGTCTGGCTATTAATTTCCAAAAAAAATTCATTGTGATAATGTGCATGTCTGGTTGGAAAGAAAGATATTTTGAATGTCTGTAAAAGTGAACAAATACATATAGAACTGAGTTTCTGGGAACATTATTTCTGTGATCTTCACCAAATTTATGTGGATGTTTGTTAGTGTCCTAGTGTGTTTCTTTTCCCATTCTCAAGGATAATTTGAGTGCACTAAATTTGAAGAATAATTTCTTATTGCTCCTAATAAGGATCTAAATTTAAAATTAAAATTTAAATAGAAATAATATTTTGTTTCAAGATATAGAGCAGTAGAAACCTGAAGCTTCTTTTCTGTCTCATTATTTAAGTTTACTTTGTTTACTATTGTTGTGCAAAAGAAGTTGTGTCTGTGCTCAGAATTGCAGAAAGTATAATGTTGGAAGGGACCACAGTGGGTTGTTTGGTCCAATCTCCCTGCACAGGTGGAGTCATCCTTGGGAACATAGCACAGGACTGCACTCAGACAATTCTTGAATATCTCCAGTGAGGAAGACTCCACACACTCTGTGGACAATCTGTTCCACTGCTCAGTCACCCATACATTAAAGAAGTTCTTCCTCATGCTCAGGTGGAACTTTCTGTGCATCAGTTTCTGCCCATTGCCCCTTGTCCTGTGGCTTGACATGACTGAAAGAGCCTGGCTCCATCTCCTTGAAATGCTCCCTTCAGATACAGACATTGGTGGGGTCTACTCTCTGCTGCCTCTTCTCAAGAATGAACAGGCCCAACTCTCCCAGCCTGTCCTCCAAGGACAGAAGGTCTGGTCCTGGTAAAAAACAAAGAATTATATAATGGGCGAAGACTGAGACACCCAAGATAAGCAAAAAACCACAAGAGTTCAATGCAGATATCTGTTGACTTTGCCTCAGAGTATCTGCACTGCACATTGCCAGTCTGCTGTCACAAACGAGTGGTTTGATCCCTTAAAGAATCACTGTCAAATGTATTGGCAAAAGTAGGGCTTCTTGTGAATTTGCAAAAGTACAACTTTACATAGTTAGATGGCAAGGCTCACTCTATAACTTACTACACAAATGAAAGCGTACAAAGATCCAGTTAGAAGCAATTTGGTATGACTTGCATTGAAGCCAGGAATGCAAAAAGGGGTAAGGGTGCAAAGGATATGAATAAAAAGATAAGGGTGAAAAATGGTTTATCAGCACTAAATTATTGAATATTCTACTGTTGTAGAGTGATTTGAGAGGATTCAATATAATTATAACAATGATTTAACTATAGATTTGGGATACTACCATTCATACCATAATCAATTCATATACACAGAAGTAAAGCAATGTGTATAGTTTTTTTATGAGTGTAAAGGTACAATTAAAAGTTCCAGTCATGTTCAGTGAAACACGCACATCAAGTCCTTTTGTGTTTCCCAACAGCCAAGGATTCCCCCTTGAAGAATTGTGTGTGAGGGCTTATCAGCCTAGGTCTCATCATCATCAGTGATGGTCCTACTGATATTGTAAACTTGGGCATCTGGGAGCTCTGAGAGGTATCCTAGTGAGAGGAAGGTGCTGGTGCAACCTGCTGTTGTCTAGGAGAACGAAAAGGGCCTCACAGTACTGCTGTTTGTAGGGTCACAGCGTGATTAACTTTGGTCGCCAGTAAGTTTCCATCCTGGCCATAATCCAAGCCAATAACTACTGCACCTTTTTCTCAGAGTGCAGTAACTGGCACAGTTCCACTCAAGGTATAACTCCCAGTGATGCTTCTCCACTTAAACTACGACTCAGGTAAATAGTTTGCCATGGGTACAAAGGATAATTGTTTGTCCTTTAGTTTCCTTGGTTGATGTTTCTGATATTTCCCAGCTGATGTTTCTGGTTGATCCCATTTTTTACTGTGCAAGTGCTCCTAGTATGATCAACTCATGGCTCATTTGGTATGGTCAAGGGCCGCTTCACATGCAGCTGGTTCAGTCAAGGCTTATCAGGAGGTTCTGAAATTGTAAAACAGGACTGAGAAAGTGCTGGGGGAGGGCATGCACCACCACACCTATGAATTTTCTTTTCTGTCTTTAAAATTCCTGAAGATTAATTAAATGAAAATGAGAAGTGCTTGGATTTAAAGCAGAAAACAAGAAAGTTTGTGCTCAGAAGCCAGGAAGAGTTGAAAGCTTCCCATCTGTTTTCATGACTCTTTGTTGGGTGATTAACTTGCATGCGAATAGGAAGAATAGCTTAATCGTACAGTGGGAAACACAACAAAAATCTCACATGTTGTTTTGACTGTTGTAGAGCTTGTTACTGTGTGTGTCTGGGGCGTGACTTTGCTCTCCTCCCATTTAACAGAGCAGCAGAGCCTCCTGCACTGTTAATACAGTGTGTTAACAACAGGGGTGGAACACACGAAGATCACTGGCCTTTAACAGTACAATCTCCTTTTTATTGTATCATTTAATAAAAATAGGCAAGGTTGAAAACTTTTGACAACACTGATAGCATGATCCATAGTGGTGTGATAAAATTGACACTACTTCAATGTAACTTAATCTAGTTTAACTAATTGTATTGAAGGAAATATTGATATTCATGTCAACAAGCTTGATACTTAAATGCATCATCTAAATGAGGTTTTACTTCATTAAAAAGTGAATAAAAGACATGTAACACATAAATAAATTAATCTGTCAAGTCCAGAAATGAGGCTTTCAAAATAATTCTAAGATATTGTTTAAGATTTTTCTTGGAGAATTTGAAGGGGGGCTTAATTACAGATGTCATGCATAATATTCATAAAAATTTACAGAATTCCAAAACTAGTTGTAAAAACCAAACTGCTTTCATTCTGATTTTGAATCAAATGATTTCTTAGGTTTCAGGATGAAGCAAGCATAAATTTATGAGCATGGCTTAAATATGGTTCAAGTCCATGTTTCCTGGGAAGTCTCTGTTGATCTTAGATCTAATTTAACCAACCACATTTTAAACCTCTAGAATTTAGGTTATAATTTCTTAAGTTATAATCATATTCTAAAACAGATATTTAGGACAGGTGAATATTCTCATTGTGTGCCTGTATCTCTTACTGAGTATAAAGAGGTTTCTAATGTACACTAGATACTAAGCAATCTAGAAATCACTTAAGTGAAATAAGTCTGAACTTGGTGTAAAACTCATAATTTCTTAACTCATAATTTCTTAATAATATTTGAGATTTCACATATTCTCTCATGCCTTTGTTTTTCATATTCACAAATGTTCTATTTTATGTTATTTAAATGTTCCTTTCATGTAATGGCACAGCCTGGTAATAATGACATAAAATTGGACAACATGGGGAGCTACAACAGGAACCTGAGTACAGGTGGATTCACTCTTCCTACTTAGAAACAATCTTTTGGATCTGTGAATTATTTCTCAGAATACTGAGAAGGGTAAGGGTACACCTCTGCCTGATATGTGGGTCACAGGAGCATTTCCATAGGCTGAGCATCATGTGTGCTGCTTTCTCTGCTTATTCCCTTAACTTTTTGGGAGAGTAGGCAGACTGCACAGCCCAAGAGAGGTAGTGCTGTGCTCTGGGTAGGATTGAATGATCAGGGGACATGCCCTGAAGTATTCATGCATGGGGGTTCGCCAGGAATGATCAAAGTAGTGAAATAGGTAAAAACCAAATCTATAGGCTGGGCACAGAACTTAGGCTAGTGTATAGTTCCATCACTAGCCAAGTCCAATCCCATCAGTGGCAGTGGTAGCATTGGAGATACAGTATTTAAGAAGGATAAAAACTTCAGTGCAGGAGCTATTTCAGCTGGAGAGGGGGTGAGAATATGTGAGAGGAACACCTCTGCAGACACCAAAGCCAGTAAAGCAGTGGTGGGGAGGAAGTGCTCCAGATGCTGAAGCAGGGATTCCCCTGCAGCCCGTGGTGCAGACCACAGTAAGGCCTAGAGCAATGAGGGTAAAAAAAAACAACTGCATTCTGGAATATAAGGAGGAGAAACATGAAAATGGTACATACAGAAATAGAGACTAAATATTTTAGAGCTTTTGTCCAAAAGGGGGATATAGACTTGATAGGTTTTACAACTGATCTGAGCAGAAGTGCTTTGTTAACTTAACAAAAACAAAGGTTTTAAAAAATGTACTTTTTTTTTCTCCCTTAGATTTTACAAGAAAAAAACATTTTAATAGTTCCTTCAGGTAACTGGTAACCATAGTTGAACATAAGTAATGAATGTTGGATGCTAAAAGTTATGGTGGTGTGTTGGATAAATCAATTTCTGTTTCTTATGATGAAAACCTGCTTTTTATGTGTCAGTACTCTTTTATTTTGAAGTACTTTTCATTTTCTATTGCATACATGGGTTACAAGCTATAAAACACACATTATTTTTAGAGCTGTGTTCCAGCCAGCCATCTGATGTGACTTTTATGGTGATATTTCTGTAGAGGATTTAGTTGTGTTCTTGTTACATTGATATTTTTTTTACCTGAGTATCTTTCAAAGCTTAGTAGCATATATACCAAAAGATGAAGACATGTGGTGGCAGTAGATGTGTTGTTCAGTACCACTCTCTGACCATTTAATTCTCAACTTTGCCTTTATGCTGTTATAAATTGAAGACTCTTCTGTCAAGTGTGCCTCACATCTAAAGGAATATAAGGGTAGTATTTAATAATCTGCTTGCTCATGTAGCTGGCATTTACGTACAACCTGTCCCTCTTTTCTGAACAAAAAATCAAAAAGCTGATTGAGCTTTTACTTTAAGTGTGACAAGGCTTTTCCACCCAGCTTCCAGGCTGAGCTGCAGACCAGAATTCTTGTTCTGCTTAGAAACTGCCATATGGAAGGAGTCGTTACATCTTTTCCTAAGACACTGGTGACTTTTGGTACTCTTGATGAGTCAGAATGTAGAGCCCATCATTGATAAAATTAAGTTAGGGTCATCTGTGCAACACCATGTTTTTGTAGGTAAGATATGCATTCAAGTACATGTACATATATAGTTTCTCTTCTATAATATTACAATTTTATAATCTTTAACTATATGGCATATAGAACAACAACAAAACTAGAAACCGGAAAGGACTTTGGAGGAAATTGTTTGCTTTGTTATATAGTATGTGCTAAATCCAGGCCTTTTTCTTCTTCTGAACAGTTATGAAAGTAAATTCTTTTAAGGTTTTGGACCAAATCTCAAATTCTCTTAAATCCAGGTAGCTTTATCAAATTCAATACCATTACCTTGCTTCCCATACACTGAGAGTCTGTATCATTTTCCAGAACAAATTTCATCAACCTGATTTGTTACATGTGCAAAGGAGGTTATAGAACAGGAAAATCTTTTTAAGCTACTGTGATCTTTATATAAAAGAGACTTCCCTAATTTAAAAAAAAAAGAAAAAAAAAAGAGAGAATTATCATTACAGTGTCCACTTTATTTCAGATCCACCAGTTTAATTTTAGTTTTGTTTTCTTAGTGAATTTTTGTTCCACAAATGTCAGCTTCTTTCAAGTCACAGTCCTTCCATGGTGATAAACTAGTGAAACCAGACAGGGGTATAGTTTCAAAGTAGTGTGTAGGCAGTATTAGCACAAATCCTGTTATACATGAACAGATTTTAGCACATACCTCCCTTGCAGTGCTTTGAAAATGTATCCTTTCATATAAAAATACCTGCATGGACAGCAATATACAGAACAGACTTTGTTTTGTTAGGAGAGTTCTGCATGTTTGAAGTGCCTAAAGTAATTCAAATTAACCCTTTTTTGTAATCAGCAAGGGAGAAGTCTATTATACGAAAATGGGCAGCCATTTATTCAAAAGTGCCTACACTGTAGTGAGATTTTTTCCCAGCTTGATCCACTAATCTAAAAAACATTAGAGAAGAACTATTAAAATAACACAGAAAAGAGAGCAAATCAGTAAAACTCAATCAAAACATAAAGTGCTACCATTATGGATGTGGAAAAAATCCCTTTTGCATATTTCACTAAGAATATTCTTTTTTTTTTGAAATAAAACATGTAAAAACCCGTGAGATTTTGATGTTGTAATCTCAACACATGTTGAGAATATAACACACGGGCAGAATAATTTTTTTTAGTTAGTGTTCTATTAGCAGAATCCGGTCTACTAAATACTGGCATAAGATACTGAAGAACCAAAAATCTTTCTATTCCCTAGGGTTAAGGATGATACAAAAGCCCTCTCTGACAGATATTTCTACCCAACATTAATAAGTTTCCTCCAGCTTTCCTCTAAACATGATACTTCTGCAGATTATCCTATTGCATTTGATAGTAACTACCCTCTATAATTCTCTCAACATTTTTTTTACTTTCTTTTAATATTTTTCTAAAATTATATTTAGTACTAAAAAATTATGCCCATACATAAATATAATTTGCATATATAGTCTTTTAAGTATTAGGTATAGAATTATTTATTATTTTATTGATTTTACATATGCTATCATTCAGTTCTGTTAAATCTTGTAACCTGTTTTTTGAGACCAGAGAAGTCAAAAGAGCTAATTTATTTCTCCTATATTATTTGTTACTTTATATAATTTTATATGAATTTGTCTTTGTTTTATGGACCCACAGCCAATATATGACTTTGAACAGGTTACCTTAATTGAAAATTATTATGGACAGAGGTAGAATTTAGAACCTCAGATTGAAAAGAAATAGTGTTTTAATGCTCTAGTCAATTTTCTGATAGTACTTCCATTTAATCAAGCCCCTTTTTGTTCCAGAACAGCCACAAACACCAGTGCAGGCCAGACACATCCTTACCTGAACAGCAGGACACCTGCCTCCTGAATCAGCTTTGCCACAATTCAGAGGGATGCCCCAGGTTTGTGTCTAAGAAGCAGATGCCCTCCTTACAAGTAGTAGTGTTGGTTACCACTCATCATGTAGCATGAAAGAGAAACTACCTTCCATTTGTCAGGATCTTCAGAGTTCTTCTGGAATCACCACAATTATGAATTGTTATGTGATCAATAACAAGGTAGGACCTACTGGCTGCTTTGGGAAGGACAGATTTTTTTAGAAATAGGTACACAGTTCTTTCTCTTGCTGGTTCGAGAACTTTGGATACGGGGTAAAAATGGAAAAGGACTCCCACCATGAGAAGTTCAGCTAATTACATCTGGCATTGTTTTGTCTGTGAGGGATAGACAAATGGCTTTCCAAGTGGGTGGGAACATATTGATTCTTCTAATTGGGCATCCTGGAGGGGGAAAAAAGCACTTGAGGATCAAAAAGCAAACATTCAGAGGAATTCCATGCATATTTAACTTCATCTTAACAATTCCATGTACCTCATTTATGATGAAATTAGGCAAAAGTATTTTATTAATTATAATATTAATTCATACAATGGAACATTCTACAATTTTATCCCAGGGTGGTATTAACTGAAAGTTGAACAGCTCTAAACTGGTGTTAGGACTAGCTCAGAAACTTGTTTAAAGACATAAATGGATCCTATGTAATTTGCTTTTCTATTTTACATCACTATTAAAAAAGCTATAGTCAGGTGTGATGAATTTAACCCCAAAAGTTTTATGATATGCTCAGCTGTGAGCATGCAAGGAAGTGGATACCTGTTCATTAGAGCACTTACACAAGAGCTGACGTGTATATCTAACAAACTTGGTGAAAAAAAGGATTTATGCTGGTACTTGCAATCTCTGCAAGGATTATTCTGAAGAATTTTGTAGCACTAAAGTCAAGTTGCATAAAAGATAACCATAAAACACATAAAGATAAAGAACGAAAGATTGGATATAATTCTCTATTAATATATTTCAGCTGACTCAACACCAACTGAGAATACTATTTCACTTTCACATTTTTCTTCTAAGGCAAGACACAGGGGTTCATTCCATTTTTCTCCTCACTTTCTCTCTTCCCTGTAAGAAGCTTGCAGGCTCATCAAATTCACATATGCAAACAGACAAAAGCAATCCTCCTGGCCACCTAATTCTAATTCAAGCTGTTTTGCACAGCTACACTACTAAAAGGCCACATTCTTGAAGAATGATTGCCTTCTCTGCATACTTATTAGCTAGCTTGGTGCCTGGAAATGTTTTTTCCTGTGCTGTATAATAATCTTTGTGTCCTTTTTAAAAAGGAGCTGTACCTCACCTGCATCACAGATCTGGCTGTCATCTAACTTGGCACATCACCTAGGTCAGACACACTTGATAACTGTGCAGTGAGTTATGCAGAATCTAGAGAACTCATTTAATTTAGTAGAACAGTATCTTGTTACAGACCTAAAAAAAATTAATTTTCAGGTGTTTCTGTAGGAGAACAATTAACTATCATTAACTTTTATTAGTAAAAACAAAAAGAGAGAGAGAATACATTTTCTATTGAAATCTAGATCTTATTTAAATGATTCTGCAAGAATCTTTCTGACTTTGAATTCTACAAAATCATATAGGTGGTTTCTCTTAGGAACACATAAAGCAGTGCATGTATAAAACTACAGGAGCATCCAATCCATAAGTACTCTAAGGACTTCATTGTGGATCATTACCTCTCTATCAGGACTTGAGGAATAATCTGCATTAAATAGCAGACTGGACAAATTTGTTCTCCTTAGCTTGTGGAATGGCTGCAAGCTGACTGGGATCTCTCTGGTTTTTAATATTTATTTACTGAGTTTGTTACTGAGTTTGTGCATGTGTGCTTGGTTGAAACTTATTATTTATTCCCTATATTGAAATAATGGAAGGGAAAAATGACTCTTTGTTTATATGGCATAGCTGAATGACAAATGTTATTTTACTTGTTGCACTCCTTCACTTTGTCTTTCTCTTGGGATTGTGGTTGCACAAATAGCAGCTTTAATGTGTGATTAGAAAGCTGAAAAATGCCCATCCCCCAAATAGTCTCCAGTATCCAAATTGACTGGTTCCTTCATCCTTTCCTGTGCTTTATTTCTTCCACCTTGATGAATAAGATGACATTGTAGTTGCCAACTGTTAAACTGATTGTGTTGTTAGGACCCATTATTCATTTTATCTCAAGTACCTTAGCTGACCACATGCTATGGAGAGCTACAGAAATACAGTAATCGGTTTTGAAAATGTTACTGGTAAATCATTAATTCAATTGGCCAATTTCCTATGAAGCAGATTTTTGGAAATATGTTAGTGATGTCCTCTTCAGTTGGGAACCTGTTCCACCCAGTCTGAAGCCAGTATCTCTTTTTCTAAAGGATATTTGCCCTGATGGAACCTTTCCTAAGTTTATTTGTATGTTTCTTAAAATGTGAGCTCAGACTGCAACCTATTAATCAGAGCACATGCTGATAGCAAACACACATTTTCAAATGCTTTAATGAAATTTAATATCTTTGAAATTCTGGTTTCAGTGGATTGAAAGATTTAAAAGTTTTTGAGCATACATGTGTAGGAGGGAGGCAGATGCTCAGATATACCTGCACACACATAAAATTGCATCCTTGCAAGGTTTGGTTGCTAAGTTGCTGATTGCTACAGCAAGTGGGTGCAAGTTCCTCTGTGTTAGACTATAAAAAAAGAGGATAGTGAGGATGATCCAGGTTTTTATGATAAAATTTGGAAGTCTGTCCTGCTGTGTCAGGACAAGGAAATAACATGGATAATTTTGAACATAGTCACTGGAAGGCATGTACCCATGCCTGAGGTGATTTTTTGAATTCCTTTTTAATAGATGAAATGCAAAATTTAGTATCCTGTTCTCAGAAGTTAGCTATTTATTGAAAACTATTGAGAGAAGATCTTTCTATGCTTGATAAAGAAAATAACTTCAGAGAGTGATTCAGTGTGTTTTAAACATTTACGTTTCATTCATTCAGAAGGTATTAGATACTAGCTTGGCATAGATATATGAAATTAGGTGGGCTGAATCCCACACACTAAGTATTATTATATTTCATATCACTTTCTGTACTATCCTTAACCTTTTTCACCTGCAGCAGGTTTTTGCAGGGAGCTGGATAAGTATAGGCAGATCCACCCAATGCACTGTTGTTATCACAGCCATAACTGACATACATTCTTTAGTATGTTTTTAGCAGGCACTATTAAGGTATCAGTAGATTCTGGATTAGTGGGAAACATATTGTATTATGAAACTATATTATATGATTCGGAGCTAGATTATGTTATGAAATTTGAGACACATTTTTTAGTGTTCTAGTGTTTCTGGAAGTCCTGATGATGCTGAGTGGAATTCTGTATGTTTGCAGGATTGAGCTTTCTATAATATAAACAGAAGATGTTTTCAATCCAAAGAGAGATTACTGCCATGTGCCTTTTATATTGAGTTATCTATGGATTGTCGTCATGCAATAGAAAAATGGAAATTCATTACAACGAAGGATTTGCTAGATCTATAACAATCCAAATTCTTATGGAGATCACCAAGGATTTCCCTTGTAAAATCTGAAAGCCAGTACCATAGAATAGGCAGTTTATTGGAATAGAAATGACCGAGTTGCTGTACATGACATTTCATTTCTGGATGGCAGAAAAGATCAATGTGCTTGGCTACAGCTCCTGAATTAATATCCCTTTCTACCATGGAATAGAATACTGCTATACAGCTTCTTACTCTCATCATGATGACAGAATATTCTGAGTTGAAAGGGATACACAAAGATCATCAAGTCCAAGTCTTAAGTGAATGGCCTGGATGGGGATTGTACCCTCACCCTTGGTATCATTAACACTGTCATCTAACAAATTAAATAATATCCTGTGGCTTTCAATGAAGTGGATACTTTTAGGGTAGTATCAATTTATATAATAATTCAAATTATGATTTATTGAGTTATTCTTCATTTCTGTACCAAGCAGTATTTTTTTTGCTAGAGAGCTCAAATGCCAATAAATGCAAAGTTCCATGCTGCAATGTATTTCTCTAGTAGCAGCTGTGTGTGCTAATGAGGGGCAAATCATAGTTTTTGTATTAACTCATTTGAAATCTCCTAGAGTAAAGGTCAGGCTTTTTTTTTTAATTCAGTGTTTTGCAAAACAGCCCCTCTTTTTGTCATATTTATTTACAAAGTTTTGAAACCTCTTTGGAAAATGTTTTGTACAATAAATTTGTGATTATTTTTTATTACAATTCACTTCAGTTTAGAAAGAGATTTTTTTTTATTCAGATGTACTGAAATTATTTTTTCTAATTTTTTCAACCAAACAGTATTTAAAACATTCAGTCCAGTAAATCTTGCTTTTAAAGATGATTTTGGCTTCCTGAGTGAAAAAAAAACCCCATACTTGGGACCTTCACTATTTTTTTAAAAATAAGTTTGACTACTTTCAGAGCTTCTGATGAATAGAATTGCACCAAGCTGCCTGGATATAAAGCTCTCTATGAGACATAATATTAATAGGGATTTCATTAGTGCAATTGTAGGTTCTTTATGGTAATTTTGACATGCTAAACACGTGTCTCCCTGTGGAGAGTGTGTTTTGAGCTATAAAGGACTAACAATGATCTAGGCTTGTGCTCTAATTTTTGGGTTTTTGCATCGGGTTTTTTTTAATGATCAAATTCTGGGGAATTCTTCTGTACTTAAATATAATTGGAGAAAAAGCTACAAATACTGTAATTCTAATTGAGCATATTCCTGCACACCAACATCATTTGAACTCCTCCTCCTCAAGCCTCATTTAAGCAGCATGCCTTGCCAGGCCCTGCAGAAAAATAGCTTCTCAACATCAACTCCCACACCTCCTTTAACACAAGATTGCTAGATTTTTTTTTCCTCCTTGACAGTCAGAAGGGCAGTTGGTAAACAGGCCTGGAAAAGGGTCTTGAGGTATTAAAGGAGCTCAAAGGGGAGAAGATAAGCTTCAGAAATTATGGAGAGATGGAAATTTCCCTACCATTTGTAGGAGTGTCTGTGTTACTGTTGCTCTCCAAGCAGCCACTGAAAACTGAAGGACAGAGAGTAAAGCCCCAGCAAAGTGGCCACTTCTTCAAAGACAGGGGGATGAAGAACACATTTATTTCTGAACTTTGAAGGCTTTCTCACCAAAAAGAGAAACATATTGTTGCACAGTTTTCCTATTCTGACAGGACAAACGACAAAAAGCTGTGGCTTCTCTTTCACAGTCCTCTTAAATCTGGAAATTCCTCCTACAGACTTCAAGAGTTTGCATCCAGACTCCTAATGATGGCGAATGCTGAATGTTTTAGAATGTGCAGATTATGGGATTTTTTAACTGGTTAATGAATTTTTCAGTGTTGAGAAGCACACAGGTAAACTGCTGAATTTTCAACCATTAGCCGTACTTACATAACATAAACCAGTGTAATATAGTGGGATCTGACCTGAAACCACAGCTTTCTAAAATTACAAGAGCATTTTTAAAAAGTGCAGATACTTGGAAGTCATTGTAAGGTTTCTGGTCTGTTGAAACTCATTGAATATCCTTACTCAGTGCAGCGAATGCCTTAGGTGCATTCAGCTACACTGAACACGATTCTTTTTTCAAATTCACTCTTCTATGAAGTTATTTAAAATGGCATCAAAGCCCTGTACTATAAAGGAATCAATTTAGATGACTTCAAAAACAGTAAAGTTTGATTGAGAATTTAATTGAAAGTTTAGTTCTTTCCCCTCCTCTCAGTGATACCAAATTATTTTCTATAAAAAGACTTTTTAGAAATACTTTACTTTATAAAGTGAAGTAGGAGCTAAAGGATGTACATACTGAGGATTTTTAAAGCATTTCATAGCATGAAAAAAAATGAGAGCCAGCAGCAAGGCACAGTCACCAATATCTCACTAGTTAACTATTAAGATGGTCACAAATCACATCCTGCTCAAGCACAGCCCAAAACCACACTGCAAGGTCTGTCTTCTAAAGGGAAACAGGTGGAGCATGAACATTTTCATATTTTCATCATTCTCTTGGACTGCCAGTGTCCCATGGCAGTCCTTGGGAAGCACTGTCTGTCTAGAAGAATAGTTCATATATGGTTTGCACTTTTCAGAGTGACTTCAGTCTTTTTTTTCTCCATTGAAAATTCTCTAGCTCCCGACTATTTTGCCTTCCAGAACTAATATTTTCACAAGCCTGAATAGGGTCTAGGGTTCCTCCAAACTGCTATTTGCAAATGTGGTGCAATACAAGAAAAATATATTACAAAAACTGTTTATGCCTACCTTTATAACTTATTGTCATTGTCAACTTCCTATCAAAGTCTTGCAAGTGTCTGTGATGGACTTTTATTTCCTCATTTAACTATGTAAAATTGATTTTATTGCAAGACTAATAAAGAACACTTTATTTTCAAAGGAAGATTGAATAATTGCATTAACAGGTCACTGTGTCAGAATAATGTGACATTAGTGTAATGCAAGGAGTAAGCACATTGAGGATGGAACCAGCATACAGGCAGAGGTGTTGACTCTGTTGAGGTGAATAAGAATAGGAAGAATTTTAATGTCAAACAGAATATAAAAGAACAAAGGGATTGTCATAAGATGATTAATAACATAGTAGTGTATGTTATATAAAAATAATTTATATGCCTTACTTAGACTTGATACCTAACTTTGAGATATCTACTGTTCATAAGAATGAATTAGAAGGTAAGTTGCTGTAGAAATTAAAATTTTTAGGAGACAAGCATTCATGAAGTTTTTTTGTTGTTTCCTCATGAAGATTATAAAAAAGACTAATTGGTATTGTTGCAGTGTTTCATAGTTTAGCTATAATTTCATTTGATTTCCAGAAAAAACAATTTGTTCTCTAGATGAGATTGATATATAATAGGCTGTAGATGGAAGTACAGTAAGGCAAAAAAACACACAAGTTTAAGGACTTCCTGTCATGCTGATATAGAAATAAGAATTCTGTAACTTATTTTTCCTAATGTTTTCTTGGTATAGAAACTATCAATCAATTTTTCTTTATCCAGTTCTGATCACTGTTAAGGTAGGATGTTGAGCATAATATAACATGCAGCCTATCATGCATGCACCTTGCCTATCATTGCAGCCACCTTGCTCTAGCTTTTATTCATGTGTTAGCATTTATACTGGCCCTTGGGCAATGTGTGCTGGAGGTATCTGAAGGTATCAGTACCCTGTAAGTCTTGAAAACTCCAGTCACAGCACAGTGAAGGGTTGTACCCACTTGGGGCTGGGCATCTACATTAGCAACAGGCTCCAGAGGGAGAACCTGCTGGAGCCACCCAAAACTGCCTTGGCAGATTGATTGCAGTCTGCTTGTAAAAAATTTGTAAAAGTGAGATGGGTGCTTTCACTTTGTGAGAATACTCTTGGACTGTCTGGTCTTCAACATGGCAAAGAAGTAACTGACAGTTATGACGAAGGCACAGAAAAGAAGAACTAAAAATGTTAAACTTTGTAACCAGGGGAGAAGCCAGGATTTTTAATTGAACCTTCAAGCAAAAAACCAAAAAGACAGAAACACGCCCCGCCCCCCCCGCCAAAAAAAAAAAGGAAATTTGCAAGTGTTTAATTAAAATAAAGCAACCCCAAAAAGTTTCTCATCTGCTATGTCCCCTCTGTCTCTTCATACTAAACTTCTACCTTGAGGCTTATTCTTGAGCAGAAAATTCTAAACAAAAATGAAAGCTTTGCCCTCAGAAGGGTCCTTTGCAGCTCATCCACCATGACAATCTGTAAAATTCCAGCAGCAGAGGAGAACGACTAATTAAAACAAAATACATGTTCTGTGTTTTAGCACAGACAAGTACATGATCTATTGTTTTCCTAGCATAATTCCACGATTTTTCTGGGCACTGATATTTTTTAAGTAAAGCTCCCTATAGCTGTCCATTTATTAAGTCGCAGGCTCTTGAACATTGCAATAAAATATAACTTAGAAAGGATCTTCATCTATGCTCAGGGAGTCTCAAGGGAACAAAATCTCTTTAGTATTTCTGACACTTTCTTTGTGGGGCACTGCCCGCTGAGAGCTGACTGAGATACCTAAAAAATTCAAAAGCTTATTTTCTTTCATTATTCCTACATATTTTGTTCCGTATGATAATTAAAGAGATCTTTCCATGATCACTAACTACTTTTTTGTGTTCTTCCAGCAGCCTGAGAAGAGTTAAAACATTTTGGACAGTCTACATTGAAGAATCACATCCATTTGTAGGTATCTGTTGTTAGGTGTTTATACATTGCTTACTGTCCCAAGTTTACTCTTACTTGTATTGAAATTACACAGCTTATTGTAGAAGTCTTTAAATCCTTACAGGTAGTCATCTCACCTGCCTCTAAGGCATAAAATATGATGATTGATTTAAACTAGTCAGTTATACCACCTTTGTAATGAATCAATATTATCCCTAAAGGGAAATTTATTCTTGAGAATAAATTAAGAGATCCTGAATATCTGGAAATCTACTTTTGAACACGTAAAGGAAGGAATTCAGCTGTGTTTTCCTAACTTATGCCAATGACCTAATTGCTGATTCCTTTTCCCTTTCTTTACTCTGCAACTGAGGAATCTTTCCACTTCATGTTCTGTATTTTGTGCTCTACAATATTTGTAGTTTTCACAATGAATGAGCCATGTCTACTCATCTAATACAGCAAGAATAAAATCACAAATTCTTCTCAGTAGGGGTATATCTGGGCTCAGGCAACAAGCAGAACATTTTGAACATTTGACTGTTCCTATCACTAGAGCTATGCTGATGTGGAGAGACATGTTCCTAATATCTTCTTTATACCTAATGAACTGAAAAGATGGTAGGGATGTCAGATACTATGACTAACAAAAAAAGCTAAAGCTACATGCTATCTAACCTCTGAATACGGCACTACATATTGGTATTCCCTGCAGCTGCTTTTTTTTTTCATTAAATAAAACAATGTCTGTTCTGTTACTGTGGTAATTTTAAAAGGAATAACTATGTCCCTGTCTGCCTTCCTTAACTGATTGGTGATTTTCAAGCAGGGATCTTCAAGAAATGTAAGTTTTGTAATAGGCACCTGAAAAAAGGAGCAAGTGTTTAGTTATCAGTTTCTTAATGGAAACTTCTGCAGTAGCTACAAAACACTGCTTAAGTTTGTAGCTTCTGCTTCCTGGAACTTTCATATCTTTCTATGGAACAGCTGCAGATCTGTTTCTCACTGTGTGTCCCCACTGTCTCCTCTTTTTTTTTCCCCCCAGGATCCTCAGCACACATACTGTATGCCTGTAAATTTGTGTCTGGGATTCTCTTTGGAGTAGCTTCCTGTGAGAAAAAATTAAGTTCTTACTGATGTGAGAATTGTCATTTAGCTCACTGTATTCATTATTTATTCAACTGAAAGCTCAACCATTGGCAATTGTTTGCCTGTAGCCTAAGATTTGTTTCTAACAACACTGCAATAAATATAAAATAGCCTTTTGAGTCTTCTAAGGAAGATAACCTCTACAGTTTCTGCAAAATTCAATTAATACATTTTTCTTTCCTTATTTTATTGAGATCAGTTGTAAAGTTTTTGTTCGGACTAGATCATGTGGGCTTAAAATTTGGCACAAATCCATATTTATACAAATTGTCCAAATGAAGCAAGAACCCATTCAAGGAAGTTCATGTGATTGTTTCTGTTACATTAACTCTTAATTACTAATTAAGATGTATACAAATGTAATCTTATTTATGAAGATTAAAAAAAGTCCACATGATTTTCAGAATCCTAAGGACTTGAAACTGCACATTGGTTTTGAGTCTCATATACATGAACTGCAGCACATTGTTAACTCCACTTGCAATATCTGCAATTACAAGTACAAAAACTCAGCTGTCAAACAAATTAAACTAAGCCTTGCTGCATAAAGCATGTTATTTAATCTCCACAAGCTGCTTGCCACCCATTGTGATATTACATTAATGCATTAAATTGTGATTTTATTTTATAGCTTGCATAAAAATAAATTGAGGGAGTAAATATTAACTAACCTAAGCCCTAAATAAAGAGCAATGAGGCACTGATGGCTGTTTTATCTTTATGCATGAAAGTTATTTTGAAATTCTTGTCTGAGGTCTGACACTTTCATAACCAACCGGAATATGCAGCTACTAGTGTTATTAAAATCCTACATCTTGTATTAACAGTTTGGGCTAAGGATAAGTGTATTTGCAATAGGACTGAAAAGATTTGCAGTCTTTTAGTAAGCCCGTTAAAGATTATCTAACAAATATTATTTCTTTCTATCTTATGTTTGCTCAAACTGCAGAGTACACCTGATTTATATTTGAACATATAGTGCAATAATTACTGGTACAATTACTGGTCACTCAGTACTGCTTTTAAATTTTCTGTGAATGCAGAGCTAAAATTAGTTTTAAAATTTTTACAATACCAATAGTAAGCTGTATATTTTTCTTGTTTCCAAAAGAAGGTTAAATGAGCTTTCCAATTCTTAAATATCTTGCTGCTCCCAATGTGTTAGTTAAGGAATCAAAGAGTCTCACAGCTTATCTCCAAGGTATAAGCTTACTTTCTGTCTCATTTCAGCAAAAGTGCTTAAGTGTGCACTAAATTTTCAATGGGCTTTTGATCTGAGTGAAACCATTCTGTCGATATTAATTGAATATTTTGCTTAATTGTTCATACACTTTCAATCCTCTTGGAGATTTCTACCTCTTGAAATACCATATAAAATGGGCCAGATGAAAATGTTTCTTAGCCCTGTGCAAAACTAACACAGTGAAATTAAGACAGCATGGTGTGTGGAATCCTTATGTTGTAGACACATTCTTCATCGGATTGTGAAAACTTTAGGACTTAATATGAATTGGACAGTGTTTCAGTCTGTGGGTTTTAAACACTCAGGAGAAGACAACACAAATTATGCAGTTCACATGTACAAGTATTTCTCTGCATCCTTCAGGGGCAGAAATAAGAGTATAACTAAAAATGGGACCTTGTTCTGAGATGCAATGCTTAGCTACTGCCGTGGAAATCCCTTCAGTTCTGGTTATGCCACGTATTCTGAGTGTAAGACTGAAGCCAGTAGTCAAGTAAAAGAGATTTCTGCAGTTTTAATCTTTTGTGGCAGTGCCCCTGCCATGAGGCTTCCCCATCGTTTTCTTATGGTTTTACAAGCTCGGTACCTGATTCTTGGTAAAAGACTGCCAAAGGTCACTCTGTAATTACTTTAAGAGGGAATCTATATAAAATCACTGAATTTATTTTAGTAGTCTAGTCCACTCTGCTACTCTTGGTCTCTATGCACGTCATGTGCTTTGCCAAGTTCCTTAACTATCTTTAAATGCATCTTGAGCTGAAGAAACTCTGCCAAGTTGGCTGGGCAGAATGGGAACTTGAGGATAGATATCTATCTGCAAAGGTGAATCAAAGAACCCTACCCTTCACTTTCCATGATTTTAAAAGAGAAGTTTATTATTTTCTCAGCGGAAAAAAGTAATCTTTTTAGTAGTGTGAAGGCTGCAGAACATAAATCAATAGTTTTACTAGTATTCCAGTTCCATCTCAAGTTTCAAAAGCAAATAGTTATTTTTACACAAAACCACCCTCTAGTCTCTCTTGATTTACAGTGATAAACTGACATACTATACATCTTCCAGAATAAACTGCAGTCTTTCCTCAGGTTATCATTTTCCTGTCTCCTGTGAGAACTGAAGTTTCCTTCAATCTACTTTTTTTCACTGTTCAATCACATTTTCCTTACATGGTAATTCTCGTTCTGCCTATATATGTTACTAGGATTGAGCCAGACAGTTAGTGTTATAATTTGCCTTTAATTAACAAAACTCAGATAATTAAATTTTCTGAAGCCAGACCGCTTTTTGAACTCCATACATATTTTTATTAAATGATGACTCAAAATATTTTACACTGTCAATCACGCACATCTCCATTGGGAAGGTATTTTCTCCCGTGCTGAACATATAAAAGAGTATTATGTTGATTTATTTCGTCTACCAGTATCTAGGTTATAGAAATGCTGACATTTGTATGGTAAATGTTTATCTTCTATGATTACTTTTATAAAATCACATGTAAGGCAACCACATATTATCTGATCCTGTGATGAAAAACTAAATTATAATGTATAATTGATGAGGGAAAGTTACCATAACTTGATTTTTTTTCCTTATATCTAAGTGCTAGACTCTTTTGCTGCAATCTCCATTCTTTTGGAAGTGGAGCTAGAAGAACAGATGGAAAGACTGAAAAGCAGGAAAAGAAAATAAAAAGAAGGGGGAGAGACAGTCCAGAGAGAGTAAAAAGGAGAGAGGAAGAAAGGAAGAAAAAGAGAGAAAAGGATTAGTTTTGAGTAATGCTTGCATGTTTTTTTAACAATTTAACTCTGTGAAGTTGAGCCCAGGAAGAACAGAGGAGTGGGGGGAGGGTGTTTTAAGATTTGGGTTTATTTCTAATTATCCTACTCTGATTTGATTAGTAACAAAATTAACTTTCCCATGCTGAGTCTGTTTTTCCTTTGATGGTAATTGGTAAGAAATCTCTCTGTCCTTATCTTGACCAAGCAGCCTTTCCTTATATTTTTTTATACTGCCCAGCCGCTGAGGGAAGTGACAGAATGCATTTAGCAGGTACCAAAGGAATGAAGAACAGTTCTGGGATCTGGCCATTGGTACTTGGTATTGGGTCATGGGAAAATTGGGTCACTCCAGAATTAACTTCTTCCTCCCCAGGTCCCCTCAAGTTGTAGGACATCCACATGGCAGCCACACCGCCTGGCATAGGGTATGGGTTCCCCTTTGGAATCTTTGGCTGCCCTTGGCAAAGGAAGGAATGAATTGTCCTTCAGATTGTGATTCAGAGGGTGCAAGTGAGAAAGCAGCCTGGTGCCCTGCTCACCAAAATCTTGTCAACTTAGCTGTGTGTGAGAGGATGAAGTGTTTCCTGCTTCTCTGAGACACTCTCTGCCTCTCCTGGGCAGGAGCCTAAGACAATCTGTGAAGGTATCTTTTTCTCCATGCATCAGAAATAAAGAGTTCTGGGATGCAGAAGAAGGTTAGCCTTTATCAACTTGGCTTTCCTTTTGGAACTGTGATTTTGAAAAAAATCCAGCTCACAGGCTGAAGTGACACTCATTAAGTTTGCCTTTCTGGCTTTTGTAGGTTTTATTTAGTGCTTTTTGTGGCTAAGAGGAAGTGGAAAGTGGGTATCACTTAAATATAAATTAATTTTTGAAACAGTGAAAACAAGAAAGAGCTGTAAGCTATGACTATGTGTGACAAGGTGCATAGAGCAATGGCAAACTCTAATTGTCTGTCTGTTACAGGAGGTCCAATTTTTGCACACATTTTCCATAATGGTGATATGCCTGGAAGGTTTTATCCTCTCATTCACCCTGTCATATGAAATTGTCAAGGACTGATAGCTACTATAAAATGTCCTAATCTTCTGCCTACTGTTTCTAATAGTAAATAATTTCTTTCAAAATAAAATGAGCCGTCAAATGCACATTTTCCACATGCTTTGATTGCATTGCACAGGGAAGCCAGTATTCTGTTTATTGTATTAATTAAAGAACATTTTCTTCCACCGTGGTACATATTTTAATAAAATATGTCAGAAAAGATCTTTTTTTGGGGAGAAGGGTAAATTGTCATCTCAGAAAGCAAGTATTCTGCAGCATGTTCCTGATGATATCTATTTAATTGTAATTCTATGAAAACATGTCAAATCTATTCCATGAGATGGGACTTAAACAGTAACTAATGTTTCATTGTTAAACTACTTTTTGGAATAGTCCATTCCTTATAATCTCTGTCTTTTCTGATCCACTGTGAAACCTAAGTATTAGCGTTTTATCTACCAAACAACCAAAAAGAAAATAAGACCTAGCACAGGCTAGTAAAATGAGCTGCCTTGCCTTATGCCTTGTTATTTTCTTTCTAAACTAATTCTAGCATGAAATAAGAAGTGAATACTGACAGATGCAGAGTTCCACTGCAGTACTCTCTGCATCTATGGAACAATGCTTTGTTTCCCTTCAGAAACAGAGAGCACTGTGCTGTGGCAGCACTGCCATAGCCTTTAGGGTATCATGTTTTCTCTGCATCACCCAAGTGGCTCTGAGTCCTGGTGTGCTGCCATCTATTTGATTATAAGCACAGCACAATTGACACAAACAGATAAAACTAAACATACCAGGGGCTGCAAAGCCAAGAAGGCAGACTAAAAATTCTAGTTGTTAATTGAACGTAAATCTTTTTTATTATGCTATACAAACAGTTACAGGATTGTTTTTTTCTCCTCAGATCTTTTCATGTAGCACAAATTACCATCAGTGCTGAAAATAAAAATAAAAATATTTATTATTGGAGTATTCTCTAGTTGCATGTGAGGTGAATTTTTGAGCTTTATAAGATAAATGATATAGAGAAACTGGCAGAGGATCTGAATATTTAACCATGATTAAGAGGTCTGTGCAAGATAAATTTATCACTTTCTGCTTTCCCTCAGTATTGCCATTTATCCCTATATCCCCTTACCTCCTGATCTATCTCAAAGCTGAACAAATGGCATGCAGAGAATTATTATATAGCTATCAATAGTAGAATAAATGAAGAAATCTCAGTGCAGTAAAGTTATTAAAGTATATAATAAACTAGTATTGTATTTATGTCCTGGTTTTGGCCAGGTTTAGAGGGGGTGTCATGGCCAAGACATTGTGATATTCAATACCATTTTATGTCATTGCTGGGGTGGGGAAAAAGGACTCACTTTTGACAAAAAATCCTTTTCTGATAAGGGGAATACTTGCCAGGCAGAGGCTCTGTCCATTCATGTTTTTTATTGTACCCAAATTGGTGAGCATTTTGCATGTAAACCTCCCTCTCTTTGTAGACTTTTATGATTACTATTGTTACTATTACTGTTCATTTTCTTGTATCTTTCTTGTTTGCTGTAAATTGTTCTTGTCTCAACCCGTGATCTTTGCCTCTTGTGTATCCAGCTGGGATGGGAGGGGGAAGCAAGTCTGGTGCAGTTTTGGTGAGAGCACTACATTAGGGAAAACCATTCCTAAACTATGAAAAATATATATAAAAGTATTGTATTGCAGAAAGAATTAGATAAAATACTTTAAAAATGTCTAGGATGCAAAGAAGTGTAATCTGAGGCAGTATGTATTGCTTCCTCAGAAGAGATAACTGGGAGACTATAAATGTATGCAATAAACTTTCCTATGATAAGTGTCTGTGGAGATCTGGTGAGTTTACTTATTTATATTCAGACTATCAAGATCCATGATGCAAACTACTCTAAATAATGAAAAACAACCACACAAAAATAAATAGATGTTTCCTTGTATTTTCTTTGTAATAAAATGAAGAATAAACATGCTGTTTCAAAAAGTTGTGAGGTCTCTGTAATGTAGACGACCTTTTAATATTCATATCATATAAAATTCAAATAACCTGACAAACCTTTTTTCTGCTGAAAAGTAGTGTATAGTCTTGGATTTGATCCTTGAGGTCACTCTCTGAGGAACCAGGCTCAGACTGCACACTGCTCGTCTGAATCTCCCTCCAGAGAGATAAGAGACAGGATCTCATCTGATCTACGTACCTTGGCTCACTTCAAACACCAACAAAATTAATTACAATGGGAGTTATTTACCTGAATGTAGGCATCTGAAGCTTATAAGTTTAAACTTTTAGACTAGTTTTTTATTGTCAATATGAAGAAATAGATTCAAGTTAAAGTAAGCATCTCAGACTCACCAAAGGATGCCTTGTTGAGAAACAACTCTGCTATTGTGGAGCTGAGAACTGATCAGAGAACGGCAATTCTCTTTGTGAGGTGACCATTCTTATTCTAGAGAGGCAGGTGGCCTCTGTAACAGGCCAACTGCCTACTGCTGTTGATATATTTGAAAAAACTCTTTTTACAATGCTGGCCAGCTTCAACTCCAACTGAGCCTTGGCTGCACTAATTTTCTCCCTACAGTGGAAAGCAGCATCTCTTCTTCCCATGTCACCTGACTTTGCTTTCATTGGCTGTATACCTTTATTTTATTCCTTATTTCCAAGAATCCTGTTCATCCAAGCTGGTCTCATGCCTCGCCTGTGTGACTTCTGACATTTGGGAATTGTCTGCTTCTGTGCCCATAGGAAGTGGTTGTTTAAGAAGTGACTATCACTGATGCACCCCATCATATGCAAAAACATTTTCCTGGAGGACCTCACTCACTGATTCCCTGAGCAGCCTGAAGTCTGCTCTCCTCATGTCCAGAAATGAGGTTTTTCTGACACTCTTCTTCTTTTTAAGAGACTTTAAACTTGATTGCTTTGTGGTCACTGTGGTCAAGGCAGCCTCCAATCCCCACCTCTCTCATGGGATCCCTCTGTTGACAAGTAGATCAATGTGGGATCTTTCCAAGTCAACTCCCTTAGGACTTGTTTCATTAAGTTGTCATCCAGGTTTCTTAGGAATCTTCTGTCCTGGGCCGTACCAGCTCTATGATGCTCTCAGTTAATTTTACTGGCTAATTGAAGTCCCCCATAAGGGACTTCAAGGGTAGTTGACTTTGAAGCATCCCTTAATCCCTCAGAGAATCATTCATCAGTGTCATTATCCTGTCTAGGAGGTCTACAGCAGACTCCCATAATTATATCAGCTTTATTTTTTTGCCCATTGATTCTTCATCTGGAGGCTCTCAACTGTGCCATTGTCAGCTGTGAGCTCCATACATTCTAACCCTTCTATTACTCACAGTGTCACCCCTCCTTCTCTTCTTCCCTGCCTATCCTCCTGGAGAGCAGATAACCATTCATCAGGGCACTCCAGTCACAGAACCCGTCCCACCAGGTTTCATTTATACCATTTCTGTCAAATCTCTGGGACTTGGCCAGAGCCTCAAGCTCCTCTTGTTCCTTCCTCATGCTGCGTGCGTTAATGTAAAAACATTTCAGAGGTGGTACTTTGTAGCCACCACCTCCTGAAGCATATTGACGGACCCTGTTAGTGCTTGTTACCTCAAGTTTTAGCACAGCATCACCTTGCTCATCACTGGCGAGTCTGGTTTCACACCTTTCCCCCTTCTGAGCTGGTTTATAACTCTGTCAAAGTGTCCCACTAGCTCCTGTGCAAAAAGTCTTCTGAGACATGAAAAGAGTTGAAGATTTTTACAAGTTATAGACCTATGTGACAATGAAATGGATGTTGTCCGTGGTGAAAATAAGAAGCCTTTGGCAGCAATTGGTAAAAGTTGTTCTAAATGACTGATAAATTATGGTTCATGTTTCTGTTACACCATAACTGGGGATGAAGAAAGAAAAAAAGTTTTCTTTAGATCTGCCTGTCTTAATATTCTCATTACTTCCTTCCTTTATTTTATTTTTGGGGAATAAGAAAATTTTAAAAAATTGATTTATCTTTAGCTTTTATCAATGCCTTCCTCATTCCTGCCTTGCTTTTAGGAGTGTCTATAACCTCATCAGTTTTTCATGGATATTGAAATAATTTTATATGCAATTTTGATGCACTGTTCATGTTGCTCTGAACAGTTGCTGACATTTAGATAGCTCTGTTGCATCCGCTGCCAGTTAAATTTAACTTTTTTTTTTCAACTCAATGACACTAATTTAAATTATATTTTTTTAAAGTTTATCTGTATATTGTTAGTCAAACATGTACCTTCCAGTTTATAAAAAAAAAATACCATTAGACAAATGACATCTTGTCTGGGTTGCTAATAGCTAGATACCTTTGCCAAAATAGGTGACATTATTGAGCAGAGGGTGATATTCTTCACTGGAGCTGATTTAAATTCTATTATACCTTTACAAATTAGGAATATTTCTCTCTCTACCCTGCCTGCCACCCAGAAAAAAAAAATCCACTCTGTAATTAATAAAAAGGGCAGGAGTTAAGCAGGAAATCAGGGCTCCTTGTTCTTTCCTTGTGTACATGAGGGAAAAAAAGAATATTTGCCTTTACAAGCCATGTGATGTGCATAATAATACAGGCTGGGCTCTCTGTGTCTATGTAGCAACCTTACATTACATCTTGATTCCTTTCTTTTTCATCTGAATCTATCCTTTTCTGGTTTCTCTGCTAAGAAATACATATTAAGAAATAGGGCAAACAATAAATTCTCTCTCCTTACTTCTGACCCTTTTATTTATTTGTAAATATTCTCAGGATGACTACTTGCCTTCGAACAAATTCTAAAATTTGACTTTGGACAAAATCTAAAATACTAAATAGTAACTTCAGAACTCCCCTCCTAGATTTAATTTATATTTTTTATTTTCTACTCTATCATTAACACTGCTCATGTAAAAGTTAAATCATATGCTGATAGGTAATTTCCTTCTGATTGAGGTGTTCTTGCTTCCTTTCCTATCATTAATATTCATTTTAAAACAGTGTTAAAAATGTCTACATATGCAAAATAATTAGAAATAAAGAAAAAGGAAAATTGAAATAAATCTTGCTTCTCTAACTGTTTCTGTGATGATTTACACATACTGAGAATCTGACTCAAACATTTAAAAGAAAGCTCACTGTGGATTAAAAGACAGTAAATTCCCAGAAAAGGTTTTTGTAATAGCCTTTGTCTCACAATGATGTTTCACTTGAAAGACTTTGATAACCAGCACTTTCTTCCAAACCTATTCTAACCCTTTCTTCAGGCTTACATGGTATTTCAGAAGTTTTGCATGGATTCTGCCTCTGAAAAGGTCAAGAGGGGAAATAGACTATGCAATTGGAGGACGACCTGTCGTTATTGACCTTTTCAAGGAAGAAGAGAAGGAAACACTCTATAATGACAGAGCTGCTTCTTTCCTTAAAATATCACATGCCTGGAATCCAGCATCCAGACTGGCCAGGACTGTGGTGTGTACAAGTGTGAATGTTAGGAGAGAGGGTAATGTTTTGGATCCACATTTCTGCTGGTGCTTTTTTAAAAATTTTAACTGAAACACTAAACACTAATCCATACATTAAGTAGAAACTTAACATATAATTTCTTGGTAATTTTAAAAGTTTTTGTTTGATTGTGTTTTTTTTTTTCATCTTTTCTCATTGCTTATGATGTTGCAGTCACACAGTATAAGATTATCATCTTCAGACTGTTGCCTGTTACGACAACACATGTTCATATTTTAGCCTTTTTCTTCTGTCTTCAAGTTAGCCTCTGGATAAAAAAAGGAAAATGAAAAGAAGAAAAACCAACAAGCAAAACCTCTGGTTCATATGCTTTTAAGTGATTCAGGCTATGAAAGTGTACATATACTGTGAATCCTACCAAAGCTTTTATTTTAGATTATTATCCATTTTCACATCTGATACCAACAGTGGATACTTTTGCAGTATCCATAATGAATACCATACTAAGGATACATACCAAAGATATCAGGGTATTTTAGAAAGTTGCATTTCAAGGCAATATGCCTGAAGTTGAAAGATGCTAAACGAAGGAAGGGGCTGAAAGTATGAAGAAATTTGGAAGGTATTTGCAAGAAACACATTTTAGCTGGCTGATTGGTCTGCTAAGGGTGTGATGAGGTAGGAAGACGTATGGAACCAAATGAAAGGAATGAAACATGAGATTAACAGCAAAGAAAAGGAAATTGCTGAGGTGTGTTCCTGCAGTCTGTCCCATGAATGGAGGGTGTTGTTTTACTGTAACCAGTATGACAATGAACAGGTGTAGAGATATCATAGCGATTTACCTAAAGGAGTTTTGAGACAGCTGGTTATTCAGTGTGGTAATATTGGCACATATGTGCCAGAAAGAATTATGGTGAGTTTGGAAAAATCAGAAGATAACAAGTATGATGCTTATACCCATAAATGTGATCTGCAGAAGTAATAAGTAGACTAAGTATATTCTGAGATCTTCAACTCCTATGAAGTGAAAAGCATGAAAAAATTCTCTAAATTTATTAATATCAGGTAAAATGAGGTGGTATTTTCTGGTTTTGAACTTGTATATTGGGATTTAGTCATTAAGTTACATTCCTAATTTAGTTCTGTTTAAAATATAGTATTCTATCTGTACCTACTTTTTGATTGATTTAAAGCATCTAGATTAGCATAAAAAATTAATCAAAAATGCATACAGATACTTGATGTGAAGTATATGCAAACGTAAACCCAAATACCAAAGCTGTATTGTGCTTTTGGTGTCTATGTGAATTTTTGCAGTTTCTTCATGCAGTCATCTCCCAAATCCCAGAGCCACTTCATGCTATACTCACCACTGTGCATTGCTTAAAGAAGTCAAAACAGTGATGATCTCTATCAGGCTTGCATGGACAAAGGCTGGTGCTTTCTACTCACAGCAAAGTCAAGGTTATCAAAAGGCAATGTTCCCATTACAGTGCTGATCTTGCTGAGAAACAATACCCCAAAACTGTTTAGGCATGAGACATTGCACAATTTGAAATTTTTGCTAAAAACTTATTCATTCTAATTTCAGTTTCTTTCTGAATTCTGGAGAAACAAAACTAAGTAGAAAAGTGTTTATTCACAGTGATTTCATCTTTGAGATCTCAGAAGACCAGAATGGAGGACAAAGATTCTAAGCTAGAATACTTGACTTCACATTCCTAGTACAATTGCATCAAATACATAAACTTAAACCTACGGAATTAACTGAAGTGTGGGCTGTGAAAGGGATGGGGCTGTGAAAGATACAATGTAAAACAACCCCTATTTTGTAAAATTAAACACACTTATTAAATAATGTAGAGTAACTTGCTGAGAAGGGTGAGGTTACCAGAAGCCTCTTCCATGCCTGTAGCAGCAGGGGTGTCTGATGGCAGAAGCTGTGCAGAGCAAGGATTGCTGCTGAAGACCAATTAGTGTGATGTGCAGGGTGGGGCCTACTGTGATCACATTTACATTTGAGTCTGTCTAACGTTCCTCCTGTCTGACGTTCATGGCAGGATCAAGATCAGGTCTGCCAACATTTCTGTGGGAGCTTTAATGCCCTGCTGGACGGTCAACAGGTGCTACTATACATTCAGTATTGCCAGTTCTTAATAATTTAATGTAAGAAAGAAATTATTTAGAAATCTTAAAATATAAATTAATTTGGTAAAAAGATTCCTTCCCTGGAAATATTAAAAAAAATATTTCAATAACCCCTAAGAATGCAGAAATCATACAAATGGAAAAGATACTATTTTATAAAATCATGACTTTTAAGACAGTTGTAAGCCTGCTTATAACTTTTGAATGCATGGAATTTTCAATATCTTAGATGAACACTAGATGAAATATTGCTTTGAAAAAATTCTTTGATGGAAATTCATGTAAAGAACTATCTGATGAGAGGCCATCCAGAGTTCCATAGCTTAGATACAGCTAACTCTAAAAAGCACCAGTAGAATCAATACAGCAATTGGGTTTTTGCCTTTATGAAAACTTCGATTACATTCTTTTATCATTTGGATTTATTTTGCAGAGACTACTTTGTTCTCATCAAATTCAGATGTGTTATACCAAAAAGTATTTTTATTACATGAAAGTCCCCTGTGAAAGTTGCTGTGAAGCTGCTTGGATGTGGCTTAAATATTGTTTTGATATTTGAAAAACAAACCCAGTTACTATACATTGTTTTCCCAAAAAGAGTTTCTCTTATGACTTCATAAATTGAAAGGGACACTGTTTATCTGAGGCATAGTAATAAATGTCAGATGTTGCTATTAAACAAAGGTTGCCCTTTATGGATCTCATAAGATGATGAGGACGGCTACAGGCAATCTGTGAGATGATTATTTTAAAGCAATTTTAGTCTACATTTTTCATTAAATTAGTATTCCAAGCAGCCTTCTCCACTTTCCTGTTTTTGCCTTCTGTTTTTGGGATCTTTATACTTTTTAAGATGTCTTATGTAGACTTTGGCCATGCATTTTTTAAATGTATCAACTCTGACAGGTGTTCACCCATCAATTTATTTAATTTTTTGTGATGTTCAGCAATAGTGGCATTCAGAGTTTACTGCTATGTTTTTGCATGAACATCACTTACTAAAAAAGGCAAGGCTTGGCAAGGTGTGTCCACTTTTCAAGGCATGAGGCTTGACTGTAGGGTTTGCACTACATAGAATGGTGATTAATTAGTGGTAAGGCAGTGTTGCATGGTGGGTGGAGGGACTGTCTTGGAGGAACTATTCTCTCAGGACATTGCTAAGTTAGAGCAGTATAATAGAAGTGCATTTTAAAACACAAATAAAACTAATTCTTAAATGTGAACAGAAAATGTGCTTGTAATATTATTCACATATTAAGCATGATCAGCCTGGAGAAGATCTGGTTCCTTAGAGACCAATTGTCATAGGGATGTATAATACATGTAGATTTAAGGTACAAGAGTCATCTGACATTGTGTATATAAAGTGCAAACCTTTGAAATCTTAGTATGTGGACAGGACTAGAAGGTGGCATTTCTGGTAGTGCTGTTACTAGAGCTACTCTTAGTGCTGCAGTTACTATTCACAAAACTCTGTAGAAAACCAATGGTGAATCATACTGTTAGGGCATAATAGCGAAGGAGAAATTAAACATGATTTCTATTTTTTGTCTTCACAGTGATTCAGATAGTCTAAGAAACAATCCATAAATTAATTTTTCCTGATTTCTATATGCATTGGGAAATATTTTTTCTTCTAAAATATGTCCTGGAAAGATAAAAAATGCCATCAGACATATATATAATTTCATTAACATTGAGCTATCCTTGATAGCTTGAGTCCTCAGTTTCTACCTTTACACATTTAGAACATTTACCATTATTGCTTAAGAAAAAATGAAAGAAACTTTATTTATAAACTCAAACTGACTTTATAATACTATTTTGATTTGATTTAATTATTATTTTAACCCTAATTAAATAACTCTTTCTTTTAACTGTTTCTTGGTATCAGATTGCTACTGTTCCTTAAACAGCTTATTTTACTCCTCTCAGTATTGAAGTTATGGTATGATATATAAAGTGCTATAAATTGATTCTATCGAGAGAAATTTGTGACTGTTCTCCATTTTAGAAATTTAGCTAGGGCAAAACACAAATCACAGAATGCAAATTTCTTATTAGCCTACTGGATTCCTTATTGATGCAGATAACAGTTTAGAGTTAAGAGTATTAGTTCTATACTGACAATTATTTTGCTGAAGATACATGAAAATTTGACTCAGAATTCTGGAAAAATGGTGACCTCTGTAATCATATGTGCTAGAGATGAAATGGAGCAAATTTAGTGTTATTTTGTGATTCATCCTTTATTTTCATGCTTCATTTTTGTTTTGCCTTTCTATGTTGTAGACTCTATGGAGGAAAGTGTACTTATGGCTTTATATGGTACTTAATATCATGAAGATGCTGTATGAGGATAAGCGACAAATAATAGAATCTGCTGTCAGCATTCACTAAGCTGAAGGTTTTAAGATATAAACATGTAAGAAAAAAAAAAGAAGAATCACTATTAAAGGCAGCATTTCTTTTATCCTTTTAAGTATAATATCCAAAACAACACCATGTGCACTTCATTGTTTCAGGTTTTCTGTCTGACTTATAGCATTCATTTGTCACATATACATTTATGAGAATGTCTGATATTTCTGTGACAAGGTTTTATAATATCAGTTTAGATTCACTTCTTCATTGCAAATTCTCTAAAACTAAAGTTACAGTTGCATTTTACTACAAATGGTAAAATATGTAAATAGAGTGGCATGAGCAAATGTTCATATGTTTTTCATCTATGATTGAAAGGTACGGAAAAAAATATTTCAAAAAATGACCAACAGTTAGCTGTATTATTCAAACTGTCTAAAGAATAAAAAGAGAAAGCTACATGGGTCTCTTACCTTATGTTTTGTATTGATAAATATTTTGAAAACATTAGATCAATCAAAAGACTTGACATTCAAATATATGATTAAGCATTATGAAATCAAGCAGGTTGTTGAAAAAGCCTTGTAGTACTGTGTTTTGATTGATTAATTCCAGTAACAGACATATTTCTATAGATAAGAGTTGAAACACTAAACTATTCTTTTGTACTTATCCCATATAAAATTTGAATTTTTTTATAAATAATGAACTGGATAACGCTCCAGTGCAGATAAAGATTTTTAAAAAGTATTATAAATTCCATCAGAACAAAAATGGGTAAACCAAAAACATTTCTAGTTTAATCCCAGGCGATTACTGGTAGCTGTCTCCTTGGAAAAGTCTGGACTTCCTTATATGAGATCTGTCACTAGACTTAACTTGTAAGAAAATAGAGCAGGTTGTGTGTCCTATTATTCTGTGTGCTAAATACGACTATTCTTCCCCACAATTATTTTGCTGTTAACTATTTCTGAAACATCTTTTTTTTTTTTTTTTTTTTTTTTTTTTTTTTTTTTTTTTTTTTTTTT
>JANRGV010000073.1:51062089-51073522 GCA_024734035.1 Alethe castanea
CATTTCTGAATGCATTTCCTTAGCTTACTGATGGTAGTTAGTTGAAAAGTGCCCTTGGGTATGAGATGAGTTCCCTTACCAGAGATTTTTGGTGAGAGCTTTACAGAGGAAAATTTCTGAAATTGAGTTGACTTTGGCAAAAAAGTGACGTAATAAAAGCTAAATATTTCTGGTGGATTCTGCTCAAATCAGTTCTCAGATCATGGTAGGGTAGGAAGGAGAAGAAACATAGCAGGACCTGGTGTAGTAGCATAATGGCCAGGGCAAGGTAATGGGCAACTGTTCTACCTATAGTTTCAAAAATGCAGTAATTTGTAACTGGTGCATTTGTAAAAATAAATTTCTGCACATTTTAATGCCTGTATGCTGGGGCTATACGCAAACTGATGTCTCCACACTAAACTTTCACAAATAAAATTTAAATCTTATTTCCTATATGATATGAAGCAGGACTTCAACCAAATCCTTTGTTTCAGACAGGAAGTCTGAAAAAATTAGAGAATTTTGATGGCTGAAGTAATCTATCATGATTGAGTCAGTTCTTTAATATTGAAAGAATGAGTGCAGAATGGTTACTTGCTCCTGGTCCTCAGAAAAACAGATATTGACCATGGTTTTCTGCCATTTAATTTGATCAGGATGGTGGAGGAAATTTAGCAGTATTACAATTGCACAGACAGAGAATGGTTGAACCATGAAAACATGATGCTGTCCTCTCGAATCACTTCAGCGCACTCTTTAGATCCGCTAATCCAGAGGCCTGCAGTGTTTGATTATCAATACACCAGTTTCATTGTTGATGACAGACTTTCCTTGCAACTGTTGTGGGTAAAAATCTTCACTGGTGCTCTGTTTTGCCTTATATAGGATATTATGTTTATTTTCAGTTGAGCATAAAAGGAAGTGTGTCAGTGTCTCTGTATACACATTGATGTATAGCTGCTGTAAAGATTGAGGTTCTCGAACTGGCCATAGCCCTTGTTCTTGAAAGATGAATCATCATGTAAATTAAATTGCAAGATGTATTTCAGACCAGAATTATCTCTTTTATTATCTTACCTTATTAATTATATATATAATATTTATTAATTATATTACCTTATGCTATACGTGTTTTTAGCATTTCATTTAGTACTTTGCCAAGAGGTACTTTTGTCATGTAGCCTTGAGCAATACTCTCAGATATATCAGATCCTTTTTATGTGTAATACAACTGCATCTAAAATTATATTTACAAACATATATTGCACAGCCTGATTCACAAGTACAGACATACTCCAGTAGTTACCATTTGTCCTCCACTTTTCCTGTTTTCCTCCAAGTCTAATGGATCTTATTCCCTGTTAATAAGTAAATTAATGGAATTACTACATTACAAGAAAAAATATGTTCCCAGAATGTTGAATGCATTGTTGTGATGCCATCATAAAGCTTATTTCTCATGTCTATTATTTTGTTTTATGAGAGAAGGTTCAATTTTAAAGAGTCCCTGAAGAAAAGTAAATAAATATTACTGGACAACTGGTAGTTAATCCTTGTGAAAGTGCAATGTTATCTTTTCTTTTGCAGTTACATAGATGACAGAAACATTTTGAGCTGCTCGCATTTTAACTTGAATAAATAAGTAGCCTTAGAGGAACCAGTAAGTGAAAATGCTTCTTTGAAGCGTGAACCATACTATCATGAAATATACACGTTCAATCAAATAATTTAAAATAAATAAATAAGTAGATAAATAATAACAATAATCAATAACAATAATAATATTAATAAATAAAGAAGTAGTAAAGATTTCACATTCTCTTATCACTAAGTTCTTCAATCCTTCTCTTCATTTCTTTGGTTTATCCAGAATTCCTTTAGGCAAAGAAAAATGCAATATCATTTATTTTCTCAGGGAAAACATAAAGTTGGACAAAATTTGTCTCCTTTGGAACTCACACTATTATGCTTCAGAGTTATACAGATACAGTGGGTTTATGTAGTACAGATAATGAGAATATTTTATTATATATGACCCTTTGACATGCGCATATATAATATTCTATACAGGAAGGAAAATTTTAGTCTTTGCTTTCTTCCAGAGAGTTTGTATCTGAATAGAAATTATGGCATGGCCCATCATACAGTGCATCAAGAAAAGTGATTGTGCGGTAAACTCACAGAAGTGTGATGCTTGGCTGAAATGTACTTGACTCAAATGTGCAAAAAGTATCTGTGGGGTGCCTTGAAGGAGGTATTTCTCTGAAAGGGGAATTTACAAAACACTGCATCCTGGAGAGAAATCCATAAATGTTGGTCAATGGGAAGTGAAAGGAGGAATTTACTGAGGATAGTATATTCCAGTAGGTGGGATGGTATAAAATTCGTTTTTCTATGTACTTCTAGGACTAAGCTACTTAATGTTATAGTTAGGGATTAGAGAATTGAATCTCTTGCAGAGATGTGTGGTGGGATATGACTATCTTAATGGCAACCTGCAATTTTGCCATCAAGATATGCATCCAGGGAAGCAGGCGTCCCCTTCAAGTTTTGCTCCATGAATAATGTCGACATGTTCTAACAGTGAGTTGTAGATTAAAACTACAGGAGGTTTTAGCTTGCCAAAGTGTTATCCTACTCACTTTCTAATATGCAGAAAAACACTGGGGCTATTTAAGTTTGCTATTGAAAAATGCAAGACAGTTTCATAAGAACTGTATATGTATTTTCTATTTACGGATGCAGAAAAAAATAGAAGAATTAGTGCAAAGAGCTTCCTACATTGTAAGAAAATATACAGAGGCTGGAAAGGCAGATGTAATCACCAAGGACAAAAGAATCCTAATGATGTTGTAGAGACGCCCAAGAGGAATCTTTGCTCTAAAGTGAGGATGCTAGCAGAGAGATACAATGAACTGCTACATAAAATGATACAGAGGTGGAAAATGATGTAAGGCAGTGAAATGTTAAAACAAAGAGAAAGGAAAAAGAATAAAGAAATAAATACACAATAATTTAACCTTGATGTTCACAAGCCCCATTGTATTCCATAAAAAAAAGGGAAATAAATTTTAAAAGTGCACAGTGGACTCAGGAGAACAACTGATCACAAGCTGAATCTTTAAAGCACGAAAGTGAAGGAATGAGGGAAGTAAGTAAGTAAGTAAGTATAGTTACTTAATTGTAGGTAGATATTTGAACTTTAGATTAAGGAAATGGAATATTATACTGCCCTCTGCATATCAGCAAAATGATATCACAGTAATCCCCCTATATGTCTGAAAGAAAATACTTGCAATGTGAGTGAAGGATTCACACAAAAATCCCTGATATAATTAAAGACCATTTCTGGACCATTTTGTGCTTGAGGCAATGCAAGTGAAAAGAAATCATGAATCTAATGCACAATATCTAACCTATATCTATAGTATCTATAATATCTATAATATCTATAATATCTATAATATCTATAATATCTATAATATCTATAATATCTATAATATCTAATGCACAATCTAAATGAGTGTATAGATAATTTGGTAAACAAGCATTGAGCTTAGAGAGTTTATACACTAAAGCACATGAAAGTAGAAGTATAGTAAAGAAAATTAGCAATGGTAATAAATAATATTAATTGTTATTCTAATGTTGAAAAAATTACTGTAGTCCATGTGCAAAGCTCCCATATACAGATATATTTTTTTTGTGACAGCAAAATCTATGCATGAAGCAGACATTTAATAAAAAGTAGAAACTTGAAGAAATACCAGAAATTAATCAGTGAGATGCAGAATGAAAAGAAAGAGTGTTGCTGAAGTTCCAAGGGTGACAATAAGTGTTCTTTCTTCTTTGTCATTTAGACCAGGGTATTCGCTAGTTGCTATCAGAAATACTGGGCAAATAAAAGAATTATTCAACAATAGCCAACATGATAAAACAGAAATGGAGACTGTGAGTGAGATCACATGTTTATTAAAGGGGAAAGACTCAATTTCTTACACATAAGTTGAGTAAACAGTTTCACTGTACAAAGATGTTTAAACTGCTACTAAAAAAAAATCTCATTGGTTGGACAGTAGAGGTTGACATTTATGGAAGAAAAACTTCAGGCCAAAAATTGATTCTCTATTCTCCTGAAAAAGCACATTCAGAGCTGCTAAATTGTAAATAATAATTCCTTCCTCTTTTGTTTAGATCACGCAAGAAATCTTTGGTACTGTTGACTAAGTAATAATAAGGAGGCACAGTGTGGGTTCTCATTGAAAAGCGATGTGTGTTCTCTAGCAAAGCAACAGGAACTAATAAAAGCACACAAGAGGATTTCTTCAAACAGAACTAGCAATTAGACAGTAATAAGTTACATATCTCAGGTTTTTATTCACAGTTCTGACCTTTGATCCCAAGCTAGGTTCATGCCACAGCTTGCTTTTCTACTGGAAAGGCATCATAAAGCTTTTTGGGTCATTCAAAAAATCAGAGTAATGGGGACAAGGGGGTTAGTGTAAACACTGAGTCTGGCTTCATTTCCATTTCAATTAACTTGTTCTTTAATTTTAAATAAAATCCAGAAAATGAACAGTAAAGAAACAGAAAATTAATCCAGAAATATCTTGGTCATCCCAGTAGCTGTCTGATTCTCTGGGAAAGCAGAAGACCATTTCAGCCCACTGCTCCAAACAGGGTCAATCCAAAAGATTTGAAGTGACCTCATCTCTCACCTGTGTGAGTACTTGGCTATAGAAGAGCTTTCTTTGTTGGAGCACAGTTTAAAAGGAGCTGGAGAAAGTAAAGCTCTGCAGCTGTGGGGTAATACAGGCAAGAGAGTGGATGACTGTGTTTGATTTCAGAGCCAAAATCCCTTTGATGACACTGATCTTCTCTTCACAAGTGCTTTCCTCTTTTTCCCATCTCTGTGGTTTACTTGCTGATGCTATAGCAGAATTACTGACCCAACATTTCAGCAGCTGCAGGGTAGATAGCTGCCCCTGGTGGTCACTGCTAAACACTTAGCCAGACTGACCCATGTCTCCTGATGAGCTAAAGCAGCACTTCAGTGGATACGTTCCTCCTATTTCTCTTATCCCTTTCAGTTTGCTGTTTGTTCTGTCTTCCTATGGAGTTCATTATGTTGGTTATCAACATAGGTGAACAAACATGCAATTTTACTCTTCTCCATTTAACCTTAACAGAAGCTGAAAATCTTTAAAATTAGACAAGTGTCTTGCAGAAGATTAATTTTGAAATGACATGGAAATAGAGTAAGTTTGTGTATGACTGTGTGCTTATTATCCAGAAAACTTCACAGGAAGTGGTAAAGCCAGCAAACAAAAGAGAGCAAAAGAAACTGGATTGGTGAGTACAAAAACTGATGGTTTGCCCTCTCTTCATTCATTAATGGAAAAAAAGAAGTTTTTAGACTTTGTCCCAAATGATTGACTCTAGTTTACAGCATTAATATGTATAACCTCAAATTCATCCTGGAAGTATTTATGAAGATTAAATCTATTTTTTTAAAAATTTGACAGGATTTGTCCATCATTGGTGTATTGGTACTTAAGTTGAAAGCACTACAGTAGTGCCTCTTTCTATCATCTCAACTCAGAATTGTTTCTGTATTTTTGTGCATGTTGTCCAGTGCAAAATAAATGATCCTTTAATTGGGATTTTGCCTTTCCCTTTGAAAGAATGTCTTCTGCTTAATAGTCTGGGCATTTTGGTATTTTTAATGGTATTTAGCCCAGATTTTCTACATTCAGTTTCATTTGAAAGTCTAGGATACCTCAGGGGCAGTAATATTCACACCATTCTTAGAAATTCTACAATTTTAGAAATCCCCAAAATTAACATCCAGTAGATAAGAGGAGAGGCAGAGGAAGAGAAAGGAAAATATTTGTTATTATCAATTATCTGCAGTTTCAGAGAATTAATGATGACAGATTCCTTGGAAACACTGCTGAGAAGAAGCAGTAGTTCCTTTTTGTGCCATATTTTGTCTGCAACTCTCTGGATCAGCAAATACGATGTGTGATTGCAAATTCTACTTAATGTCTACAGAAAAGCATGGGGCATAAGCCAGGAAATAAAATGTAATACTGTAGGGATTAAAAGATCTGAGGATGAGAATACATTTACTTTCACAAGAGTATTAATATTCTGGAGCATAGTGTGAGATCTATGCACTTAGAATAAAATCCTGATCTAAGGAAAAGCAATAGCATACTTTAAGGTAGGTTACTGAAGCCTCTTTTTTCCTTGGGATAGCCCTTTTAATCTGTTTTCTTTTTGTTCAATGGTATTAGGATTTTCAGACATGAAGTCAAGAGGCTGGAAGTGTCTTGTCATGCTGTCAGGCCTCAATAAATAAGTGTGAAAATATGAGTGTAATTTTATTTAAAATGGCAAATTTATTCAAAGTACTTAAATATTTTTCTCAGTGCTCTTTGTGACAGAAATAGTATGAAAATTTATCTCTATAAAGATAGTTTAAGAACTATATATGTTATATAATAGGACTTTTTAGTTTGCATTTCCTTATTGGATAATAAGTAGTGTTCAGGATAGGCAAGTCATATCCTATATTTATGCTTATGTTTCTATATACAGGCCTGAGAAATGTACTTTAAATTGGTATGTGATCCCATTCTAGTTTGAATTTTTTCATGACAGATGATTTTTTTTTTCCTTGGTGTTTCACAGTAATATTACATTTGTTCATTTCATGCCAGGTGCTCATGATAGAAGCAAGCAGAGAAGTTCAGATCCTCTTGGGGATATTTCTGAAAGAACTGAACTGTGGCTTTTACCTTCAACTATGATGCAATTTCTATTCCAGGGAAATTAAAATTTCCCTACCCACTTTGAAGTGTTCATCAGTACTCAGTATTCAGTCATAGAAGAACTTTAATAGAAAAGGAGAAGGGAAAAAATCCAGGTGCATACCTAAGTCACTAATCTTAAGTATATTTGCAATTTTGTGGTGCAATTAGATGCTAGTAGAATGGGACCTGGCTGTGGCTTACAGGAAAGCACTGTTCCAAAGCAGTTAGCATGTGATTTTCCTCACATAGCTCTGACAATAAAAATCAGACCAAATTTCCTGTACTTTCAACACTGGAAGACTTAAGACCAACTTTAAATAAGGACTGTCAGTCATCTTTAGGTGTTTGGTTACTCAGACAAGTGGAAAATACTCAAATACTATTTCTAAATTTCCTGGTTGAAGTGCTGTGTATTCCAGTGCATCATGTCAAGTCATTTTGTAGCACATTGTCTAACAGAATGTGACTGATGCTATGCCTCAGAAACAGAAATAACTGACAGTGCCTAATCTAATTCATGAAAACATGACCTTCAGAAGACGTACTTTGAGATATATGACATGCAATATTTTCATATACACTTTCCTTTAATTTCTGTTGACCTGACTGCAGACTTTTCTTAGAGGCTTGTCCCTCATGACAATGTATTTGGTGCCATTCCTTTTCAGAAATACCTTTTAATTTCCACAGTCTTTGAACCAGGATTTTAATATTTTTCCATGTTGCAATAACTTGAACAATTTATCTTGAATATTTCAGAAATTTGGAAGTGGAATTCTTAATTTTTTCTTTGGAACTATAAATGTTTAGATGTGATAAACTAGGCTCACATAATCATTAAGATATGAATGTGTACTCTGTATAGTTTGCTTTCATGCATACTTGTAAGTTGTTATATCTTTCAAGAGTTCTTTAAAATCTCAGTGAGTGTGGTAAATCAATTCATAAGCTGCAAAAGCTTTCTAATGATTTGGCTTCAAAGGGAAACTAAATGAAAAGTCTTGGTTAATATATTTGATTTGACTGTATTATGCTTATCTATTATTCTCTCAATATTTTGTAATCTTGAAAACATAAGTTAAACTATGTACTGTCACTTAACATAAAATTATCAATAGGTATGCTATTAAGAAAATAATAAGCACCCAAATTCTTCATTCATTCTGTGTCCTTTATTTTAGTCTTTGATAGAAGCTGATCAGTGCAACTTCTTGGTCACAAATTATTTATTCAGTATTTTATAATTATAAATAATAAAATTTAAAGTTATAGAAGATTTTTCCATTAACTAATGACAAAAGATATTAATATATATTTTGGACTTTAGTATAAGCTTTTTAATCTGAACATCAGACAGCGGCAAGAAACTGATAGCTTTTCATGGTGACAGCATGTTATTTTGACAGTTGCACTGAAATACCACATTTAAGCACTTAGAGGACTGTAGTGGCTTTGTTGATCTTCCTGTGGGAGAAAAATTTTGCTGCATTGCTATAATCTGCTATTGTACATTAGTTAGAACTAAGCCTTTTGGAACATCACCGTGAAGGTCAAAAATAATTCTGTTATGAATTTAAAACAAGTGTTTGAAGGGAGTAAAAGAGGTTTGCAGGCATGCAGCTCTGTCTCCTGCAAATCCCAAGGGGGTTCTCAACTGCTGACTCCTTATCTTAACATGTAACATAATAACCAATTACTGTCAATGTGACCAGACCCATCAGACTCCTATTGCATTAACCTTATGAACTGGTTCAAGAGAAATGTAATCAATTTATTGCTAAATTAATTACTAATTTTAAAGTTATCATTAAATAATATAATTCCAAAACTGGCATAAATCATGTGGTTAAGTATCGAATTAGGTTTCAAGAAAGGCAAAAGAGTAGCAAGCCCTATTCAAAGGATTTCATTATATTCATTTGCTCAGAGCACAGAGAGGTCATAATTTTAACCTTGTATGGGTCCAAAACATATGAAAATTATTCGTGTCACCGAAGGCCAGCAATAATTCCTTTAATTCCATGGCATATTAATGACCAACAACGAATGGGCCCCTTAAGTGTTCCATTTATTGTCTTAAATATAAAAATGTTTTAGAGATTAGAGGGGAAATTGTTTGAATTAATTAACTGAACTGATGCTCAGGGGAACTGCTACATGATTTTCAGACAAAGGCTGAGAATTTACAATAATGACATTTCTTTCATGGTTATAAAATATAGTACCAGAGGGACTTTGAGGCACTCTTAACATTTTAGCTGATGTCTGTTGAGGGTTTGAGATTCCTCTGAAAGCATCAATTATGGCATGAAAGACACCACATTAAAATAGCCCTGAGGCCCACAGATTTCACCATTGAAATGGGATCGGGTAACTGACACAATGAAAATTCAGATTGTAAATGGAAACTATTAAAGTAATAGGATCATTTATTAAAAAAAATCAGGGAAGGTAATGTGCAAAAGACAAGAAACACTACTGACTTCTAAAGGAAAGCTACAGAGTTTTGTTCTTAAGTTACTCTTGACTGAATGCACTTTCCTAAAAGCAGTGGGGAAACAACACAAATCTGCATCATGGATAGCAGAGATAGCCACCATCCAAGCTTGTAACAGGTCTGTGTGAACTTACAGCACTTGATGGCTGCCTGCTGTCTCTTCTTAGTTGTTCATGGATCAAAATCACCAAATATACTGAACTGTGTCCTGATTCTGTGATGTGAACAAACAAAAATTTACATCAACCTGATTTCTATATTGGCTGGCCTACATGGAGTTGTATTTCAACTGATATTTCCAAAGGATAATCGCATACTCACATAATCACACATGTAGCACCACGATACTTTTAAAAATGAAGTTTGCTGTAATAGTTCAGGAAAAAAAAAGCAACTTGAAGACTGTACAAAAAGCCCTCTCCATATATTTTCTTTTATTCTTTTACACACATTTTCTTTTTATTTTCCTGTATTCCACATAGGAATTTCTTATGTTCTCAGTTTGATCCATCCCACTATTAACAAGTACATTCCCTCTTGTAAGACAGTGCTGGCCAATGTGGCTTACAGTGTCTCACTAATATTTATTGGCACTAGCTCCTGAAGCTGGGCCATGCTTGGTTTCTACTACACTCAAGTCTGATGAAAGTCCATTCTCTTCTGAATTTAAAGGAAAGACAGCTAAAACCCAAATGAAAACTTTAAAATAAATTTATCTTTGTGCTAACAGAACAGCTGAGAAAACATGTGACAACAGCATACAATTTCTACTGCAGAGTTCAATGCATTGCAAATGGATTTTTCATGGCTAGGTTTCTGATGAAAAGTATAACCCAGGGAGCTATGTAGTTTAGTCTAATTTACAATGAAAAATGAATAACACTAAGAAATAGACACATAATAAAAAGAAATGGAAATGCCTCATCATGGTAAATACCAATAAATTCTTCAATATGATGTAGAAACAGAGAATCATTCCAAACTTTGGTTATACCATATAATATCTAATTTATAGAAAAGGCATTCTATCAGAAATCTGCTTCTATTATCCTACAAATATTATCCTACAGATTTTAAGTTTTCACCTATTTTTTTCTCTGTGTTTCAGGAAACTGAAATATATTCAAAGCCATTGACTGTGAATACTTATAAATAGGATAGCTGTATGCACTCACAGACTGAATGGTGAGGAATACAGCTGATCATGTATGCAAAGTGCTTTGCCATCATGAGTTTAAATTTGGAATATGTTTTGATCAGATTATTAAAACTATTTTTAAGATACAATTTGATATATCAAAACACTTTGTTGCAAAAGGGAGGAAGAGAGAATCCAGAACTAAACAGAAGAGAGCATCATCTGTAACAATTAACCTTTTCATAGTAAATAGTAGTCTCAACCAGTGAAGTAGTTAAAAAAATAATTTTAAAGAAATAAATAATATTGCTATTACACTAATGTATCAATATAAGTATTAAACAATGTATACAATTGATACTAATGTATCAGTATAAACATTATATAACATTTATACACATAAAATGCTTTTGTGCATTAACAATTTCATTTTTCTCTTACTTCTGTCTATATAAAAAATTGCTGATAGATACCCATAGCAAAGAGGGATGCACATGGTTACCTACTGGGTACATTATCCTCTAATAAAGTATTAAGAAAGGAGCTCTTTTAACCCCATGAACTTCTTAGTTTCGTCAATTGCTTTGGTCTCAGTTTTCAGTCCCATGGTCCTTGAAGCTTTGAATATCCGCAGAAAATCTTGAAATTTCCTATGATTATCATTCAGGTTTTACCCTTGAAATTCAGCATTAAGTTGATTTCACAATATCTTTTTGCCAACTTGAATAAAACATATTCATACAAGAGTCAGGTTTGACACAAAAATAAATTATTAGACTTGGTTTTGGAATTTTCTTTGCGAAAAGATTTTTCAGACTTTGTTTTTTTTTTCTAATTTTATTTTTCTATAAACTTGGTTTTTTTTTTTACTGTTAGCTAGGACAGTGAGATTTCAAATTTCTTTTTGAGGATAAAAATATTGTTCATTTCTCTTCAGCCACAGTGAACCTTTAGAATTTTATTCAAATTGCATTGAAATAGAAGTAAACATTCAACAG
>JANRGV010000073.1:51081278-51092194 GCA_024734035.1 Alethe castanea
AAAAGCTCTGAACATTAAGAACAATTATCTAAAATATTTGGCTTACATCTCTTTTCCTAATATTAAAAATCATAGAAGCCACAAGGTTTTATGCTCCAAATTTTTCTATAGGAAAAGGCAGCGCATCTGATATATATTTAAGGAATGAAAACAATTTATTGTTTGTATAATGAAAATCTTTAGAATCTAATCATTCTTAGTCCAGACTGAAGTGTTATTGAATAAAGAAACACGAAGAATGTACTTCAAATTGTTATACATGCATTTAGTTCTCGTATCTTTTCTTGATCAGCTCACCCTTCTTCTCTGGGCTGTGAAGTTGGATGTTTAATTCTAGCTGTGGGATTTTAAAGTGAATCACTGGCATTTAGAGTCTTTTATCAGCAGGTAGAATGTGTTCTTGATGGTTCCTTCCTGACTCTAGGATTCACTAGGGGTAATTTTTGTGTGTTTGCCTGCACACTTTCACACATTACTCTTTCTTCCTTAATCTGAAGCTTCAGGTTAAACCCAGATTTGCCATGAGTAGTGACTTCCATTATTCTTGACATCAGTCATGTGCTCTGCTTGTAACTCCTAATTGCAGTTCTGTGCACTTGCACGCCTGCATTTCTTTAACTCTCCAAGGCTGAGTTGCCTATGGCTGTTTGGCTTCTGGAGCCAGACTGTGCCCATCTCTTACCATCCTATGCCTGCACTTCTCAGTGCACCACCCTGGGTCTCCTCAGGTCTCCTGATATCCAGCTCTGTATTTCTCTACACTAGAATAGCACGTGAGAGTCATAAATACCTCACTATATATGAAATAACTGCTTGCTACTGCTCTGTGCATAAAAATTAGTGTGATTCTACAATTCTACAATACAAAGATAAAAAAAGTAAAACAAATGAGCCATGGACACTTGCTCATTCAGAGAAACTACAGCCACAGGTAAACCAAATGAAACAATGTTGCAGGCAGAGAACGTCTGGCAAATCACAGTCCTGGAATTGTGCAAATTAAGTACAAAGCTCATGGTCAGTTAATAGCTCTGACAATACTTTATTACAGGCTATGTTCTTACAGAATAAATGGTATACCTTTTTTTTTTTTCCCATATAGATCAGCAATGGTCTTACTATACATATAGGTAATTAGAGTACAAAGTGAATAAGAGTGGCAACTATAATAACATTAGAGAGGTACTGTAAGAAAGCAAAATATTTTTCCTTCCTAATATTTGGAAACAGTAGAATTATGCTTGAAATTCTTACCAATGAGCCCAACCCAGATCTTATATGATGTTCAAAAGGATAGGAGTTTACAGAAAAGTATGCTCCTAAATGTCATCCTAGTGAATGAATCAATGCTGAATAAAATGACATAGCAGTACTATTCAGTATAACAGATTTAATATCCTTGTTCAATGAGTATAACCATATTATGCTTAATTAAACGTGGTCTGATAAGTAAACAGGTTCTTAAACAGATTATTCTTTCTATAATTTCTAGTCTAGTAAGAAAAACCCCTGTAGGTTAAAGGGACTTTTTTAATGATAATTTTGAAAGTGTAAAGATAAATAGGAGAAAATTAGAGACATTCCTGATGTCATAAAGTGTAGTAGTAACATGTAAATAATTATTTTTCCGGGTTATCCAAAAAATTAGTAAGAACAGAGAAGCAGCTTTCTCAACATTCAACATTTCTCAACATCCTCTTAAATTTGATGTGCTCAGAAGACCTGGTCTACAAGATATGCCTTGCTGCAGTGCACAGAAGCATGCAGGAGAAAGACCCCCTAACAGCAAAAGTTTTTTAATTCTGAGAAAACTGAAGAAGGTGAGTTATGTTTGTACTGATGCTTCATGCTTAACCTTCGTGGTTTGCTTGCTTGCCATATGCCAGCATCACTAACCCAGGGGTGCCAAAAATTACCATTGATCAATAGTTTGAAATTGCAGCACTTGAACTTTCACCTTTAATTCTGCTGTGCTGTAGCATGTGTTCAAACATCAGCCTTTTAGAATTATTCATTCTGGCTGCAGATAAGCATTGCATAGACATCTGCAGAATATTAAGCATACATTTCTTTCTTCCATGCAATAATAAGCCAGTTTCAGTATAGAAACATGGTAGAGTTCATATTTCTCAGTTTAAGCAGGCAGTCTAGGGACATTAGTATCTCTGTGTGGTCAATTTGAATTTTTCTTCAAATCTGATATTACAGAACTTTTTTGAAATACACATAGTTATGTATATGAGAGGTGGAGGGGGTGTGATGTGATCCAGAGGCTTTTGAAATCCATTCAAAAATTTACAGTGACCCCAGTGGGCTCTGGAGTGGAGTCACCAGACCATATTTTCAAAGAGTCTTTAAATCTTCAAAGACTCCAGACTTATCTCTGCTGTTCTGAACTGCGATGCTGGACTTTTGCAAAGTCCTGCCTAATGTGTGAATAAGATCAGTGAGCAACAAAGGAGTTTGCAAGGCTAAGGCTGGATCCAACTTTTTCAGTAAAAAAGAAAGATAATTCCCAAAACAGACTCCCTATGTAAGATTATTGTTATAAGAAAAAATGGTTGAAACATAAGGTGCACAGTATAATAAAGTGATTTTTTTTCATCTTTTAAGGGATGTGGAAGAGGGGAAAAAACCCATTAAAACTAAAACAAATTTGGTCAAAGAAGCACTGATTCTTCAACTTAATTTTTTCTCTTTAGTGCAGGTATTCAGTGTGCGATTCACTTTAGTTATCTAAGATTTGACATCTGGTCCAGCTATTTAATTTATGTTTGATTTTGTCATTCAAAAAAGTGAGGCATCTTTAGCTGTTAATTTATCCTCACCTACTTTAGACACCTACACAGGACTGCTCTGTGTTTAACTTTACTGACTCTGCAAATTGCTTAGATAACAAGATTGGGCTGAACACCTATGCACGGCTAGAAGTAAATAAAATGAAGAGCCACTTTTAATGACACTCCATTTTAGTATACATAGCTGTAGTATTTCAGAAGGAGTTCTGCAACATTCAGGCACAAACTAACTGTGTATATTCATTGCTAGAGAGGTGCTAATATTTCACCTAAGTAGTTGCTTATTAAAAGCAAAAGAAAAAATAATTAAGTTCTTCGCTTTCCTATGGAGTTTATTCTTCATATATTCCCTCTAGTCCAACAGCAACACATTCTCTGTGTGGCTGGCAGGCTTATTAGGAAAAGAAATACTACAGATTCATAGAGAAATTTTAGATAAATTTGTCACATCAAGAGTAGTGTTCTGCAATTCAGACTTTTTTTGTTCACTGATGTAACACGCGAAAGGCCAGAGAAGACAGGGCAAAATAGTAAATACCAGCCAGAAAAAAAAATCAGGGAAAAAGTCATTAACAGTGTCAATCATAGGAGTCATTACTCTGATTCTACCTAGCCTGCAGCTTCGCAGTGCTATCTGCTAATAGATGTTGGCTGGTGTCTGAAGTACCAGTGCCTGGAAAGTTCTTATTTCAAAAAAAACAGAATCTCTCTAACAAGCCACATATACCAGCCTTTATCATCAGCACTGCTACTATTGCCTGACCAAAAGAAAAGGCAAATAATCATGAGCATTTGAAGCCTACCACACACCTTTCAGTATTTATGGTCACTGACTGTGACTTTCAAAGTCTTTTATTTTTCATAGCAGTTGTAACTAGACAAAACAAATTTTCTGAACTTTAAGACAGTGCACTCTATGACTGTAAAATAAAGTGAAGAAAGATGGCATATTATTTCATGTATAAGAAAATGCATGCTATTTTTTTCTATATTTTATTCACTATGTCCCATGAAGCTGGAAATGTCACTGATCTGCATTCTGAAAGTTCACTCTATATTTGGGCTTTGGCAACTTTCTTGCATTGTCCTCTACTTTTTTACATTCATATACTTTTTTCCCATCTAAATAATATGCGTTAAACAAATGGGAAAACTTTTAGCCTGATTTTTTTTTGTCAATTTATGTACAACAATGCTGCTATTTGCAAATTATGTAGAGACTATTTGAAATGACATATCTTGAAGTATGCCTGCCGCCTTTTTTAATAATTAGAAAGACAATAGTGTTTCACAGCCATTCCTTAATAACTGTTTTCATAATGGCTATTTGTCTTATTCAGACTCTCATGCCAGCTCCCAGATATAAGTGATTTCCTAGTCTGATCATTTTGTAACTCAGCTTAATTGCATAACTAGTTTGGGTAGAATTTGGTAGAGATCTTGGCACGCCATAGCTACAATAACCTTCTGAAAAGGACAGGCAGCCCTGAACTTGGTTTTTTTTTTTTTTGATAACAGCAAATATCTTCCCTTTTAGAGAGTTTTTTTTCTTCTTGAATATTGTTTTTATGCTTTTTTTTTCTTTTCCCTAGCTGTCTGTTTAATTTGGGTGTAATTTTAAACTTTGGATTTGTTTTCATTTCTCCACCACATGTTTTGGTTTTTTTTTTTTGTTCTTATAAATTTATTCATGCTTCTTCTTTCTGAAACCCTTTCACCTCTCTCACCCTCTGAGACTGGCTGGTAAGTAAAAAGCAGTTTATTGATAGTACATGTGATGCCTTTTGACTTCCTTAAGAGCTTCTTGCTTCTTAGGTTTCAGTCTAGCTTTTATGGTGGAAAGCCATCCTAAGATTCACCTGTATTATCCATTCTTTATTTTTATATTTGGAATAGTTATAGTATGTTCATGTTAGGTGAATAAGGAATTGCAGCTCAAGATTTGTAGAAGCACTGACCAGTCACTAATAGTAGTGACTGAGTAAGTTCCCACACGCACACAAACCTACACACACCCAGAACATACCACACTCCCCTGCTGGTTTTTGGAACACTGTTTATTTTAAGATAAAACCAATTAGCAATCCTTAGCATGCCTATATTCCCAGGCCCCTCTTTATCATTCTCATGGAACTTAATATCTGCAGGGCTCTACCAGCTTTAAGAAGTGGATGTAATAAAAATGAAAACAAAACAAAAAACAAAACAAAACAACAATTTTTTAAAATTGGTTTTATTTCAGTAAGAATTTTTAACTAGATAGATATTCCATTTCAGTGTTTCTACTTCCCAGATTACATTTCAAATATTTGTTAGATCCTTGGAGTATCACTTGCACATGCTGGAGAAAAAGATCGTCAGGTTGGAGAAGAAAAAACATCCCAAAGCAAATCATTGCATAATTTTTCAGCAAATGTTACTCAGGATACTCTTTGCTATGAGACTTTTTTTGTTGTTTGTTTTTAGTTTGGCTGGCTTTTTCATTTGTTTGCGATTATTTTCCCTAGAAAGTTTACTAGAAATTCCTACAGGCCATTTCACTAATTATTCAAAAATAAAACAAGATTGCAGTTCATATATGGCAACTCTGTCTTCATTCTGACATGTATTTTGCCATGCTTTGCTTTATTTTCATATAATTTACATCTCTTTCACAGCCTTGCTGCTAATATTTTTTCTCTTTGTAGATGCAGAGAAATATTTTCTGTTACACCTGACTTCTCCAGTCTCCAGGTCCCTCTCAATCTCATCATGTTCAGGGGTGATGCCAACTCTTCTTTCCAGGACTCTCTTTATAAAGAGAGGCAAAAGACAGTGCTGAAACACTGCCTAGAGAGCCCTTCTGTCAGATAAGCACCAGTCCTTGCCTTTCTCCACTGTTTCTTTTTTAAAGATAACCTCTGCTGGAAAGCTCAGAGAGTGACTAGAAAATATCAAAAGGAGTAATGATTTTGTCAGAGTCTGTCTGGTCTAAGGAGGTAGTGCAAACAAAGGGCTCACTTATGCATATTTTATCTAACCCAGTGGTAATACCCTTTCTGACCTAATAAAATCCAGAACTCACACTAAATCACTTCCACAAAGAAATGATTTGAGGAGAAATTTTGAGACAGTCTATTAAGCTATTTTATAATCTTTACAAATCATGCGAGTGTTCATTATTTGAAGAAGAAAAAGAAAAAAGTATGGGAAAATATGTTGCAATTACTTGCAATTGGCAATTTGGATGTCAGTAGTCTACTATGAATTCATTTCGCTGTAGTGCAAGATCTTGACATTTTTATGTACAAAATCAGCCCTTTGGCAGGTGAATTTAATTTATCTATTTCAGCTGCCTTCTTCCCTAAAACTCTTAGTGGTAGGATATTATGGCAGCATTCCTGCAAGTCTTACCAAAGGGATGATGTTGTCGGTGAGTGTAAGTTTACATTCCTTTTTGACAGATGAGAAAGAAATTGTTAAAATTTTTAACCATCTGAAGGTATAGTTTCAATTTATTCTTGTTTATATATTATGCTATTCTGGATTTTTTTTTTTCCTTTCACAAGTTTATTCTCATTTTTTTAGCGATTTGTTTTTATGCCAATGAAGTCGCTAATGATATTAGATGTTGTAGATGCAGATTTGAGTCTGTTTAGGACACTTCAGATTCACACACTTTGTCCTACTTCTATCAAAGTGTAGTTATCTATATGAGAAGCTAATCTGTCCATGTTTCTATTCATGATAGCCTCCAGGAAACTTCCCTTACTGGAATGAAAACATTTCAAACAGTGAGAAATTGGAAGCTTGTGACCCATATGGCACTACCATTTAGTCAAAAGCCCAAACACTCTTACCAGCTGATGTGACAAGACTGCAACAAAAATGTTCACAGTTAGAAAGAACATGAACTGTTCCCATGCTTGCTGTTGCTTTGTGCTGAAAATCTTCCTGATTAAAGTGTTCCTAGATGCTGAAAGGAGTGGTTTGATTCTGATAACTGCAGACATGCACATACTTATTTTCCTGCTGCTATAAAGAAAATACTTTCTTCATATTTCTGTTTATTTGTTAGAGTGAGATTTTCTAAACTTTCAAATTTTATCTTACTGTCTCTCCAGAAAGGAAACAGTAAAAGAAGTGACAAACAACAACAGTTCTCTGAGGCTTTTTTAGGGCTTATAATAGTGAATATACATGTAGACATGCTGCCACTGGTATGTCCAGGAGTTGCCAATTCATTTGTCTATATATAGCCACTTCAGCTTATGCAGTGTAAATCTAGTATATTGCTCAGCATTTATCTATTTTGGCACTTTTTTAAACAATTTGATGGCTTACGTGCCAGTCTGTCAGAAAAACCGTTTTCACAAAATGTATCAATCCCTATTCTGTTTAAGAAAGTTGTCAGGTTTTCTTAGGCACTCTCTGCACTCTAATTCGTATTTTTCAGCAGGTGTGGTTTGATGTGTATACAGTTGTGCTCTGTGGTGACATAAAATACAATCATTTCTCTGTTGCAAAGCTTAAAATAGTTGATTCCATAGCAACTGGGGAAAAAGTCATGACAAAAACTTCAGGGCTGCAAATTTACTTAAAAATAAGACTATAATCACTGAAACTCAGGTTGTTATTTTCCCTTGGGACTTTCTCAATGTGTTCCAATAGTGATGGTACACAGTTAATTACCTAATTTAATAAAAAGAGTGCCACAAAGCTATGAACAAAACAACTATTCACTGTTATTGCCAAAAGGAGAGTTGCCATGGAGAGTCTTGACACCCACACAAGTTACTCTTGCTGCTAGCTGTGGCCAGCTCCTTACATCTCATTTAATATGGTGTTCCAGGAAACCACTGAAGCTTCATTGACTCAAGAACTTGCCCTGTTAAGTTTCAATGGAATGTGGTAAGAATATCATTAGGTAGTCTACAGTAGCTCATTTGTGGAATCTTTTAATATGGAAGTAATGTCAGTTAGGAATCAAATAACATGGCTTTCACCTCTCTGTTTTCTTCTCAAACTTCTTCCTGACATTTTTCTATCATGACCTTCTCAATAGGTGTAAATATGGAATAACAATTTAGTGACACAATTTTTACAGTAATCTCCATCATTGGAGAATAAATTCCTTCTGCTTTGTTAAGGGATGTTTTTACAGACATTAAAAGAGGGTTTTGATGTCCAGGTTAGAAAGGAAGTGCATGGAAAGCATAAAAAGTTTGATTCTCCTAATTCAGCTGTTATGGCACATAAATCCCAAGACAGAAACTGTTGCTTCTTGAGGGATAAGTGAACTGAAATAATTTAGGAACCTCACTTTTAGGGAATACCAGAAAAGATGCTTTTCTTGAATTGGAAGGTGATTCAATTGATATTAATAAAATCTGCTCATGGCAAGCCAGTATTTATTTATTTATTTATATTAATGAGAATCTGTCTACTTGAAGTTGGTTATCCCCATTAGGAAATTCTTGGTATTTGTCACTGCAGGTTTGTTTTATCTAATTTTTTATACTCTGAGAAAAATTTTTGATTACTTCACATTTATGCATTGATGGAAATTCAAGGTTTATGTAAAAGGATGGAAGCACTGAAAGATGCAGACTTTCTTTCTGGGTTGTGCTGTACATTTGCAGAATATGTTGGATTTGGAATTGACAAAGTCAGAATGTCTAAGTGATAATGCAAAGAGCACTTAGGATTTTCTCTTTGCTTTGTGAATTTCTAAAAATTAATGAGCAATGAAATCAAAGAGATTGCAGAAATTCAGAAACATGCTTAACAGGGAGGCTTTTCTTAAACTTGTGTGAAGATGCAGTAGTTATGCTGTCTTCATTGTAAACATGAACTTTATGTACAAGAATGCTCAATAATAGTGGAAACAATGTATGTTCCTTAGTATGTCCTGAAATGACATACAAAAGAAGAAGTCAGATAGGTGAACACGTGAAATGGAATCAGGTAAACTATTGCCTTGACAGGCTAAGACAATATTGCAAGACTACTTAAAAATGGAAATGGGACCTGCTCTTTATTCCTCTATTCCATATAGGAAAGGAGAAGTGGAAACAAGAAGATATTCTTTTCCATGTGGTTACTGCTAGGGGTGAATGATACTGTATATTGGATGCCAAACAGTACCTGTTTGGTGATTTCTTGGATGCTCAGAAGATGTATATAAAATATAGTAGCATAATATAAGCCTTTTCTCCATTTTAGGACACATCTATACATTTCTGAAGCTCTAAATGCTGCTCACAGATTGTTAAGAACACAAGCTATCATTGGTCTCATACTGAAAAGGTTAGGATTTCTTAGGAGCTTTAAATCTAAATGTGAGGAAAGTGTGGCTTGGTTTTGGTTTTGGTTTTCTTTGTGAGTTTAGTTTTTGTTTGTGAACTTTTGAGGTTTTTTTGCTGGTTCGTTGGGTTTTGTTAATGATTTGGAGGTTTTGTTTCTGGGGTTTTAGTTTTTGTTTTTTGGTTTTTTTTTCCCTGGCATTCTGAATTAGAATTATAACTGGCTTATAAAACCACTGTTTCCAAAAGTGCTTGCAAGGAAACATGTATGACAGTCTGTCCCTCAGAGACCAAATACATACCTTTTCACTGAAAGCCTGAGAAGTCTTCTGGGAATCTTTGAAGATGTTATAAAGAAACAAGCAGGATATTCCACTGTTATGTTCAATTTTGTCTACATATTTGTTGACAGCTCTAATACCTCAGAAATACCTGTGAAACAGATAAAATTTAAGAATATAATGTTCAAGATAAAGTACCTGTGAACAAATAGGTTCAAGAAATAAAAAAATAACCTACTCCTAAACCAAAAAGTCTGGAAACCAAAAATATGTATCTGTGGATACATCAACAGAATATGTTAGAAAAGGATGACAACATAATACTATGTTGTCACTATAAAGCTGCCGTGCAAAAGGGAAATGTAGTGTGAGGAGCTACCAGGAAAATATTGGTGAAACCAGCAATGGTTTTGCAGGAAGAACTGATAAGAGCTCACCTGAAATATTCTTTATGTGACAGGTAGTAAATGTTTAAAAACTGAGAAAGTCAACCTTCAGGAAGTGTGCAAAATTAAATTCAGAAGATGATTTCAAAATGCTGTCACAAAGGGGACTGAAAACTCATATGATGGAGCAATAGGAAAATGAGCCTAAATGTAATTGTTCTCTGCTAACTGTGAGCAATAGTTGGAGATTGAGTTCAACACTGTAGAACAATACTGCTGTAAAAATCATACTAGTACCACTTTATAAGCATACATTCTAGTCTATATAAGACACATTCAAATTAAATTCCAATAAGAGTTCTCTTCAATTTTATTTCTGTTCCAATTGTAATTCCAGCCTTTGTCTCTGGGATGTTCCTTGAGAGCTTGTTTGACATCACACAGCAGATTCATAGGCAAGTTGTGAATAGTTACCAGGAATACAAGTCTGGCACTCGAGTCTTCAGACTGCACTGTCTTTAACAGTTTGAATTCATACATTATTTATACTTACTCAAAAAATGACAATATTCTACAATACTGAAGAACTAAATTAGGCAACTTCCTGCATTTTACAAAGTTCAATTAGAAGCAAGCATTTTGCCCGAGCCGGGAGATGTTTTTCTTGCCTGAAATACTAAATCAAGGTTTTCTTATAGCGTTATTCTGTGTGCAAAAGGACAGATTAGGCTACAAAATGTCCCTTAAAACTCAAATTTTCAGAATGTAAATTACAGTATGTTGATTCTTCTTTTTGTTAGTGGAACAAAAAATTTGCAGCTTAATGTTTCAGTAGTATGAAACAATAATGATACAAATAATATAAGTAGTATAAGATCATCAATAAAACTTGTGAGATAATAAAAATTATATTAATGAAACAAGAAGGAATTGAGGTACATTCTAGTGCTTACATGACATTTCAGTGTCCTTTGAAGTGCATATCAAAGATGCCTTGAAAAAATAGGCACTAAATGACTACTGAAGTGTTCTTTAAATATATCATAGGACAAAAATATTATAGATATTTTATTTATTTATTTATTTATTTATTTATTTATTTATTACATGTTATAAGTAGTAATGGAAGAAGTAATGCAAGTAATACAAGAAGGATTATTCTGAGTT
>JANRGV010000073.1:51093971-51106271 GCA_024734035.1 Alethe castanea
TATATTTTAAAAGGAAGAATTAATACTGAAAATGCTTCATTCATGTTTTGGATGTAACTTGGGAGATAATCCATTTATTATATTCACAAGAATTTAAATTTCTTACCATGTGTATGTCACTTCTCTGGTATATGAAGATGTACAACATTTATGTAAAATATTAGAAAAAAATCTATACTTCTATCAATGCATCAACAAGGAAGAGTTTGATGTTATCATGCTATTCAAAAATTCTCTGTGACTTTGGAGAGACATAGCTGAGAGAGTTTTTCATTTTTGCATACAGAAAGGTTGAGAATGGAGAATAGAGCTCAAAGAGACATCAAAAGACATAGGTGTGCATGGAGCCACCAGTTGTTTGGGTGGGGAGCCCAGCCAGCCTGCACGTTCCCCGGAAAGGTTGGATGTTCCCAAGAGATTTAGTCAAACAGCTTATCAAGTTTAATTTACAGATAAATTTCCTGTCTGAAGAACAAAAGTTAATAATTCCTTGCTACTCTGTTTCAAAGTCTGCTGGCTGATTTCTCTCTCTCCCTCTCTCTCTCTCTTTTTTTTTTTTTTAATTTAAGTGACTCTACAACTTGTAACAAAATAAACACAGCAATATCTGCTCATTTTACATTAAATGACATAATGACATCTAGGACCTAGTCTATCTCATATACTGCAAGCTGCTTAAGGATACACAAAATGCATGCCAGGATATCTGAGTCACTAAAGATGAATATAAGAGCCTTGTCATTATAATGATACATATCTCTAAAGAAGAATTTCTCTGATAGACCAGATGTGACACTGATTTGACACTGACTGAACACAGATCACACACTTCTTTACAAAATGTTGCAGTACTATGAACTGTCATAATGCAATGCTGAATTACACCTGCTGTAAGACTTTGGTTATAAAAAAAGTAGAAAGGTACAGTTCTACATATTTTCATGTGAAAACATCTATATGAAAAGAGTCTTGAATAATTCCCATTTTTCTCATAAAAAATTTCCCAGTTATTGAAATAGTAGATTGCTTTTGTCATGTCTAGATGCTTATTAAGAAAATGAAAGAATATTATGACTCCTATAAATTGGTTTGAAAATCTCTATTTCTATATGCAGTGATAGGCATGGGGTTGAAATATTGCTACTAGGATCCTTTTCATTTTTCAGATATGGAGCATTAATTGGGATTTAAGATACAGTACCATGACAGTTGAAGCTTCTTAGACAAATTTCTCTAGTGGTTGGAAGGGGATTGTTTTGATGACATACACTTGTTACTGTACTTAAGTAACTTGTTAATCTGCTGGCAAATACCTGAGAAGTTTTTTGAGTTTATAAAAGGCAGCATGCTATGGCATGTTAGCACATCTGACCTAAAATCTGAAGAGCATCACACTCTTTAGCAGCTTGAAAAAGCTGTCTGAGCTGAGATAGTGTCATTCTGAAGGGTGAATAAGAAGTGTAAGATCTTTCAGGAAACAACTTCTGCTGAGATTTAGCACCCATGCTCAGCTGCTACTCACAGACTTGTACAAGCTTCACTCTTTCTGCCACAGTGCAACAACCATATCTTGAAATATGCTGATTATAATTTTATTGTATATTCTGATATTACTTCCAAGGGATAAAGTCCTCTAAAAAGAAGCAGGTGGAATGAAGAACGCGAGAAGACAAGAACACAAATTTGTAAAATAATTTCCTTTATAATTCATGTAAGCTTCTCTGTAAAATGTGAACTCTGTCAGGTAGAAAAGCCACTGCTCAGCCACTCGGACACTGCTCTGACTTTTCTTAAAATTTTAAATATTTTCTGCTCTCTGGATAAACAAGGCTCTCTTGTAGTAAAAAACCAGATTATCATCTTCTAATATCTCCATAAAATAATGTTGGTAAACATGTGAAGAAATTGATATGGAGAACACAACTATGTGCCTCTTCTGCCTCTCTAAAAATATCAGACCAAAAAGACCTGAGTGACTACCAAAGGACATCAAAAGATAATTTCCATCACTAAATTATTCCACAGTCATCTTCAGTACATCCATGACCACTCTGTAACACCTCTTTGCTCCTGTTCCTAGATAAAGGGTTCATTAGGCATGACTATGAGCTAAGCCTAAAGCCCTAGAAATGTGAAGATACTCTCTAAAATTGGGATATAATTTATAGCTCTTGAGAGGCAAATCTTCGTTTCAATGGATTCAATGGATAAACTATTAGTTGCAGATTTGCTCCAAGTTAAGATCCTGAGACAGGTTCCTCCTTTGGAAATACAACTGCAGTCTGCTGAGGTGCTTTAAGATACAGATGTAAATTGAATTCTTTCATGAACAACACTGGCAGATTTAATTTTTTTAGTATTTTTTGTATTCAGATTTATCTCCAGTCTATACAAACCACGGTAATATTTATAGGTACGGCATGAAGATTTCCTTGGCTTTTTCTTCTCTTCCATTTATGCTGTTGATTTATTCCTGTTAACCAAAAAAGCCTTTTGGAATTCAGCCCCAGGAATATCTGCTCAGGGAAACCTTGGGAAACATGTAAAATTCACATATTTTGCCTAGAACAGTGTCCTAATCATAGCATTTGAAAAAAATGGTTTCTAACAAAAGAGTTGCTGCCAGACATGGAAAGCTAATGCTGACCCTATTTCTGGATAACAATGGTAATGACACCTAATAACCTTCTTGAGATAATAAAAGGTTTGTATTGGATTTTTCAGACAGTATATTTCACATAAATACTTCTGACTATGACAGTGGACAACTTGTGTAATGGCATTTTATGCATCATTCCAATCTCACAAAGCATAACATGTTTGTTATTTTTGGAAACCAACGAATGCATTCAGATATTCACAGTCGGTCACAAGTTAATTAATAGTCTCAAGGAGTGGCAAATTTAATTAACAATAAGGACTTTTTTCCCCTGTAAATACAGTTAAGTGAATGGAGTTTTGTAGTTAGTGAGATGTATGTAAAAAAATGTATAGCCCAAGAGCAAAGCAGAGAATTATTGCACATCTTGCTAAACATTGGGCCTATCAGATTATTTTAAAATAGAGATGGAATTAAGAGGCATACTATATTGAAAATTAGACTTAATTATCAATGTTTTAAAATGTAATTTAGATGAATGAGTTCAATGGTAACTCGAACCATAAAGCAGAATGTAATCTTCTTTCCAGAAATTCAGAGACAAGAGAAAAAAACACCTTGCCCTGCATTCCATGCTATATCATAGGGCTGAAATATCATAGGTATAAGTAGGTTTGGGGCCTTTCCTTCTGCCTAAAGGGAAAAGAGGTCTTTTTTGTACTCTTGCAAGAAAGGTCATGAGAGATTTAAGTGGGATTTATATAGCAATTCTCCACTGTCTTAATGGTGCAATTGTTTTTAGAAATGTCACACATTCATATAGATGAAAAAACATTGAATGATTATTTTAATACTCCTCATAAATAAAGATGCAAACCTCATATATTAGGATTTGAAACCATGAGGTTTTCTACTTAAGTCTGACCCTTCTCAAATGGATATTATTTACCTTGCATGGGCTTCTTGCCTATAAATCATGGTTGTACGCACAGTCAGATGGAAAGCAAAATCTTTTGAGTTATCTAGTACAGTGTATGTTGTATTTTTCTTCTATATTTTAACCTCTGATACACATAATCAAGGTAGGATATTGAATCCATGCATTAAATAATTTAATGTAAAATTTAATGCAGCACTGCATTTCCTGTCAAAGACACATCAGGGAACCTCTTTACAATAACAGAGCAAAGGCATAACAATGCTAGAGTAGAGTAGAGGAGTGGGAAGAGTTTAAAGGAGTGCCTTTATTTTTCTACAAGTCAAAATTTGTCAGAAAGATATGGGAGGTTAACAAATAAGTCTATATTATTGGGAAACTCTAAGCAACAGACAGGAATGGACAACAGTAGGTAAGAAGCCAGATCAATCTGAATTATCATCATACTATCCATAACACAGGGATCCTAGGTCTCATGCTTCTACAAGCCCTGATGTCAATTTTTACAGTTACTTTTTTAGATCTAGTTCAACAGACAGATCCTGTTGACAGATCCCAGTTGTGGTCATCAAAATGAAAACGGCAACCAGTTCTTAAGGATTCAAAATCTGAACTAGAGCCTGGAGTAGAGATATAGGATACCATTCAAATGAGATGGGTAAGGTCATTATGTATTTGTTTCAAATTAAATAATAAAGGATAAAGTCTTGATCTATTTTTTATGCTAAAAAAATGTATCATACATCAAATGAACATATATGTATACAGTTTAAATCCCTAACAATGGGGAGTAAAGTGTCTCAATTTAAAAATGAAAATGGATAAAACAACATTACTAGTACAGTTTCTTAAATGCCTTAACTTGCATGGCTGCATGCAAAATATGTACAAATGAATAATTACTGCATATCAGACAAAGTTAAACTGCAGTAACTCACTCAGGAGTTTAGGCCCTGGAATTTGCAAGTGACTCCAAGGGTGAAGGGTGGTGTCAATACATTGAATGACGAGTTAAAAGGGAAACTGCAGAAAAAGGTGACAGCCTAATGGCAATGCCACGTCAGAAGATAGAATGAGCAAGGGGCATGTTGTTGGAAATAAAGCTTGTGTCAAATCCTGTGTCTTGGTAGGAAGAATTGATTCACAATTAAAGAAGAGTTAGAAGCAGAATTTGAGTTTTAGAAGCCTTGCAAATTGATTGTGTTGATTGGGACAGGACATAACTCAAAGTGTCTATCTCTGGCTCATGTAAAAGAATATTTCTGAAGTAAAATGTGACAAAGATTCTGTTGAGTTCTAGAAGAAAAGAATGCACTATTAGTCGAACAAGAAATTGTACTCAAAATGAGAGAAATTACTACAGATCTTGTAAAAACAATATTTTGCCCTATATCTGGAAAAAAAAAAGAAGAATTCAAAAGGTACTCAAATATTGCCATTATGGCTTCTGATGAAAATCTCATATCTTTATCTAAAAGAACTGCCTCTGGATACACCTTTAAATAGAAGGAAGCCCTATAGTTCCCCTGAGATGCCTGAAGGGAATTACAGGCAGGGAACTTTCTTCAGGGTGAAATGAATTGTTATCAATCTTGCCACCTTGTCAAAGGCACTGAAAAGACCCTACAGAGTCATGCTGGTTATTATTTCACTGAAACACTTCTACTTGGAATGAAATTTGTTTCTGAAGTACAATCAAACTTGTGCATATACAGCTAAACATATTCTACCTGAGCTATTAGTTAAGCCTACTTCAGGCAGTGTTATTTCTCTTCTTTATGTTTTGTGAAGGTGCTTTTCTCCCTGTTTGTTGATAGTTCTAATAATCCCAAGGCAGAAATGAACACAACTCAAAGAAGAAAAGATAATTATCATAATTATTTACAATCTCTGCGTGTGACCAGCTGATAAGTTGCATTTTACAATTTTCCAGATGTTATGCTGGTACTGCCAGGATTTAGTTGATAAACCCTTCTTCAACATTAGATCCAATAATATGAAATATCTTGTTTGTAGAGCTTCCAAACTACTTTTTCTGTGGATTTTCAGTCAGATTGCTACCACAGTCACCTTTTCAGACCATGCTCAGAAAACTGAAAGGAGTCGGAGGTTAGAATACATTTAACACAAGTTAGTTTAACACAATCTATATGAGAAAAACCTTATGAATGAGGATAATTTAAATGCTGTGATAAGGTAGTAAGGATTTGGAAAAAAATCATTCCTTGTCCTACCACATCCTTGAAAAGGTCTTGAAAATGGTTGCAACCATTTTGCAATCATATCTAGATTTTTGAAAATCACCTCTCTGCTAGTGTAAGTTAGACAAATTGTCTTCTCTCCTTTTTGGAGTCTTTTAGTCCAGGTTGTGCTGGATAATTCTGGCTTGCATGTTCTTAGCTTTCATTGTTTACAGGGAAAGAGTCATGTCTTCCAGGAGGGATCTTCTCCAGTTGAACCACACAACCTTCATAGAAGAGATCTTTTTTTCCCTGCCCAGCTGACTATTTAAAAAGAACACAATCTACAGTCTCTAGTAACAAAAAAAAAAAAAAAGTATTGCTATATTGGCTAGCTATACCAACCAGAAGGCTTAAAAAAAACCTCTTAATTTCATTCACCACGTTGTGAAACACAAGTATGAGATTTTAATATCTTTCAGGATCTAAATGTCTTTCTTGGATTTATTTTCAATGGGTCAGTAGAAGTCATTGAAGAAGAAGAGGGACAGACAGAGAGGCAGTCAAACTCTTGACTCAAAGTCTGGAAGAGCATAATGAAGATTGAATTTTTAAGCTAACCTTTTATTTATCTTCTATATCTTAAATATTTCTATTCATATCTACATTTGTTGTCTTACTGCTAATGCTGCAAAGCATTTTATTCAGTGTTTGCTCTGCTTAATTCTCTTTCAACTCGTATTACATGTATAGTTTTTCTATTATAAAATTATCATTAAAATTTTGCTGTGTAGTGAGTAAAAAAATGCTAATCTGTACATACACATACATTAGTGTTCTTCATTTTTACCCACCAGTTAGACACATATAGCTGCCACATAAATTTCTCAGTGCAAATCTGGATCATTCTATTCCCTTTTTATAGATAAGAATAAGACTGCAAACATTCAGAGGGAATAATAACTAGGTCTCCTTTTCTATATAGAAGCTGTATGTATTTCTGTCAAATCACTGTATGGTGAATAACCAGTCCAGTTTGCTCACATAAGTTATGAATATCACTTTTTTGTTCATTCATTTTAGTGTAACTCAAATGGAGACTGCTAGTGCACTGTGTGGCTGTCAAACTCATCCATGAAGTTCTCAGTCCCTGAGCATTTTCAGGGTATGGAAATTATCAGACTCTTACAAAAGCACTAGAACCTCTATAATGACACTTAACTATTCCTTTTTATTCAGCTCTACTATACCAAGAAGAGCCAAGTCTTGTTTTCAGGCAGTCTGTACGGAATTCTCTGACCCATCTCTGCAAACAAAATAAATGCTGATTCTAATGCCTCAGGTCAATTTGTCTGAGAAGGTAGAGAAAAAAAAAACAAACCACAAAAACTAGAAAGCTCTTGAGTTACTCTCACTTTGACAGGACCTTTACTCTCTGCTTGCCCATGTCAGTGTTCATGAAAACTTACTAAACAAAAAAACTAGAAAGAGATTTAAATATACATGCAATAATGACTAAATCTACTTCAGATGTTGGGGCCTCTTTTGTAAAGCTGATGTTCTGCTGCAAGAGAGTGTTTGGTAAATGAGGAAAAAAAGGCAAATTACTTCAAGCATCTACCCAATTCAGAACTTCAGATATGTTCCTCAGGAGGCTGCTGTTATTGTCTACATTCTCGAATCTTTTAAAGGAGGGTGAGACAGGACAGATAGGTTTGTATTATTGACAAAGACTCAGAAATTAGACTGCAGTTGTGCTTCTGTTTGTAGTGGTATAGACCAAGAATCACTTAATCCTAGACATAAAAGACTTTTCCTTGCAAACTCTTAGATAATCCTTCAACCAGATGTCAGCAGCAGAATAATTTCAAATGGATAACTACTTATCTAAACCCACCATCAGTAGTGGCTTACTTACCTGTTCTCATAATTTGTATTCAAGGTGCTTTTTCTTTTACATAGAGCAGGAGAAAACATTAAAAACAAATAAATAAATAAACCAAGAAAAAATATCATTCCCCCCCCGCCCAAAAAAAAAAAAAAAAAGAAGCAACAAAACAACCAAAACCAACAAAACAACCAAACCCTCTGTGGATTACCTTTCCCTGAAACAGGTGATAGAATTGAGCTGCTTTAACAGACTCTGTTTCAGTCTACAGAGGCCCTATTCTCTCTTCCTGGTGGAAGGAGTGTCCATGCTTTTGAAGCTGTTCTCACCATCAGACACTCAGCTCTTCTGTGGACAGAGAATGTTATCTGTTCTTATGTCCAGTCTTATGGAAAAGGCTGTGAACAGCAAATCATGCAAGGTCAATCATCCTCTACCTGCATGTCTGTAGGGTGTGAAGGTTACTAGATGGAGCTGTTCATGCTCTGAGCTGAAACAGAATGAGTCTCCGCACGACCGTTCTAGAAACTATTAGTGCATGAGTGTTTCTACTGAAGTAGCACTTTGTAAATTATTTCCGGATCAGAGATGGCTTCTGTCTTCTCTTTCTTCATGCTTGGGAATACTGACATGTCTCTAGGGACTGCAAAAGCCCAAATATAACACTTATGTACTGCAGTGTTTCTTCCAAATGTGAACCTAAGCATTCATCAAGGTGACAAACAAGTGGAAGTCTCTTTTTCTGAATGTTGTTTCTTCAGTTACAAAACTTGCTTTTGCTTACTGAACTTTTAACTTTGAAGTGATGTCTCAGCTAGAGCTTGAAATACATTAGTTGAAAACATCACTTTATCTCATCTTTAAATAGGCAAATATATCAATGGGTAAAGCTTTAGATCCTTTACCTCTATATTTGCCAGTTTTCTGATTTCACATGATGTGTCTTGTCTCAAAAATTTTTGAGAAAAATTTTGTTTTTTCATTTTTAATTTCCCTGTAATCGACACTGCTATTGTTTTCTTACCTTCTAGGCACGGTGAATGTTTATCATTTGCTAATATGATGGCTTTCAACTTTGTATAAATTGATTTTTCAAAGGAAATAATAACCATGCTAGTTACATACAATTATCTTTTATGCAGTTCTTGTTTTATTTTTCCCTCAGGATCTACTTTAGGGTTAGCAATTTGATAAGGTTTGTGTAATGAGAAATGGAAATATGCAGTTTTACTTCATAAATTATATGAGAGTTACTTGATACTTGGCAGCTTCATGGGGCAGACGCTGTCACATCACACCCAAAACATGCAATAGAATTAGATTAAAAGCTGTATCCTTACAAAACCACAGAACACATGACAAACAAAGCATTGCAGAAAATGCAATAGTATTTCTTGATTGTAGTTTGTGGGGATCTGTTATAAAAGCAAATATGATTATGTTGATTTTTATTATATATTATGCAGATATTATATGGATGTTATATGAAGTTCAGCAGTGTTTTCAGATTATTCAACCTGAGTGTCTGTGACAAGGACATGCCTGTAAGAATATATCTTCAGAGCTCATCAACAAATACAACATGAACCTTGCATAAGTGCTGATCCTGCAATGCCAAATTTTGGTCTGTGAAGTAATTGAGATATTTGGCTATCACCATATGATTAACATTTTACTCCTTTTTGCACTGGCACTTATTTCCTTTTAAGCCAAAATTCAGTACTATATATATCTTTGATTTTTATTTTTTAAAGATCCTGGTGGTGTTTTGGTATGTTAGGCCATGGGACATTTGGAGGGAATTAGAGGTAATGAAAATTGTAGCCTTCAAGGATCATCATTCCTTAGTTCAATTGTTACCTTTTCTTTACAAGAATATTATATAATTTTGTATTTGCCAAATAAATAACAAAAAGATGTTAAAAATTAAATTGCTTCACTGTTCTTTCCACCATTGCTTCATAACCTATTACAATAATATAAACATCTTAATTGTCACTCTTTTGATCATTTTTGGTACCAAGAAATGCATCAAGAGATGACGATACCTGAGATATCCCCGAGGCTTTATTGCCTGCTATAAATTTCCTTACAGTAGCATTGCTATAGTAAAGGTTGTGTCAGCAGTTTCATTATAATGTCATTTTTCAAGAGGTGATAACTCAACTGTAAAGACTGCTATAAGCTCAGCAAGGTCACAGTTCTCAAAGCCAGCTTATCTAAATTATCAAAATATTTGATAAATTAAAGTAGTGCAAATGATATAAATATTTATAGTTGACCATGAAGAAGATATAGTTAGGAATCAAAAATTGCTTATTGTAGCTTGTTCATTTTCTAGTCTAACCCATTTTCAGATGTCTTTTATAACTGTGATACTATTACATATTTTAATTCCAGAGCAATGCAGAAAAGTTCATTTTTTTTATTCTTGGTAAAACCACGTCTTCAAAACAAAAACCACTTCCAAATGGAAGCTGACACTCGTGTTCATACTTGGACACAATATGTAGTTAATACAAATACACAAAATGTAGTTAACCATCACTTTCTGATACTGGCTAAATATATAATCTTTCTGTGTGTTTTAATCTCCCAAGCATATAGACAGAATATTGTAGAGGTTAGTGAAGAAATGTTTTAAAAGTTAAATATGATCACCATTGTTGGTTAGATATCAAATGTCCTGCATCAGATTCTAATGACAATTTTAATAGAATGAGATGATACTTGAAGATTTGTTTAATAAACATCAAAACACAGCCAACAAAAAAAGTTTTCAAGTGTTTAACTCAGTTAAATCTGAATTACTTCCATGAGTCTAAAAAGCTTGCAACTGGACCAACTTTTGGAAATTACTTTGATGAATGATATCTGACATCTGTTAGAATTTAATGTTATGCAGGTGTGTTGTTTTTATTCTTGGTTCATCCCTGAATTAATCTTCAAATAATACTTAATTCAAACTTTTGGTCTCTGAGACAGCCTGAGTGGTCTTACCTTGTATTTCAAATATGCTTCTGAAAAGCTTTTTTTTTTTTTTTTTTCACTTTTTAAAATATCTCAGTAGGACTGTTGTGACATTCTCAGACGTTCTGCTTCACAAATTGATTTAATGGGCTTTTGATAGTTTGGGGGTCTCATTACATGCACTTCCATATGAGTATAGTATAAACTTTGAAATCTTATTCACCGCATTAGAAATATTAGACAAATTTGACTCTAGACAAAATGCCCAAATTGATCCCCTGTCAATTATGTGATCAAAGACTGCCGGTAAATTATGTAGGAAAATTAACCCTTTTTTAACTTCAGTTTGAAACATCTGCTCCTATAAAATGAGCTTTCTAAGTATCATGCAATGAGAAATCTCATGTCTTTTACTATGTAGTAAACTTAATTGATTCTTAAATCAGTTTAACTACTCCATTTCTCAGAACTGATTGCATGTGATATCTCAGTTTCTTATTATTAAGGTCTTACTTGATTTTAATCACTGTTTCTTCTGGTTCTTCTAGCCTGGTGATGAGTTCTGAACATTGGGCTTACAGTGCTGAAATTGCCAAAGAGACTTCAGAAGAAGAAATATGGATCAAGGGAAATTAATGATAAAGTGAATTAAATATTTGTATTGATGATATAACCTAAAATGGCATTTTATATTTACTTATTTTTTTTCTACTGCCTTATAGATGAGATGGAAATGATGATAGATTCATAGTAGACTGGCTATCTCTTCATGGAAGCTTGGAATATGAGCCTGAGTGCATTGAATATAGTAAGTTTTCTTTTAGATTAAAAAAAATTATTTTCAGTGGTAGGCTGTTGACTCCTGTTGAAAGCCATTGAGTTCAGCGGCCTCACTTCCAGGAATTGTGGACCACAAGTCCACCTCATAGAGCATTTTCTGCTCAGAATAAGACAGAGACAATGAAAAATTTATAATTCAAAAAGTTTGATTGCCTCCATTCCCAATTATGTCTTACCTTCCGTCAATTTTTATTTACTGTTTCAGCCAAGATGGCTCATTATGTCATTAGACTTTCACAGATACAGAGGTCACATCATGTACATTTTGAATAATGCTCTGAATGTGTTATGTCTTTTATTCTTTTTATTCTTTTTTTTTCAACAGATGACAGTGTCATCTACAGTATCACCTTTTACCCTTGCTGTTATTGATTATACATTGGAATATACAGCATCCATAATGTAAAAAACCTGAGTCTTTATTAAAGGCAGACAGTATTTTCTGAAGTTATGATCCTTTAAGAATGACCCGCTGCATGCACACTTTGGCATTTGAGGGTAACTATAAAGAATGGCACAAAACTATAATGAACTCCTAAAGAATAACCATGATGTGTGCAACACTCAGTACTCATACACCTGCAGACAACTTGATATAGACACAAAATATTTGCTCCTCTGCATGTTCAAGTTAAGTCTTTGAATTTTTTTTTTTAATTTGTGTTGGATTATTTAGTTTTAACTAATTATACAATCATGTTGTTATTATTATTATCAATATTATTATTGTTAGAAATTTTCAATGCATATAGAGAAGATGTATTTTGCTTAAAATTTATCTTACCTTGAATAACAAATATTTTAAATTGTATTTAAAGGGAACATTTTTGAATGAAGTATTTATCTTCTAGCCTCCATGTCAATTTAACATTAAAAAGGTGTTTAT
>JANRGV010000073.1:51106713-51119316 GCA_024734035.1 Alethe castanea
AATATTCAATCCCTCAATTTTTGAATGAGATGTATGATAATTTAATTAATGTTTAAATTCTAGGAGCTGCTGAAGATTGCAGATAATCCAATTTTCATTCAATTATTTTAATAGCAAACCACTTTGATATAATTACACTTAATCCCCTGATTTTTCTCCTCAGCTTTTTATCAAGGGTCTGTATGATATCGTTGAGGAAATCATACTGGGCTATAATTATCAGCAATCCCCAATGGAATTAATGAAGTAAATAGTACTCAATTATGAGCAACATTGTATTGCTGAATGGGTTAGTTCAGAAGAATGCAATACATAGTCTGAAGTTTCTGAGCCACTTTCCCTAGAGTTTTTTGGGAAGAGGAGACAATACAGTTATTTCTCCCGCTAACATACTGAGCAAAGGAATGTCAAGACAGAAGCTAGAACAGATTCAAAGAAAAGAATTGCAACCAGGCCCTTCTAAGCACTGTGGATGTTTATTGAATTTTTAGATATTGAATTTTAGAAATTACCTTCAGCAGTATCATATTCTCGTATACATATGGGGGCTGAGCACAGGCTCCCTAGGGATGTGGTCACAACACCAAGCCTGACAGAATTCAAGAAACATTTGGAGACCACCCTCAGGCACATGGTGTGATTCTAGGAAACGGTCCTGTGCAGGACTAGGGGTTGGACTTGATGATTCTTGTGTGTTTCTTCCAACTCAGCATATTCTATGATTCTGTGATATAGCAAAGTGCTATTAGTATCTGTAATGTTGGAAACTTGACATGCTAAAATTGTAGTTTCATTGTTTTATAGATAAAAGAAATACATGCATAAGTGTGACAGACTCTTGAAATTTGTCAAAGAAATTACCCAAATTCCCTTCTCTCATTGTGTGCTCTTTTTAAACAGAAATAAGTACATCATATGTAGGATGCTCTGCTTGCAGGAATGTCCATCACTGATTCAAGAAGTTCAGTATTAAATGTGACATTAGATTATTAGGGACAACCCATTGCTAGGTTAAATACTGTCTTCTTCTGAAGTCTTATACAAACCCAGCATTTTGCCAGACTTTGAGTCATAAAACACAAAGAAGGAAAAAAATTGACCTTCCAAACTCGAAGATAAGGACCTATTGATCCTCACATTGTTAACAAAAGGTGCACTATTTTAGACGGATTTTTATCAAATATTAAAAAAATGTCACTCTCCTTCTGGTTTTAGAAGTGTTAATTCTTGCCCAACCATGTAATGAAATGTGCAATAGAATGCCAAATGATCCCTCAGTAAATAATCAAGAAGTAAAAGATGATTTGTAATCTTATCAGTATGTGTCAAAAAGAAGTTAAGAAAGAAGTCACATAATTTTCTTCTCACTTTGATAGCCTACATTCAGTGTTGCAATACAGCAAGAAGAAACTTTTTTGTTTTTCTATGTGTGATGCTCTAACATGTTCCTATCTTTCCCATGTTACTTTTCATGTCTGTGAAGTAGCCTGGAAGATCTTGTGGAGAGTTTGAATCTTCTCCATGGTCTTTAGATCTAGAAATAAGGTGTGGTGAAGGAAGGAGTGAATTCACTGCTACTTTTAGTTTTGCAACCTTAGATAATCCTTTCAAAGCTGAAATACAGACACCACCCCTACCTGCCAAATTTGTAATTGGTGCAGTAGAAAAGCCTGGATTCACCCATCCCTGTCTGAAATAGGGTAAATGTCAAGGCAGGCTCCTTTAGCAGTCAAGACAGTCAAAAATAATGGGTATCTGCAGCAATATGTATTTTCATCATTCTCCACTGGCTCCAATGAGGGCTGAGTGTGAGTTAAAGTTAATCTTAACTTTAGGATTCAACATTAGATATGTTCAGGCTGAATCCAGAGACAAAGGTCATGGTCCATCAGCCAATCTGTCATGAGTGCTTTAAATCAAAACTGAGAATTTGCTTGGTCAGATGTCTTGCCATGTTGTTTTTCAGTCTTTGTCTTTTTGATGGATAGTGGAAAGGCAAGATGTTATGGGTTCATTTCACTACTTCTTTTTCAGGGTCATAGTCTTCCTTTTAAAAGAATTCTTGGAAACAAGTGTGTTTGCCTGAATTTCAAGTTTGACTCAGGAGACAAAATGTGAAATTCTGTAGAAAAAATATTTTTTGAATACATGAAAAAAGTTTTGGCAGATATTTATTGAGAAAAAATGAGGTTTAATTTGTCTCACATAAAAAATCACAATTACTCCAATCTCTGCTTTGGAAAAAAAAAAAAGTTTGTAGACATCATTATCTTCCCTCTCTTGTTTCTAAGGACAAATGACTACTTCATGAGCACCCTCTTACTGCTCCACTTCCCCAAATATATATCTGTATTTAATGTCCATTACCACTTGGTATAGTAGAAATTAAATAGTCCTTCATTTGTTACTTATTGTGAAAAGATGTAAAACTCTCATTGTTTTTACTGCTTTTTATTGTTTTACTGCTTTCTCACATTGTTTCTAAATAGAAAATGGAAACCTAAGGAACTTGCTGAAATTGAAAATTAAATCCATTTACAACATCAGGCAACATGCAGGGTAAAAGATGAAGTTTTCACTGAAAAATGCGACTGTATAAAGGAAAACAGGCACATGTCACTTCAAATTTCAAACTTCCTAATGAGGTGATATGAGGGTCTGACTGTCAAAGAGGAAATAATATCACCTTCCAGTTTGATGCCATCCATGACCATATTTTATTGAAGGAAATTTAAGCGTGAAAGAAGTAGACTCAGTATTGATTATGATCAAAAAGCTTCTGGCCAGAGTGGTGTTAGTTGGCTGTGTCACAGCAGCAATTACACAGCACTGGTCCCTGGAGTCTTTCACCTACTTGTTAGATGAAATCAATAATACCCAGACAAGCACTGAAATGACATTTTAATGTTCACAAAGAACATTTACACTTCAGGGCTGCCTTTGAAAAAGTTTCTAACAGTGATGGAGAGGGCAAATGGAGGGTTCTGTGTAGCAGGCAAAGACGCTTCCTTTCAAACCAGGTTATTAGCTGTCATTGGAGGGGGATTTGCAAAGACTAGATGTAGCTACATGGGATAACTGGTAATTTTGACAGAAACAAACTGTTTGCAGATTTTTTTGTGGGCAGGCAGTGGCATGATAATGAACAGATATGAGAAAAGAGTTGGGGTTGGAGGCAGCTGCACCTTCTTACCCCAAGAGATGGTACAACCCAAAATGATGGGACCAAAATATATAAGGTGGCAAGTGAGAGCAGTTAGCTACATTTCTCTCAGTGCTGTCTATTTTTATTACCAGAAAAAGAGACATTTTAACTTCAACTTCTTTTATGCAGAATGAAATTTGGCAGATAGAAATCTGACTTAGGTTGCTTTTAATGCTTTAATTTCAAGCAGCTATAATTTCTGCTGGAGATTCAAAGTCACAAAACCACCTCCATGTTTTTTCTGAAAATTCTCAAATGCCTAGAGTTAGATAATGATTCTGAGGCATCCAGGCATGTCAAACAAGGTACTCACTTCGCCTCTTTTGTGGCTTAACTCCAGTAACAGCTAAGCCCCACAAAAGTGCTTGCTCACTTCCCCTCAAATGGTTGTGTTGAAAGGGAAGTGAGAAAACTCACGAGTTGAGATAAAAACAATTATATAGGCAAAGCAAAAAAAAATGCACATGTGAGCAAGGTAATGAATTCATTCACTGCTTTCCATCAGAAGGCCAGTGCATAGCCATCTCTGTACAATTGCTATGAAGAAAATGAACTCTGTCCTATCCAAAAGGAGTATATCCCTTTTCAATTTCGTCATGACTTAGGAAGAAGGCTGCTAAGTCCTTGTAGTTTGCCTCAGTATCTCTGTGCTGCAGGAAGAAAGAGATTCTTGCAGCCTGGGATCAACTACCTCTTCAGACAAATGTGATTTAAATCTATATTCATTTTTAAATGAAAGTTAATGGAGTACTAGACCAATGTCCAAACGCAGCTCAACCTTCCTATTGAACTTGGGCCAATAAGGCCTCCCAAATATTTTGGAATTCCTGATGTAAAATCAAATTGTCATTTACTTTGCTTGTTGTAGTTAAAAATATTTCAGGACTTATTTTTTTCTGTTAAAAAAAAGATAAAATTAATCATGAAAATAAATGGGATTATCAGAATCACAGTGTAATATAATATATTTAATTTAATTTCTGAACATGATAAAAATACCATTTCAAGCTCTCTTTTTCCATATTTATGCATCAATGTGGACTCTAGAGTGCATTTGCTGGAGAGGTTAATCTCTAATAACTTTTTTTTCTTTCTTCAAGTGGAAAATATACTGAAAACAAAATAAAATATGTACATTTAATCTGCAGTAATTCAGACCTGTAACAGTGTTTGTTGTGTGTTAGTTCAAAAAATGGAGCTCTACAAAATACAAGCAGAAATTCAAATTTCTGGCTTTTAAATGAATCTGATTAGAAGGACAAGTGGTATGAGGAATGTCTAATACTTAGCTGAAATATGTGAACTCAGTCACAGTTTGGCCAGTGTGAACTGAAAAGATCCATTAATGATCAACCTCATGCAATATTCACTGCTGCTACATCAAATGGGTCTGTTTGTTATACTAACATAGCCACTGCCAAGAATGCTGCTGCCTTACAGCTCAGTGAACAATGGTAAATCAGCCAACAACTGCCCTCTGGAACATTTTCAAGCACCAACAGAATCCCAGCTTTCCTAGTTTGTCCGGGAAATGCTGTGGAATAGAGAATAATGTAATTTCTGCTTGGTTTTTAACAAGCAATTGAGGAGGCAGGGAACATATTTTTTTCTTTTCTTCTTCACCTTTATAGCTCGCAAAGAAAGACTGGAAGAAGATCTCTGGAGTTAAAATTTTCAATATTCTTCTTGTTTGCTTTTTCCCTCTGGAATGGTTTAATAAACTATAGAGGACTTAACTCATGCTTAAGAATTCAGTTTCTCTCCTTCATAGAAACTTGGGTATAAGTCTTATAAATAAAGATATGTGAGGCTTGCATGGACTTAAACATGGTTGTGTCTTCAAGACCTGTTTTGAGCATGCTCAGTTTCAGTGTTACAGGTGGGTACTCACTCCCTTGTGGTCTCTGAATGCTTTACCTCCACCATCACAACCTTTCTTTTCTGTAAAGGAGTTGTATCAGTCAAACTGCTTATGACAAAACAAAGGTTAAAAAAATCCCCCAGAGTAACTACTCCAAAATTGTGTGTTCAGCTAGGAGGAGAAAGTTCTTTCACAGCATGTTTCAAACTGCATTTTATCTTTATTTATCTATTTGGAGAAAGAAAATACTTATGAATGAAGTAACAACAAACTCCTTAGACAAGATATTTAACACAGCAATATGGATTCTCTCTCACAGCACATGTTTCTGATGTGTTGTGTAACCAGGGAAAAGCAGAGTTGATATTTTCCTCAGAAAACCCTACAAATAAAATGTATCCATTCTCTACCTGCAATAGTAAGCAGTTCTATTTTTGTCATAAAGAATAAGACTTCAAAAAAGTTACTTTAACAGGAACCCTTTTGACAGTCACCTTTTTAAATGACAGTGTGCCATGCTTAAATAAAATTATAACCTTAAAAATAAAGCAGTTCATAAGGATGTTTGTTATGAAGTCAGTAAGACCATATATTGTAAGACCATGCTTGTTACAATTCTGGATTTGGATGCCTTCTCATTTAGGAATATTAATAAAACATTTTTTTGTTAGAAAATACTTTTCCAGTTAAAATATTATTTTTAGAATTTCATTAAAGAAAAAATATTTTTCCTTTCACGTATTATGTCCTGCTCACGAAAACCAGGATCTTATATTTCCTATAAGTTATAGTATTTTGCATTCATTTTGTATTCTAAGAGCTGTAGGTAGTTGTGTGCATTAGAAAATTGAATATTTAATATAGCAGCCATCAATGAACTAAATCCTCAGACCTGCTGAAGCGGGAATCAGGAGCAGGACTCTTATTCTCACATATGTGTATCATTAGTACCGAATGTGATCCTGAAAAGTTTTCAAGTCCATTCTGCCGAGCAAAAGGTGTATCACTGCCAGTGTTTTGAGCAATGACATTAATATAAATGTTTGGGGATTGGTTTGTGGGTTTTGTTTGTTTTTGTTTGTTTGTTTTTGGGTTTTGTAGGTTTTTGTTTGTTTGTTTTCGTTTGGATTTTTTTTTTTGTTGTTGTTGTTTCTTTTTTGTGAAAGACCAGTGCTTTTGAAAAGAAGTTCCTCATCATCTCTAATTTCTAAACTTTGGAAGTTTTCTTTGAGAAGCAGATAATCTGCTTACTAATCTAGATATGATTATCTGGGGCTGCTCAGAATTATTTAATTATGTTTACAAAAAAAAGTATTTGGTTCTAAACAGTTTTTCATTTGAAAATAATTTTGGAGGAAAAGGTGGCATAAAACAGAAAGATTAATATGAAAATGAAAAGCTACAAGATATAAAATCCTAATTACATACTCTCAAGTACTCCCAACTCTCCACTATTCTTTATTTGCATTGTCATTTATGTTTTTGCAACTGAAATGTAAATAAAATTTCAAAACTTTCTACATAAGAAATAGAGGCAATAAATATTTCTTTTACACCAACATATTTGGCTCTTTAGGACATAAAGCATTTATGGATCAAGCTCATTTCATTCAGGGTACAAGGGCTGTCATATTTTGCTCCTTGGGAAATACTCTGATGAAATAGCTACTATCCTGTTTGAAATTTTGTGACTATTTTAAAGGAAGAAGCCTCAGGTTAAATATTACGACTTTATCATGTCACTGACATGATTTCTAGAATAAGATGAACGTGTCTTAAACAAAACCAGCTGATAATAATTTGGCATGGTTTTGTTTGTGTTTGAGATATTCTATGGTAGTATGATTCATATGTGTCCATGTGAGGACACGTGTGTGCCCAGGTTTTGTCCCTAGAGGAAAAGCACAATCTGGATTGTAGAGAACCTATAGAGACCATTTTGTTCAGTTCCCTGCCCAAAATCAGACCACAGCTTACAGTCAGAGCAGGTTGCTCAGTGCCTTGCTGAGTTTTGAATATTTCCAAGAATGGGGATTCCATAACCTCTGCAGTCAAACTGTCCCATGGTCTAAACGTTTTTTCTAGTGAATTTTTTCCCCTTTTATTGAATCTGAACTTCACTTGAAGTGTCTTGTCTTTCTGCCAAATGTCTCCAAGTATAGTCTGTCTCTGCCTTTTCACAGCTCCCATTAAGTTATTGAAAATAACATTAGTATCCTTTCTTTTTCTCTTTTCCAAATCAAATGAATCTGACCTCCTCAACTTATTCTTATTTGTTACGTCCCCCAGCCCTCTACTGATCTTGAGGATTTTGCTCTGGAACCAATGCAGTTTTTCAATGTCTTTATTTTGAGATTGAGATTGAGAGCTCAAACTGGATACAGTTCTACAGATACAGCTTAATGAGTACTGAATACAGGCAGAAAAACATTTCCTTCCAGTCCTTTTACGTGTTCTTGGTCATGCAGTCCAGTATGTGATTGATTTTCATCACCAAAAGACATTGCTGACACATGTCTATAGTGTTAACTGCTATGACTCCCATGTAGTTTTCTACGGAGCTTTTTCCTAGTCACTTGGTACCCAAGATTTAAGACCGGCCTTAACCCATCCCAGGCACAAGACATTGAATTTGCCTTTACCATACTTTGTGAGAGTCCTGCTAGCTCAATCCTCTAGCTTCCTGCAGCTGCCTCCCTCAATTTGTTTTCACTTACAAATTGCTGAGACATCTTCCATCCCATCATGTTATTGAGACACTTTGTCCCCACATGAATCTATTTTCAATAAAAGGGCAAATGCCTTACTTAGACCAAAAGAATATTAAGGCCCTACTTGTTCTACAAAATAGATGCTCAAGTTGGGGAAATAGATCCTCAATGATTTCCTGATGGAGAGAATGGAAGATGAGTGAAGTCATATCTTTATAGGGACCAGAAAGTCTTATAATAGACTGGTACAATTGGACAGAACTCTGGGGAAAGCTACCTAAGAAGCTGTCCTAGGTGTCACCAGGAAATCCAGACAGAAGGGACAAATCCAGGATAAAACTAGTTTAACTACCCAAAAAACTTGCAATGCTATTGTTTTTAAGTTAGCTGTTGACTACAGCAGTTCAGAGTTTTACCTGAGTAACTGAAACTATTGAATTTCATGGCAACAGTCATTAATTATTCTGGTGACAGTTAGAGCTGCCTGTCACATCCAGAGGTCTTTAATAATTTTCTTTTATTGATTTTAAGAAAACTCCAAGTTAATTAAAACAGTAACCATAAGCTGCAAGTATTTTTGTTTGCTTTTTAAATTTAGCCTCTAATCCTAGTGTGTATAGCATGTAGGTATTCTGAGTTGTTTAGTATATATGTATTCAAGATCTTATATACATTTCTGGAAATGTTTAGAATGTTTCATTTCACTTTGCTTGAGAATATTTTATTTGGATTGGTTTGGTTTTTTTTCTTATTTTGAGTGGCTATTCTACTATTATTCTGTATTGACAGCCTTCTTGAATTTTACCAAAAGTGTTTGGATTTTAGGTTTTCAGTCCAGATTCAGTTTGGCTTTCTGGAAGGTCTGCTAACCCCTGCAAAGACAGCAGGATTTCCATGAAATAGTTGGCTGATTTTTATACTGTTCAGTCTTTATATTTCCTAAAAATGCATTGGATTTTGACCATTACTGCAAGAGAAACTTCTCATTCAATATTAGCATTCCACCAACAAGTTTCTTAAAATAGTACTTCTTTGACAACATCAGCAACTCCAAAAGAAAACTATTTGGGGTTTTCTAAAGTTTTTAATATAATTGTAAAAAAAATAAATTGCATTTTCATTAGAAGCTGAAAAGTAGTACTTTAATCTAAAAATATGTTTTATTTGCAATATGAGCTTTACATGAAGTAAAACTTGGTCAATGAATAATAAATGTTACTGGAAATCTTAACTCAAGTGTGCAACTATCTCCTTCTGCTAAAATTTGTACTTGAAGCAGCACAAACCTGATAAAATTTATTTGAATTCTTTTATGGTAATTAAGTAATTTTGCTCAATTCTGTAATATCTGAAAACAGATATATCTTGTGGAAAATAAAAAATAATCCTGTGATCAATGTTATCATGGTGAGTATTTAAATAAGCAATAATGAAGAGAAATTTACTTTATAGCAGAATAAAATTAATCCTTTTTTCCATATCTAAAGTAGCAGGAGGATAGCAGAAGGCCACTGCAGAGATGCTGAGTGCATTAGTGGAAAGACAATGTTACATTTTAAATTGTTCATGACAGAGCTGCATCAACAGGCCAACAGATTATTCACCTGTGATATAGCTGCTCAAAGATAAGACAAAAATACATTGCTTTTCAGAGAATCCAAATCATCAATAAAGTCAGAGAAAATAATATTCAAATGAAGCTTCATTTTTAAATCTTCTGAACCCATTAAAGCAAACCAAAACTTAACCTGTTATGTGATCAGGAAGACTGAAAATGTGTGGCTGTTGCACCTTGCAATGCCTTATTAGCAAATGCTTGCTTTTCTCTGATTCTTTGTCTCATCTACTGCAAATCCTAAGATAATGGAAGAATAGAACTATGGATAAAATTCCCATGCTGTACAGAAATATTGTGTGGTGCAAGACCTTCTCCAACTTCTTAAAAAGGTAGATACACAGAAAATCAGACTAATTGAAATCACTGAGATACTTTGGTGCTTTAAGCTTTTCACGAATGCCACAATTAGACCTGGCTTTATCTCCTTCATCTTTGCTGTTTCAGAATCTCTTCAGGAAAGATATTAGGATGTGTAATTTGTTGGCCTCCAAATCTCACTTTTTCTCTGGCAGCTCAGTGTATGAAACAAATGGTCATGACCAAGATATGGAGAGCTTATCTGAAGTAGGCAATTAAAAGATTGTTGCTTTTCTTCATCAGATCACACAGACAGAAAAAAAGTTACACTTTCTGTCAGCCATCTCCTGCTGTCAACTATCTCCCACTGTTTTAGTGGTGAATCATCGCTCTGTGACTGGAAAGAGTTCCTGTGTGCATCACTGAGGGATGAGGAAATCATGGCATAATTTGTACATTCACAATTTATGCATTCAGAAAACATTTTAATTCTTATTTAAATTATAAATAATAATTTATTCTATCTTCCTATATTGTTCACATAGCATTATGGCACTGAAAGCTAGACTCCATTTCCACACTGTCATAATCTAAGAATTTGGGGTATCAGTTTCATTTGCTTGAAAGTCAATCCTCAGAACCTATTTTCAGCCATGATATTTGCTCCCTCTTCACACCGATATACAACCTTGTGAGTAGGAATGTTGCCAAAACTAACAGCTAAGCAAGAATGCATTTCTAAATGTGAACAAGTAGTTCTTCAGATAACAGAAGCAAGAACCAGCCCAGTGACAAGACATCAGCACCTCCTGAATATCTGCATCTACAGAAAGAACGATGCTCTCTAACAGTAATGAGGAGATTAATTAACTTATTTTAAAAATGTGCAACCACAGAGGACACATTGGAGGCCTACTAGAAAAATCTGCTACAGCCTGAAAGAAAAGAGAAATACAACATCTAAGTCTTAAAAAATGCATCAAAGGGGTTACACAATATAGGAATATAACTGCATATATTAATTAGATGTGATGAGCTGCTGATGTTCTAGTAACCATCTTCTAGATACAGTACTTCAGAAAAAGGTGAAAAATAATCAGAGAGGAAAGTGAACTCGTCCTTTTACATTCTTCCTTCACAAACAAATACCACAGGTAAATCCTGTTAAAATATTAGCTCCTTGAGTCAGGAACAACATTTTCCTAAAAGCCTGATTCAGTCCTCAACATAGGAAAGCTTTTCTGTTATATTAAAACAATAAAATACTCACTAAGAAAAAATTCACTGATTGATGAATGAATCATTGCAATAAAACATATTATAGGGTCTGACTCCTCGAATAAATAGGGCTTTTTTCCCCACAGAATATTCAATGATGGAGCAGAATAAATATATTTAAAAGTTTGGCATAGGTGTGAAAGTGTAGATTCTGTATACAAATATTATAAGTGATAATAGTAGTGCAATAATATGACTGTTTAGCAGTCTAGATATCAGAGAAAAGCAAAGTAATTTGAAAATGTGTGGAGTGTTTTCTTCCATCATATCATTTTATTAGATAGGATTAATGTTGCTTGGACATGTATTCATGCATAGATCCTGGAATACATATAAATTTCCACTCATTTAAACCATTATAAGATGCTGGAATAAAATACAGGAATTCTCTTTATTGCCAGAAGCCAGAAAAATAATCTTTCATGTTTAAGTAGATGGTCAGTTTTGTAACTGAAAAAAATTAAAAATTTGGCTTATTTGTGCAGAAGCATGTTCTTTAAGTACAGGCAACTAAACTGTAGGTAGAATTTTGAAAGTGTCCAATACTTCACTGATGTCTCCCATGAAACTATATTTGCAGATGGAGTGATTTTGTGCATGAATTATATCTCTACTAAGTGGCCGTTAATCTAAAAATATGTAGTGTGCAAGTAGCACCTCAGGAAAATTTTAGCAGTGTGGGAATTGTGAATAACATCTTATTTTGTTCTTACTTTCACTGTGTCTATTTTTTTAGCCTAAAAGATTTTTCTTAAGATGTTTTCATTAGCTGTTAACATAGCTGAACTGTGGAGGAGATGTTAGGCTATGATATAGTCCTCATAAATTAAGAATATGTATTAATAGGTCAGAATGAGTAAAAAAGCTTCCAATTTATTCAAATATTAAATCTAACATTGATTCATAAAGCATGCCCAATAGCAGTCCATATTAAAGCCTTCCCTGGTGGCATTTTTATTCTTTCATATCCAGCCTTGAAATCTGTTAATCAAGCTGGATACTTATAATAAGTGAGCTGTACTTATCTGTATGATGTCCATTATTTTGAACCCAGAACTGCAAGTGCAACTTTCTATAGTTTCTGTAATTTTGATGTAAGGTAGAAATGCACTGCTAAAAGATAAAATTATTTGGATGCAAATGTACACATCAAAGTCTTAAAACCCTTAAAAATCATCAAAAATCATCAAAAAAGATTGCTCAATCCTTTTATTCTTTTTCAATTAATCTTTGAATGAAAAAAAAAAAAGAAGAAACAGAATGGTTCATTTGTATAATGGTACACAACTCCAGCAATATTTTTGCTGTATATTTTGATATTCAGTTTTTGGACGACCCAAGCCATCTAAAATGTTATGCTCTGGGTAAAACAGATGTTTCTGTTGATATTTATGTGCAGTTTCAGCTTTTATTAACAGAGACACACAATTCCATTTCTGAAACTCTCATAAATATTGTTATTAACAATATCCAGTTTGTTTTGGTTTTATCTAGCTGTAACTCTTAAGGCAATGCAAGAAGTTAAAAACAAAGACTATATTTGTTTGAATAGACCAAACAAGAGCATAACACTGAGAAATCAATTAAATTAAAAAAAAATTAATATCCCAATATAAAAATATATTAGGTATGT
>JANRGV010000073.1:51129088-51141444 GCA_024734035.1 Alethe castanea
TATATCATATCATATCATATCATATCATATCATATCATATCATATCATATCATATATCATAGTTTATCATATTATATCATGCTATATTATCTATATAAATATGCATAAATAGCTCTGTGTTGATTCAGTGGATCTAGTAGATTCATAGCAGGTGTCAAAAATCTCAGAAAACATTTTAATAAAATAATGAATAAATTTTCTAGAAGGCATGATGATGCAATGTCTTACGACGCCCTTTTCCTGACAATATGTATATTTTTAGAGTAATAGGATTCGTTTATATCCAACTTAAAGAGTAAGGTACATGCTTGGAAATATATGTATGTATTAATAGATACAGAGTTTACGTGTGTAATATAAAAGTTCTTATGGTTTAGGCACATTTTAAAAGTCTGTTTGGAAAGCAATACATATTTTTTAATCCTCAGAATACTTACAGTTTAACATTTTAACTTATTTAGCGTCACCTTTCTTCCACACATCTCTCTGTCTTATGCAATCAAATAATCTCAAAATCTGAAAAAAATAATTTGATCATCGACATCCGCTCTCAACTAGCCTATTTTTTTAAATAGCATGCTCTTTAGGTATTTGGACAGTTTAAAATTCCAGTCAGAGGTGCTTTCATATCTGTAAATGACAATGTAATAACTGTAATCACTTTTATCCTGTTTAAGACAGTTCAGCATGTGGCTAATTTTAAGCATTCAAAACGCATCATTGACTTCAGTCAGACAGCTAGACCTACCATTACGCCTGTTTTCAAACGCCTCATCAACTCAGACAACAACCAGGATGAGACACCTTGTCAGTCTAAGGAAAAGTAGATCCTGACCACCATCATTTAAATATGTATTAAAATTTGCAATGATTTTTCCTGAGAGTACTATATATCATGACTAATAGTGTCTAAATACTTTTTCATGTGCAGAGGCAGCAAAAATATCAGTGTCAACCTTAAATTAAAATAATCTCTGATCATTATAGTTAAACTTGCTGATTATTATAGTAATGCTGCTTATTATAGTTAAACTAAAGGTAAAGTTCAAACTAAGCATTTCAAATGAGTTCAATGCATAATTAACTTGATTTTTAAACAGAGGCAGCATATAGTGAAAAAAAATCAGTCATCTACTAAATCTGAAACATTTAATTATATTTTAAGTATGTTAGTATACTTTGGCATCTATATCAGTCTAGTAAAAACTTTGCCCACTGATTGAAATGATAAAAAGGAATATTGAGGATGCATAATGAAAGCAAAAATAAGTAGATCAAGGATTAAAGGAATATTATACTACAATTCTAATACTACCAATTAGTGAAAAGAATCTACGACATATTGTAGAATCACAAGTAAAATGTTTTCATGTTCTGTTTTTACTATCTTGAATACTACATTTTTGTATATTTGTTGAAGATGTCTATGATTTTAATGTCTTCTCAAAATCCCAAACTTTTTAACAGGCTTTCTTCCTGGAAAAAGTAAGCTGTTAAAATGTCAACCAATCAAGATAACAATTCCTTTAAAATTTGGAGATCTGAATTGAACTGATGACTGAAATGTGGATTTTGTTTACTTGTTTGTTGCTTGTTTTTTTAATAAATTATGCATTCTGGAAATTTACCAGAGCTACTGATGAAGATACAAAAGGTCTCAATTTGCTATTCTCGGCAGTCTGGCCATACAATAGTAATTCATTTGTGCACTGTCAGCTTAAATCCAGAGTTTGACAGAAAACGGGAAAAAGAGAGTTGATGCAATCCGCTTTTGTTAAGGAGCTTTAACTAGAAGGAATACAACTGAGTGAGGCAGAAAATTCATACAATATTCAGATTATTTTCTAAAATATTTTTTTTTGGACAAGCATGTAGTAATTGAGGTGCTGGTTTTTATAACTGGTGATAGATGGGAAATGTGATTGAGAGGATGAAGATACTGGTTAAGTGAGTGAGGTTTTTGGACACATGACATGAATAGATGAGGAGATGGCTGAGAGATTAGGTGTAGGAAGACACTGGCAGATCTGCTTGCCCTTGTTCAGAAGTGGTAACCCACTCTGGGATGAAATTCTTTTCATTGCTTTTGGATTTCCAGAGTATTGCTTCTGAGTTACCTTTTTAACAGGGTGCCATTTAGAACTGCTTTGAGTAAAGTAAAATGATATTTATTAAAAATATTGGCAGCTTCTTGACAGACCTTGCCTTCTAAACTATACTCAAAGGAACTGTGCACATTTTATACTGCTTTCAGTTCTACCAAAATAGCTGAGACTTACTCAAAGCACTGGGAAGTTTTTTTGTCCAGTATTTTTGTCCATAAATTCTGGAGTTGTTACAGCAATTTCAGAAAAATAATCTCTGAGAATAGCCCAGTAACACTGGGACAGAATATTTAGCTATTTGAGAGCTTCACTTTCCCCATGGTCAGTGTATTTTGCTGGCCTTCCTTCAAGGAGACTCAAATGCATTGCCATGGAAAAAAATAAAATGGTGTAAGCATACAGATGGTATGGAACAGTGTGGCAATTCTCCAGGGAGAATGTCTTCCTGCAGTGGAATTGCAAAGTGCATCCAGATACTAGAAGGAAATTAATAAAAAATGTATAATGTAATTTAATTGATGATCCACAAGAGGTTCGCAGGAACATGCAGCTCAGAGCCGGACAGTAAATTTTTTAGTTTGTTTAAAAGCCAAACTAAATGCTACAGTCAGGGAATACTGTGAGTACATCTTTAACAGAAGTGCTATTTTGGCTTGCCCAAGTGCTTTAAAGTCATTGGCCTGGACTCATCTTGCCTAATCTTTAGCAAGGAAGACATCCAAGGTGGTGAAAGGGACTTTGATCTTACATAGCATGAACTGTCCCTTTTCACCCCGTAACTACAAAGGACATGCAGCAACAGGACTCTCAAGGGCTTCAAGATGCATGGGACAAATGTGAATGAAAATATTTACAGCTAGTGCCTTGCTTACAATCAAGTTGTCTTTTTAAAAGTGTTCAGACTTCCTTCACATAATTTTTTGGAATGTCTCAAAGTCCTCAATGTTAGCTGTGCCACTTCCATACTTGCCATATCAGAGTCAGCAGAAGGTGTCTTGACAGAACATGGAGGATAATGTGGAAAAAGACAAGGAGCAGCCAGGCCTTATTGTGATGCTGGTCCTGGTATGCATAAAAATAAAGAGATAAATCAATGAGATTACTATTATAATGACAGGGAACTGCAGGTCAGGGTATGCACAAATAATAAAAAATTAATTGTCTAATGTGACTTTCCATCACTTTTGAAAACTTAATGACTGACTCAATCAGCCTGTTTTCTCTTCTACCCCGTAGACAGGATGTTCATTCATGGGTGTCCTGCTTGTTCACAGCATAATTCACAGTTTAGAGAACACTCAGTAGCTGTTGATATTTTAAAAATGGTTAAACCCAAGCCTCATCTAATAGATTATTTTCACTAAAAACTCTGCTAAATAAGCAAAGCATAAAATTAATTACATTTTAATTAAATTTTTGAAGCTAATCACTGTAGAGAGTCCCTGATAATATAGTACATGGGGGGCACTAGATAACAGATTACAACAGATTGCAGTGAAATGGAAGTTGAGTGGCTTTTAATTGATTTAGCACTAGGGAAAAGCTAACTTTTGTAAGTAAACTCTGATCCAATGTAGTGAACTTCTTTACAGTGTCACTATGGTCTTATTTAAAAATGTCATGGTGCTAAGCTTACCTGAGGTTAATCAGAACATTAAAAATTGTAGAAAATACGCAGTTCTCAAATTCCCAGTTTTGATAGTCTGTCAAGAGGATACATTTCTTTCTTATCACTTTGAATCATCTTTGCCCTTTACATAGAAAATTGGGAGCTTTTGTCAAGATTTAATCACTAGTCAGTTATTAGCTGTGAATGAAAAAGGAAAGGAAAGTGGAAAATTCATACATTTAAGGGTAGGTCTCAAATTAAATTAAAATAGCAGTAAAGAGTTTACAGTCAGTATTAAAATGAAAGGCACAAACAACCTTCTTTCATTTTTGTCTATGTGTCTTGAAATCTGTGTTCTTTTTTTTGTACATTCTGATTTCCACTTTTTTCCTTGACTTTTTAAATTTGATTTGATTTTTTTTCTTTTTCTCTCTGTGCACCATTTTTTTTCCTCTGTGAGTAACTACAGTTTTATCACTAGGTTCTATTCAGTTCACTGTTCCTGTCATTCTTAGCTACTTCCTCTGAGTTTTCTCAGTTTGGTCATATAATTGATTTTTCCATCATTCTTTCTATTACAAATTCCAACCATTTGTTTTTTTTCTTGTTTGAAATATAAAATCTAACAAAGACATTAAATTAAAATTAATTTTACCTTTATTTCTTCAAGTTGAAAACCCGATGCAAGACCATTTGGATTGATGCAGTTGGCATCAGGATGAGTTAGTGAAAAGCAGAGCATTTTTTCAATGCTTACTTGTCCATAATATGAGATTGAAGCAAAATTTGTAGCTCAATGGGAACACAGAAACTACTTGCATTTTTCATTATTAAGCTGTCATATATGTCTGTTTACTATTAAATTGAAAGATTTGGTGATTACAGATAATTTGATAAATTAAAGCAAAAATAGGGCAACCAATGTATCTGTGCATATCAGAAACATAAATGCAATGTATGTTTATCTGATGTGAATTTCTGTATGCTAATGGATGAAGCTCTTCTCTTTGATCTGCATTATCAGCCTATATTTGATTTGAAAGCTGCTCTTGAGCATCCAAGCACACATAGAGCTGATTTTACAAGATATCCAGCAATACACAGTACATGTCAGTTAAAAGAAAGAAGACTGAACACTCCATTCTTGAATGCAAGGAATTATGAGAATATCAAATCATGGAGACCTAAAGGGATTGAGAGGTGAAAATATAACATTGACTAAAATGACCAAATGTTGGCTCCTAAAGCTATTCACTTAAAATTAATGAACATTTTGCTATATATTTTCTCTTCCCAGTCCAACTGTGGAGGGGATTATAGAAAGGCTTTGAGGGCTGTCTGTCAACCAGGGTCAGTCCACTACAATCTTTTAGGAATCTTATTTTCTACGGGTGTCTTTGTGGTTTCATTTAAAAGCTAGAGCTTCAGAAAATTATGTTTCTTTAATGTCTGCAATAAAATTGAGATTTTTTTGGATAGAAGCCTAATTTTTATCACTAATTTCTAGAAAGAGAATCAAGATTTTGTTTAAATTTTGTTTTTGGTAACAATTTCTACTCAGTTATACTGACTGTTCTGTTTTAAATACATGTATCTGTACAGAATGAGATGGCTTTTTTTTCTTCATTAAATTATTATCAGGAGGATAATCTCTGGCTGCAAAACTTTATGAAAAAGTCCAGAAAATCAGAAGGAAGGAATCTGCATGAAGTTCCTTATTTATGTGAAAGATTAAACTGTTTTAAGCTGGGGCATTTGTTGAAGTTATATGCAAAAGCAACTTATCAGAACACAATAATTTTTTACTTTTTTGGATAGAAATCTGTATATCTCTATTGCACAATCACTTAATCTGCAGTATGACAGAGTTATCAAATGTGTCACACTGGCTAAACAGTACATGGAGGTGGAGGTGTTAAAGGACTTGTCAAGCTGCTAAAGGGGGGAAATGATGCCTTAAGTTTTAGCTTTCATGTTTTTCAGATTCTGTACTGCCTTAGTGTGTGACTCTGGACTTCATATAAAGTGTCAGCAAGTTCTTGTCACAGTTTAGTTGGACAAAACAATTCCTTTTCCAGCCTGATAACCAAGGACACTGTTACAGCCTCAGGCCCAAAAAGTGTGAACTACAGTGAATTGAGGAGAGCAATCCAGGATGATTAACCTGAAGCTGTAACTGGATAATTAACCCCAATATGGAAATGGACTAAAACTTATAAAAGTGTGAAAACTCGTGACTTGGGGATCCATCTTGTGTCCATGTTGGATGTGACCATGGCCAGGCTCTTGTACTGCCCAAGGTGTATCCTTATTAATAAATACCAACTCTATTCCTTTAACATTGTCTAACCTCTGTTCCAGGTGGCCTCTCTAGGCATCAGAATCTTGTTAAAGCCTGATTTTAACTGTCTTTTTTGTAGTTTCATGTACATATATGCATGTATTTCTGCAGCTGTACTTCTGATTAGGACAGCAATCTGTGTCTTCTGTGCAAAGGACCTGTCTAGTCACTGTATTAAGTGCTCTGCCTTTCCAAGTTTTGTATAGATCCTTGTTGAAGGAATGTTGTAGAGATTCGGGATTTCCTGGATGCATGACAGGATCAACTGCTTACTTGTGTTTTTGTTTCAGCAAGTCAACATCCAGAAAGCTCAAGAAAGTGCTAAAAACCCTCACCTTTACTAGGTGGAATTTTCAAATAGAAAAAACCAAAAAACATGGAGAAGTCTTAGTGCAAGTGTCAGGGGACTTGGAGATCAGTTTGAAACAATTAATTAGACACATCATGTGATTTGCTTTGTTGGTTCTTTCATTCCATCTTAATCTTGTTTCAGAGTTTCAGAGTTAGTTCCTCTCTAGCCTTAACCTTTTCTTCCTTTTTGATGATAAATGCAAAGAACAGAATGACTCAGCTACTATATACTTTGTTATTTCCCATAATAAAGTCGGTTGGCTTTTTCATGGAAAAGTTTTTTTTCATTCAAAATGAAAATATGACAGAATAGTATGAGCAAGGAAACTGATTAAGTTATATAGAAGTTTTGAAGACATGAAAAACATAAGGTATACTTTCTTGATAGACTCTGTGACTGGAAATATTGATGAGTAGAACTGTAAATCATTTAAAGATTTACTAAGAGAGGTATGCACCAGGAGCAAAAAATCCACCAAAACCAAAACCAAACCAAAACCAAAAGCAAACAAAAATCCTGGTCACCCTCAACACATTTTCTTCTATTTTTTAGATTACTATGAACTATAAAAGTAATAACTACTTATAATTAGATTATAATTTATTTTAGTGCCATAATAAAATGGATTAGAATCATCCAATAGATTGGACATAGGATCTATATTGGTTTGTAATAATGAGAAGCAAGAAGAATGAAGAAGGTCTAATAAGCAGAATACATAGACAGTGATAAAGAAGAAATATACAGTCTGAGATAGAAAGAGGCTATTTGCCTGTTAGCTACCACAGTAATTTCATGTTACGTAGTTTAAATTTATAAATTTCCAGTTTTTGAGTCTAAGCACTCTACTATCTCTTATTTCACTTTTGAATTTAGCAGGAAATTTTCTGTAGGAATTTGGCAAATTTTCTTATGACAAAAGAGTTTTATGGAGTGGTGGACTGAATTATGATGTCTGTAAGACATTTTGTTTAAAAGAATACAAATAAATGGAGATTACTCAGTTGACATTATCTTCAAGACTTTAAATGTTTGAACAGGGTGAATTTGTGACTCTGCAGACTTTACTGAGATGAGATGATGTAGTATTAATGCCACAAACACTTAAAGCATTATATGGAGAAAATATCTAACTTGCGTAGTAGTGTCTGATATGACCATAAACAATGATTGCTACCCACGTCAGTTTCTTTTGGGTCTCCTTTGGGACTCAGCTGCTAGTAAAACACACTAATCTGGGGTCAGAGAGGGAGTGGGTTGAGTGAAATAATATAACTATGGGAAGGGATATCAGATTCCCTTACTGCTGAAAGGATAGAGATATTAAAAATTTAGTTAACTTTTTATGCACAAAAAAAATGAAAGAACTCAGCATCAACTCTGTTTGAAAATGTTTTTCAGGACACAAGAGTATGAAGCTGTCAAGTGAATACACTGTTGGTCAAGGGGTGGCTAGCAAGAACTGTTCCAGAGTGTTGTTACTCCTTTTTGCTAATTTTTCCATATAAGTAATCCAAGAAAGCCCACTTTAATAGACATTATAAGAAACTTAGATGCTGATATTAGTGCTTAAGAAATTACTTTCAGTTTAATACTTGCAATATATTTTAATAGTATTTACTGTTGAACATGACCATCTAACTCATGGAATATTGATACAGTATTTTCTTATACAGCAGTTGAAAAAGTGCACTATTTTTAAACGTCATGAAAAAGCAATTACATACCTGGAAGCTTGCTAGCTTGATTTTTGATAGGCAATTGAAAACCTATATGCAATATATTGAGACTTAAAGGAGGATGGGGAGCAAAGGAGCTTCCTTGTGTTTTAATATGTCTTTGAAACCCAAGGGTTAGGAGATGAGAGCAATTTGGAGGGGAAAAAAAAGTAAATTATAATAGGGGTAAACATTCTGATTTTTTTCCTAAAGAGTATAGTAATAAAAGAATCCAGTGAAACCTAGAGATTTATGAACAAATTATTTAAAATTATTAGAATTATTAATTTTAGCACTGAAAGAGGACATAGAAAATGCTAGATTTGATAGTATTGCAAATATCTAAAGAGTGTGGAGTCAACATCATAAAATGAGACAAATTCATATCCATGGAAGTTTTCTACACTAGCTATAAAACACAGTAGAAGGAAAGCTCAGATACTTCAGAATAATTGCTCCTGATTGATCATAGTCTACTGCTGACCAGTGATCTTTCTGTATCATTGTCAGATGTAGGCTTGATTATTAACATCGCCCTATGGAATGCTATAATGACCTGCTTCCTTTTGAATTAAAATGACATTTCTGTTTCCCAAAAAAAAAGAGATAGATAGACAGACAGACAGACAGACAGACAGATAGATAGATATTTAATCTCTTCGGTACAAATAGACTTTTATGTTTGGTCTTTGCAGATAGTTGGTGTGCATATGGTAGATCATGCACTTCGATTATTTGCGTTGGCTGGTGGTGTCCTGTGGATCTGGGTACATGGGATAGTAAGCTACATCTCAAGAGAATTTGGAATACATGAAAAAATTCTGCTATTTAACATGACTTCCCCCAAGCTTGCTCTAGAAATCAAAGAAGAGTATTTTAATTAATAAAAAAATAGAGTACACTGTTTTGGCAAAAGTGTATTTTCCCCCTTCCCTTTGCATTTCTTTTTCACATAATCATGGGAATTTGTACTTGTCATAAGAAATAAATGGTGAAAGCTTTTTTTTCCCCCTCCATGACATTTTTTTATAATGAATCTAAATCTTCATTGCCACAAAGAAACAAAACAGCAGTTTTGTCATCTCAGCTTGTCAAAAGAATTTCAGGTTTCAGTAACTTATTCCAGTCTATGTCAGATGGCTGGATTTAGATCAGACAATTAAATAGTCCTGTTTTTGTGGCTACTCAGTACAGTTCAGAATTAAGTTCTCTCTAAAACTTAAAGTGAAAAATGTAGCTCTTATTATCCTGCTTTTTTCTCCCTAAGAACTTTGTTTATCAATTATAACGCATATAAGGAGTCACTGTCCCTGGTCACCTTTAGGAGTAGTACAAGAACATTTGGATGATTGCTTACTGAGACATAGAAACATGAAATTCAATAATTTACTAGTTATGGATTTCTACTTTGCTTATCAGCTCTTGTAGATGGTCTTTATGTACTTTATGTCTATAAAGTACAACATTGCCCAAATAAATTATTAAAGTTAATGCTCCATCTTTATCACTGCATTCTCCTCCTTCCTAAACATGTTTCTTTTGAGGCTGGATTGTCACATTTCATGGAAAATATGCCTCTGGATATTTTGTTTTTCTTTTTCCAGAAGTCTCTTTTCAGTAGAAGAGAGTTTTGTGAAGTTTAAATTCAACAAAGCTGTCAGAGGAAAAGGCTGAGGATAAGAAGAAAAAGAATGTTTTTGAACAGCTGCACAGAATTTAATGGAGTTAAAAACAGCAAAAAGAGATCTATAAAAATTTAATACAGAATCTGTGGAAACCACTCTAAAACCTTGCAAAGATTAATAGAGAGTGTTGTGTTCCATACCACCTCACTTTTAACCATATAATAGATTACATTTTGATGTTACTCTGAGCTATTAAATGTTATAAAACTGGTTTTAAAACTAAAGAAAAATGGATGCCGACAATCATGTCCCATGCTATGCTGAGTAACTCATCATTTCAGTTTGGCAAATGTACTTATTTTCCTATCACACTGTTGTCCTGTGGTGACTTACAACAGTTACTTGAGGAACATCTGTCAAAAGTGGCTATACTTTCTATTTTAAATTGATGGTTATCTGTGGCATCAAATAATTGGAGCAGCAAAATATTCAGCAAGAGCAGATGATGTAAATAATTGTGATGAACATGGAAAGGGCAGCAAAGTCTATAGTGAAGATGCAGCTGACTATATTCTAAAATTTTTTCATGGAGACAGGCACCTAAAAGATTAATAAGCATGGTTTAGTGCTGTGGCTGGTACATTTCTCTTGCTTTATCTTCTACTTTATACTTCTACTTTTAATCTCTTAAAAATCCTGTTGGTTTTTGAATGTGAAGGGATATGTGATACAGACCTATTGCACCCTGAGCTTAATATTGTGCATTTTTTCTGTTGACCTATTGCACCCTGAGCTTAATATTGTGCATTTTTTCTGTCAAGTGGGAAATACAGCTTAGGAACATGTGAGAAACAGTGGGAAATAACAAATGAACAGTGTAACTTAAATTTTACAGGGTAGATTCTGGGAGGTGGTCTGAAAACATTAATTGATGATGGAGTTCTTTTAGTCTCTGCTGCTATATTTGTGAATTACATCAGATCTCCTGATATAAATCTCTATATGGATCTGTGAGCCTACTTTATGTCTAATTCATAATCTCGTGGTGAATGATAAAAATATTCATACTGCAAGCCACTTTACTCTGAAGAACTTGCAGTGCCTCATGTTGCCAAAATAGGAAAAGATATCCTGGAAACCGATTAAAAAAAATGTCCATGAACATACAGACATTCCTGTGTTCATGCTGACAGTGCTCTGGTTAAGATGTGTGTGAAATAAGTGCCAGACAGCACCAAAATAATTTGCTGACAATTTTAGTAATACTCCGTGACCTTAATCATCTACTTCACCTCTCAAAAAACTGCCACCAGTACCCTTTCACATTTCAAAATTGAATGTTGCCTTCAATTTTTAAGTCATCCAGGACAAAGCAACAAGAGACGTAGACGTACAGTTTTCTAATAAAGTTTATTAAATAACAATTTTGAAACAGACTGTATATTTTACTTCCCCCTCTAGACACAGACTAAAAGAATTTTTCATTTAGAATTTATGGAAAAAGATAGTGTTTTGGTGACATTATGGTTTCAGAATAATGCTGACTGAATAGAAGTCCCATTAGGTAGCTTTCAGTAATGAAGCTTATACCACTACCTTGAATGTGAATCTCAGGTAAGCCCACAGCATAGTGGATCATAAAGATCACAAAAGCCTGGTTCTTTCAGAACACAAGGTCTTTGTTCGGGAGAAAAGCTAGAAAAAAAGCTAGGCTTCCATTTTTTTTCCCGTCTGGGGATTAAGAAAGTTTATACATACCATTTCCCAAATCTCATTTCTCAATGCAGCTTCATTTTAAAGTAAAGATGTTAAAACAGTCTGCAGAAAATTTTCTCATTCTTATGTACACAGACAGAAGTGCCAAAAATTGGATCTAGAAGTTTCTGTGCAAATTTACTGCCATAAACTGAGGGTCCAACTTTGCAATGGACTCTTGCTCTGAACCCTCTAACCAGAAGACAGCAATTAGTGTTATAGGCTTTGTGTCTTCATTTGCTGCATTCACATGAAAGGTTAATAGTTTTCCATTTCACATTCTTTCCATTTGTATCTTGATGAAAATTTTCCTTATCAAAAACAATGTTGTGAGATCAATAAAAATGTTTAAACATCTAATGAACAAGGTTTGACACTGAGTATCAAAAACAATGTCTAAAGTTTAGTTCATTTAGATCTTTAACAGGTTTTGTGTTTTTTTAAGGTCTTTTAATGCTCTAAAAAATCCAGTTGAAGTTTGTATTTGATAGTGTCAAGGGGCAATTTTAATCTTTGCTTTGAATTTCAACACTAAACATTTTGTTGTCTAAGAATAATTTGAATAATGCAAGGAATGTTATGTACACAGAACATTTTCATCTGATTTCTGTTTTTCAAGGAGAAAAACAAACTTTTATTTTCTTAGATTAAAATTCACTGCATCAAGCTAAGTGTGACTGATTAGTTAGATAAAGTACACTTTTTTCTTGAGAAACTCTCACTGCAAATCTTAAAAGGTTACCTTGTTATTTCTAGGTTCAGTCAATTGTAAAATAAATTATCTATATTCTCACACCTGCTGCTTTACCATTCATACACATGGTACTTTATAAGAGGAGTAGAAGAAAGGT
>JANRGV010000073.1:51151147-51180763 GCA_024734035.1 Alethe castanea
AACATCCCTGGAATATCAGGGGGAAATATGTCAGAAATCCACAGGAAAAAGGCAGCAATTTTATTACTTATAGAAAGAATTAAAGAGTTTTTTCCTTCCTAGTCGGTTTTTTTTTAAGACTAAGCAGTTTGGAATAGTTAATCTTACTCTTGACAATGTAGCCTATAAACAGTTGGTATAAATTACTAACAGATACCAGCTCTGAAAAAGAGAATAATTGCAAATCTGCTGGAGTTCTTGAACATTCTGCTTGGACTGCTGTGGAATCACTTGCCTGCATGATTATAGAAAGGAGTAGACATGTGAAATGATTAAGCTGTGCCTATCAAAAAAATTACCAGATTCTCCTCTATACCTTCCAGGGCTTAATTGACAGTGGATTTTAAACAGATACTGAGGAAGCTGAAGGATAGGATAGGCCCTTTCTTCACACATTGTCTTTCATGGAGTATTAGTCACTGTGGCTGTTTTTAATTGAAGTTGAATTATACTAGGACTAACTGAATAGTTGCTTAGACTGGTAGAGAAAAAAAATACAAAAAACTTGAATAAAATAGATCCTAAAGAACATAGGGTAAAAGCCTCAACGCTATTGTATTAGAAGGAGAATTGATGTGGTCCTAAAATTTCTCAATAGCTTCACTGCTGTGTTCTCAGAAGGCCTCTGAGAGGATTTTGTAGGAGGCTTAAAACGTAGTATTGGCAAAGAAATGTAAGCCTACTCCTAATGCCAAATAAATCATCAAAAGAGACTAGAACATGATAAAATCCTCAAGATAAAAGCAGTAGGAAGGCAGCTAGTCAACAGCTGTGAAAACAGAATTAAAACTTGCATAAATTGGAAATTATATTTCCCAAACCAAGGGTGAAAACAAATAATAGAGTATGTATAATCTCAACACAGGATTCAAACTGGGTCAACAGGATATCGTGACTAATTTTGTGGCTGACTGCCAACATGCTCAAGCAATTGCAGCCTATTGACCAATGTCAAACAGTTCAAGTTTGCTTTCCTCACAGACTTGAATTTTCAAACAAATATATCTTAGAGCAAATGAGCCAGTAACTCCTGAGCAACATACTGCTGAGTGTTAGGTTTGAAGCTTAAGTCAAATCACATTTAACCGTATTTCAATATGGTATGTGGATGATAAGAGTAAGGTTTTCAAACATACATGGGATTTGGAAGAATGAAGGAAGGACAAATTCTACACAGTATCAGGACATATAAAAATTTCAAAAATATACAAGACTATACTATAAAGAAAGTACCAGTTCCAGTTGTCAAATACATTCCTATTGCTTTGAATGATGTAATTAAACCTGTTTATCCACAGAAAAATATATTTTATATACTTCTGTTCTCCTCATAACTTTTTTTAAATTTGCATCTACTTCAGGCCATTTTTTTGTTTATGCATTTTTTACAGATGTTCATCTTCCTTCAGCTATCACTCTTTTGTCTCCACAGAAATGAATTTCCAACTACGCAAATTATGCTGAATTTTATATTCCAGTTGCAGATAAGATCTTTTCTAAGTGTCTTCTGTACCAACAATTCTGTGAAACAGAGTCTGCATCTCAGCTAGTAAGTAGGGTATGGACTCAGACACTGGCTTAAGATTGGAATATGAGCAGAGGGGCAGACACTGATCTCTCCTCTATGGTGACCATTGACAGAACTTGAAGGAATGGCATGAAGCTGTAGATTAGGGTTAGGGTTTCACAGTTTTAGAGTCAGCCATTTAGATAGAACTAGTCATCATGAAAGCCACACTCATGCTTCTGATCAAAATTTGAAGTAAAATTCCGAGTAAATGGTATGTCAGTTGCTATTGATTTTGGGGCTCATTTATCACTCTATTACTTCTATGTTCTTATTTTCTCCTTTTGTTCCTGCCATTTATTTTCTTTCTCCCTTTTAAGAGAGATGTGAATAGATGCTTCATCTTCCTACATGTCTGTATTCCTGTGAAACAACCTCTTATGAAATTGTCTACCTTATTGTGTAACGGCCTCCTGCTAGCATTTTGTGACTTACAGGTCTCTGTCCATGCTCTTGATCTGCCAAACACCTGTCCAGCCTAATATTTCTGTTTGTCAGATGTCTTCATCTATATTAATTGTTAATGTACTAGTAACAGATTTCTGACATAAGGCAAATTTCTTGTGCTTTAACTTACTTCACCTTCTCGGCATTATCTAACATGCATAATTCATAAAATCATTTTTCTTCCCAAACTACTACTTCTACTGTAACTGTAAACAAAGGAGAAAGTGATGTCTAGGCATTTTTCATTTTCTTCCTCAGGTTATTTCCTCTTTTAAGTTCCACTGCTCTAAGAGTAATACTTTGAATTTTCTAAAGTTTTATTTTATTGCTCTTTGGTTTGAAGAAATTTAATCTGCTGTTTAAATACTGTAAAAGGAGTATCCAGTCTTGCATGCATTATCCAAGAAAGATCTCACATGAATATTAAATAAGAAAAGACATATCTTCAAGTCGGAGTCCTTTTGAGGGTGGAGGAATGTTTGCCTAAACTATGAGCATCATATTGGAAAAGAATTAATTCACTGATTTTATAGAAGAAATACTTGACACTTATCAGCGCTTCTTGATGAGTTCACCCATCATGAGTCATGAATCATGCTTATAGTTCATATGCTATTACAGTTTATATCCCTCCCTTGTTCAAAACTGTAAAAAAAGGTCAATTATTTTAAAAAGGTTGCTTCCTTACAATATACATATCACAGAATTGAAGATAAATATCTTCATTTGGAAGATATATATCTTGGCTGGAAGATATCTTCAAGATCATGATGTCCAACCTTTGACCCAAAAATGCCCTATATTCTAAACCACAGCACCAAGTACCATGTCCCTACAGGGATAGTGAACCTACTTTCCTGGGCAGCCTGCTCATGAAGAAATTCTTTCTGATGTACAACCTGAACCTCCCCTCACACAGCTTGAGGCTCTCTCCTCTTATCCTATCGCTAGTTGCCCGTGAGAAGAGGCTGACCCCTTGCTACAACCTCCTGTTAGGTAGATAAAAGGTAGAAAACAGTAAACTCTCCCCTGTGCCTCCTTTTCTCCAGGTTAAACACCTACAACTTTCTCAGCCACTCTTCAAATAACTTGATTTACTTTCTAGACTCTTCACCAGGTCTAGGTCACCCCTCCACCTTTGTGGACTTGCTTTTCTCTGGACTTGCTCCAGTGCTTCAATTTCCTTCTTGTAGTGAGGGGCCCAGAGCTGGACACAGCACTTGAGGCATGGCCTCACCAGTGCCAAACACAGAGGGAAATCACTACCCCAGCCCTGCTGGCCACACTATTGCTGATACAGGCCAGGATGCCACTGGCCTTTTGGCCACCTGGGCACACTGATGGTTCATGTTCAGGTGCTGCTGACCAGCACACCCAGGTCCTTTTCCATTAATCAGATTTCCAGCCACTCTGTCCAGCCAGTACCACTACCTGGGGCTGTTGTGACCCATATGGAGGACTTGGAACTTTGCCTTACTGAACCCCACACTCTTGGTCTCAATCTATTGATCCAGCCTGTCCAAACCACTCTACAGCACCCTCCTACCTTCCAACAGATAAATACTCTGGCCCAACTTGGTGTCTAAATTTGCCATACAACTGAAAAATTAATATTAATGTATTTAACAAGCAGATGTATTTTATTACCTTGAGAATCAAGAAAATGAAGCAAGGAACAAGTAGTTTACAAAATGCTGTCAGCAGAAAGTAAGAATAAATATATTAAGTTTCTCACAAATTCCTGGAATCACTTTCTTCAACACTAATTATATTAATCCAAGTCCTTACTCCACTACCTGGGTTAATAAAAATTCCTAGAGATTAAAGGGAAATTATTTCCAAGGATAATCAATATGAAAATTTACATCTAGTTTTAAGAAGCAGAATAAGTTTACAACATGAGACACAGGAAACATGTTTAAAATGTCACTAGCTGAAAAGTGTGTGTTTGTATAAAAATTAGTCAAAATTAAAATCTGAATGAATCAAAAAACTATTGTCATGTCATTCAAAAATATGTTGATTTATTTTCTGAAAAATATTTGTATTTTAATCACATCCAGGAGTTGATTAAGAATATAATCTTTCCTATCTAGTAAGAGAGTGTGTTCTAATCAGAAAGGACATTAAAATTTATCTTTAAAATGGCAGCACCAATGTGCCTTGGGAACCATATTATGGTTTTGTTTTATCTTGGATGTTGAATTATCCAAAGTTCTTTCTCTACTTTTGGAAGTGAAATGTCGATTCTTGCTTTTAATAAAGAATAGAAAGGATGAAAACAAGCAATTTCTGCCAGTGACCTGAAAGAATGGTAAAATATATTTAATAAAAAGAAAGGGGAAATGCTGAGAAGGATATCTCTAGTAGGCAAGGTTAATTCTAGTGTACTAGTATGGTATATGCCCTTATTTTTAAACAAGATGGTGATAAGATTAATGAGAAAAGCATTATTAATATCTATGTAAATTCATGCATTCATTAATTGGGATACTAAAGTTTGACTTCATTATTTGAGACTTCAAAAAAATCCAATTACTTGGAATTCTTCATCTTCCAAAAAGCCAGTTTTCTGGGGACTATTTATAACTAATGAATTTGGAAGACCACTAAAATCTTAACATAACTCACAAATTATACAGTGTAATCCCTTGTGTTTATTTTCACTGCAAGGCAAACTTTACACATGATGGAAAATGAGAAGAATCAGTAACAGGAGAGAGAACATCTGCTCCTAACAATGTTTGTGGGGATGCCTCCTCAGCCTCTCCTCAGCAAACTGTCTAGGATGCCAACAGTTGATAAAACAGAGATGAGTGTCAACAGAACATCCAAAACTGTCTGAGAGGGAGTTTGGCCCAAACTGACAATGGTAAAGAAGACATCCACTGGCCACAATAAACAGCTTAAAGCTAAAAGCATCAGCTTGAGGAGAACTTCAAGAAAAGCTTGAAAATTTGTGAGAGAGGGAAAAGAAAGCAACAGAGTCAAAACTTGTTTTGGCACTGTAAGAAATCATCCCACTGTGTTGCAATCTGTATCTTGACCTTACTGAGAATCCTTCCATCTGATTCCACGGGTGCATGCATCTAGCTTGAGGAATGACAGTTCAGGTGCATGCAATAAGAATCCACACTTCTGAGGCACACGTCTGAAGTTGAGGTGGAGGCTTTCTATTGTGAATATGTTTTGTTGCTTGTAGAGGCTGTCATGAGCACATATAGGGCTAGAACCTACACCTCCAGCAGAGGGATACAGAAATGAAGAAATCCTCATTTTCAAAGACATCAGGGGAGTGGTTTTGGGGTGAACTCTGGGAGGAGTGCCTGTGTGCCTGTGTGAATATCTCACAATTTTTATAGAAGCTGGTTTAGAATGTCTAGGTTTTTTAGGTATCAAATATTACGTTTTGCCTTCATGAATGCATAATTCACTAACTGCTGGTTAGTTACATGTTATTAATAAATCTAACAGCTTCAATTTTGACTATATTTCCAGCACATGAAAAAGGTAGATATTTTCCTGAAATATTTCTTTCTGAATTCAATCGATCAAGTAATTAAAATTTTGAGTAGGTCTTTTGTGACTATGCATGCCCATACACAGCAACCTGGTATAACTGGAAGGAGGGAATATTTAATTTATTTTCAACCAATACCTTTTAGAACAGTTGAATTATTTCTAGTAAATAAGGCCAGCCAGAATATAGCTTCAATCAGTTCATTAATTATTAGGCTTATAATAAAAATTCTGGATACTAATAACCTAATTTAAAATGCAGGGGGAGTTTGGGGTCTTGTTTTGTGATGTGGGTTTTGTTTGTTTGATTGGGGGATTTTGTGGAGCTTTTTGTTTTGTTATGTTCTCTACTCAACCTGAAAGAATGAAGTTGTTCAGAATTATGTAATATTTTCCTATGCATACAATCTTTTGTACTTTGCTATGTTTTTTTCATTTTCTCTATTTGCAAGAAAGGCTAAAAGTTAATTCTCTTATTTTGATCAGCAAAATGATCATGGGGATATTTTTGAGATTTTATCTACTTCAGTGTCTGGGAAGACTTGATCTCATTCTCCAGCTGCTGGTGTCTATTATGGAGTAAAATTTTGAGACTGTGAAGCGGTTGGATGCTGGTGTTACCATGATCCTTGTTCTTGTCTGAGTATCTGATGGAGCAATGCCAGGGGTTAAAAGTACAGGGCAGATGAATGTCTTATAATTTTCCTAACAGATAAATTACATTGTCTCAGCTATGCAAGAATTTTATTCAAAGTAGGCCAGAATAAAGAAGAGGAATAGGGATGACATCTACCTTTTGGCTTAACTCAATATTGAGGTATCTTGCCATCAGAGTAGATCAAAACCCCACAAAAAGTAAAAAGTAACAGGATCCCTTTCTGCCACAGTCTGAGCTTTCCGAACTACTAAATCCAGCCTGCACTTTCTGTTAATCTACCTTTGTAATGGAATCATTAAATGAGATGGCTTGAAAAGACCTTAAAGATCAATTAGTTCCAGCCTTCCTGTCATGGACAGGGACACTTTTCTGTACACCAAGTTGTTCAGAGCCAGAGCCAACCTGGCCTTTTTTTAATCCACAACTTTTTGGCTACTTTATACTTGTAGACAGCTTGAGTGCAATCAATAACAAAGTTTTTCAATTAAAAGAAATGTTACAAAACCCCTAAATCACTAACCTGTAAATGCAGATCTCTGTCTTCTCTAAAAAAACCCAATAAAATCATTGCAATTACAGTTTTCAATTTGCCTGAAATTACTGAGAGTTATGATCACTAAGTAGACTCCATACTTGAAATTTTACAAGCCTTAACTGCTTCACAGAAATTGTAGGGCAACCTCAGAGAGAAAATAGTGTATGCTTATCACATCCATAAATTTACATATTTGTTCTTCTCATTCCTCTGCTAGGAACATATTGTCAATACGTAGAGATATCAGTAAGTTAGAAAACTAGAAGAAAAAGAAACAATATATTTTTTAATTTAACAGTGAAAGTAAAAGGTGATAATGAGAACTGCAGAAGAATGTAATTTTTCCAGAGAGAATTACAAGTCCTGTCGACACACAGGGTTCCATGTTAATTATAAGAATGTGAGAACAAAGTAATAAAACAGTTAAATGGTGAAGAGTATTGACTGCATCATATTAAATATAGATCCACTAGATCTGCCTTAAAGTAGAGGAGGTAAATAACATTGGTTCAATTTTGAATTTATGAAGATATCTGGAATGCAAATACCCCTGATAAAAAAAATCTGTTTCATATTTGTCTGAAATCAGGCATTTTGAAGCAGCAAATGTGTGGCCCACTCATTTCTGAATATTTTTGCTAGACATAATTTAGAGTTATCCTTACTAAGGTCCAAGACAAAACAACCACACTCAACTTGCTACTCAATGTCACCACTAGTACTTTGTGGAAACTTGGCTTGCAGCTACTGAGAGACTAACAATTTCCTTTTAATGTGAGGAAGGAGGAACAGTCATTTATCTTGCAAGCAGATCTTTCTGGAAAATGATAAATTCAGTTTCACAATCCTTGTTTGTGTATTTTAGAAATAAGCAAGTAAAGAAAGGAGGGACAGTGAAAGCAATTGAGAGAAAGCAAGAAAGCTTTCTTTCTTGGCAGCCACAAGTCATTAGAAGAGCTTGGCTGCCCATGTAACTACAGCCTCAGGCAGTTGAATGCATGCCCAGAGCAGAAATGGAGACACAAAGAGATTCAGTTTCTTATGGGATTATCCTGAAGTTGAGGGAAGACTTGTGAATGCTTAAACATTGATATTTCTTGCCTGGGTTTCTCCAGTGAGAAGAAAGCCAAATAAAATCAAAACTTTACTCTTTCTGTTCTCTGGTACATTATTAAAAGTTTTCTTGTTGTAGTTTAATTTATTTGGAAGAAAATCTGCAAAGTTGTGTCTTAAATTTTGCTACAGCAGACTGACATTTATTCTGAAGTTTAGTTTAGAATGAGCAGCTGAAAATCATATGATACAGCTGGAAGAACTAGAGGGAAATTTGATTTCTCAATGAAAGCAACTGCTTTGAAATACTATACTTGGATAAATAGTCCCTAAATAGCTGAGGCTCAAATCAATTAAGATTTTAGAGATTTGGATCAGAATTATAAAACTGGAGAAGAGAGAGAAATGTGCATTTTGAGCATACTGCTTGTTGCATTAGGACTTGCTTATTAAGATGCGACTGATTTGAGCTGTCTCTTGTAACAGCAGCATTGTGTGCAATTATAATCAATTAAAAAAAATTCAATCTGTTTCTGGTGAATGAGGCCAAGGCAGAAGCACTACTCTGTATTTTCCATATGCTAAACATTCTTTGAGGAAATTAATACAAATATTTTCTCAGTTAGTCTCCAAAACTGAATGATGGAAATTTTTCAAAGTGCAATGTTCTGCTCTGAACAAGCACCCTGATATTTGTCCTTTAGTACCTTTCCCCCTCATTGTTCACACGTACACGTCTGCCATAAATGAAAGTGACGTGCAAAACTAACTGACTATTACTTCTTTAATGTTCCTTTCATATCACTGATGTAGTGGATGAGATAGGTTGTGCAAACCAAAACTTTCAGCTCCAGATTAATTGAAATATAACTATCTGTGCTATCATAGTCTACTGCACAGCGGGCGTTCATATAGACAACATATATGTGTAATATATAGGATGCTGCTTGCACTTTTTGCATGGAAATTTCTACTGAGATGATGTTTTTCTTGGGAATATTTTTCTCAAGTTAGCAGCTGTGCAGGCTCTGTGCTTACAGCATAGTAAGGCAGGTGATTATTGCTCCATACTGTATTTGGAGCATCCATATGCTGAGTGAAATGCTCGAGTATGACAGCTAGGTTTAAGAAGCTATATTAAAAGAGTTTTATGTACCTCTTCCATGGTATAACATGATGGTCAGCATGCAGGAGAACAAGTGGAAACATGGCTCCTGTGGACCTGAGAGGGAATAAATTATAAGTAGTTTTATACAATATTCCTCCCTTAGCTGTTCTTTAAACAGAAATGCATTTGAAAGAAAATTTTATAGACCACTTTTCAAGGCACAGGAAGAGTGCAGTCACTATTTGCATGTCTTTAGCACTCATCCTATTGTGTAACTCCAAGTGCTCATTAGCACTTTACTGACATTTTACTTAAGGTGCAAAGCACATCTCACTTTCAACCAGGAGTTGGTTAAAAATAAAGGGCATGTCTTATGGGGCTCTTAGGGAATTTTCAGGCACCTAAGATTGACTCTGGATCATTAGTTCACTCTTTCTGGTTAAGCAGATACATACTCAACAAAGTGCAGTGTTCAGTTACCAGTCCTTCTGGTAAATGCACAGATGCACTTCTGCTCTTTGGCACAATAATGTACCCATGGGATAGTAAATTTTCCATTATCTTTTCTATTGTTGTAACTTGTTTTTGTGCTTTGCAGATTGAAAAAAATAAGTGGAGAAAAAAGGGGAAAAAAAAGGAAGACTGGAGAGGAGAGAAAAAAATAAGCTTATTTTAGAATTGATTTTGCTCAGAGACCAACCTTGCACCCGAGAGATGTTAGAAAATAGTGTGAGAGAATTCATGTATTTGTGTTTGCTTTGGGTTGCTTTATGTCTGCTAAAGAAATGAAGCTCTCTCACAAGATAACAGAATGTTGTCAAAAATTTTAAAACATTCCTCACACAGGCTTGAGCCTTCTTTGTAAGGGGGAGAAGGGAGATAAGAAGTTCAGAGACTGTAAAACACAGCCCTGTGAAGACTTGCATGTGCTCCAGGCCTCTTATATGTAACACAGGACTCAGGCCTTGCTATTTTTGCTACCGCTAAAATGAGCTTAGCAGGGTATGTGCTTCTGTTTGTTTTTTCTGGAATCCTTAATCTAGGGAGATAATGCAATAAATCTATTCTTTACACTTAAGCTGTGAGTTGTGGTCTTGGTATTATGTCCAAATATTTGTTTCACATAGATGCAAAACTACAGAACATCTGTAAAGTCAGTCTAAATAAATACTACTTATGCTGTCCTAGGGGTGTAATTAAACAGGAGTTAGAATTTGCAATGTGTTGACATTTTATCAATTAAAGATACACAAGGGAGACATGGAGTTTCCCAGATCCTGCTTCCATCCCTTCCTATGGATGGGCATCCCACTGGCCATCTTCCTGTCATCTGGGATCTCCCCAGGAAGCCAGGAGTGATGACAAATGATGGACAGTGGCTTGGCGAGCTCTTCTGCCTGCTCCTTCATCACTGTAGGGCATAACCTACCTTGTCCCATAGACTTGTGAGCATCTAAGAGGCTCAGCAGGTCACTAACAGCTTCCTCCTGGGCCTATTCTGCTCCCTGTCCCTGCCTACCAGCTCAGGATGTAAGTTATCACTAGGATGACTGTCTTACTGTTGCCAGTTGAGGCAAAGAAGGTGGTAAATACCTCAACATTTTCTTCATCTTCACTAACTGTAGTCCTTGTCCTCCATGTCCAATAAAGAATGGACATTTCCCTTGACCCTCCTTTTGCCATTAATGTATTCATAGAAATATTTTTATTATCCTTTACAGAGGAGGCCACGTTAAGTTCTAATTTAGCTTTTGCCTCTCTAATTTTCTTTCTGCATGATCTAACAACATCTTTAAACACTTTCTGAGTTGCCTGCCCTCATTCTGAAACCTAAATGGTCTTTGCACTTTATTCAATCCAATTCTGTAGCACATCCACTTAAACCTCATAAAGATAATCACTGCTTGGAATATGGAGGTGTTAATAAGCTACAGATATGTTGCGTTATATTGACTTTCCCACTGCACACATGTGGTATTTTAAGATAGGCCACAGGAATTTATTTTTGAACAGGGTTACAGCATTTTTTATTTATGCAGTGCTTGGATTAGATCTCTATAATGCACTGCACATGGAGTACCCACTTTGTGGTCATTCAGGTGCTCAGCCTGCTTTGGTGTGCAGCTGCCATTCCAGCCACTGAAATCTGTGAGAAGAAGGCATTTTACAACGGCATTCTCTGTGCTGACTGAGCATGCTGCATCAGTAGATAAAAAGTAGATGGGGAAAAGCAGCTTCCTGTGTCATTCAAAGAAGGCCTATTCTAGACACTGGTGTCAGAGGATATAATGCACGAAATACCAAGACCATCTGAAGAGTCAGATTGGCATTCCTCCCCCTGAATTTAGTATTCAGTTTGTTAAAGAAATCAACTAGATATCAGAGTTTATTGAGACATGGTTTTAAACAGAGGCTTTTATGTAAAGTGTGGGGTGATGGTCTCTGACCTCTTAACAGATGAAATATAGTATTTTACCCCCATGAGATAAAAATGATCTGTACAGTCCAATCTTTGGCAAAGGACAATGCCACCCACAAAGTAGCTAAATGTAATCTGGGTTCAGAGAACTTCACTAAGGTGGCAGGTGTATTCTTGGCAGAAGAAAGACTATTTAAACCAAATACACATATTTTAAAAAAAAAAGAGATATTAAAGCAAGTTAGGACGACAGCAACTTTAGGAAAACTGACAACTAAAGGATTATAGAAAAGCAGAGCAATACTTGTTCAGTCTTTATGAAATAGCGTTAAAGCTGTCCAAGGGTAAAACTTGCCTTCCTGAAGATTCGTGCGAAAGTTGTATTCAGATCAAATATTGTAATTTTCTTTACAAACTGCTGAATTAAAATGAAACCATAAAATACAACCAGCAGAATACTCCCCCATGCTTAGAATATGAGGATCAGATTAATTTTTTTGCCTCTTTTTGTCTGCCCACAAAAGCAGTCCTAATATTCTTTTTTTTACACTTGTGATAAGCAAAAGGGTTTACTTTCAGAGCCAGAAGATTGCTTAAGTTACTTATTATTCTCTGGAGGATAAAAAGTTTCAAGTGTCTATGTAAAGCAGTGAATCTTATTCCAAGAATAGTAAGAAAAGTTAGCAAGATAAAATTTAGAATTAAAAACAGCCAACCAGTGGTGGTCCAGCTTAAAAGCAGCAGTACTCAAGAATTTGCTCTCTTTCACATTTTGTATTGGAGTCAAGATTGCAACGAAAATATTTATAGACTTTAGCTGTCTAAATGCTTAATGTCAAACAACACATATATATTTTGCAAAAATAATTAAAAGTATGCATGATGTGGGTATTTCCCTCATGTCTATTCCCACAGAATTTATCTTTATGCAAGATATCGCAACCTAGTTTTGTCAAAAGACAGCCAGATTGCTGTTCAGTGAAATCTAAAAAATCCTAAACTCGCTATAGTCTAGAAAGGTTTTTTTGCTATCAATAAGGAAGATTTTGGCACAGAAATTCGGATTGATTGCACCAGCTTAGCTCAGTAGCTAATTAGCTACATTATAGTTCAAAATTTTCCATAATTAACAAAATACACCCCAAAAAATGATTCAGCTTTTAGATGAAATAAGTTTTTCAGTGGAAAATTTTTCTCTCTTACTTCTTAAATGATACTCTCTAAACTTCATAACAAAAGGTATATCTTAGTGCATCTATTGACACTGTCTTCTTTGTCCTTCTGAGATAGACAATGCCTGGACCAAATACTGGAATTATGAGACGTTATGAATACTACCATTTACAAACAAGGTCTCAAACAGACATAACTGACTCAGTTATCTGAATTGCAGCCTCCTGTTTAGGTCTCAAGAAATATCTCCTGGTATTCTCTTTTTTCATTGGAAGGGGCCCTTTGTTTTGTGAAGAATATCACCTAGAGTCTTCTTTTCCTCTTATACAATGGAAAACTTTTTGCAGTCCATATTTCCTCTAAACATAGTCTAATTTTCCTTGATTATTATCATTATCATGGATATACATAAATAGTACTCTAGTAGTTCTTCACTCACTTATTCACAAAAATAATTTTTCTGATGGCTCCATCATGTTAATTTCACTATAAAACAGTGAAATTGCCTGAAAAATTTGAGATCTATGACTCATTAAAATAATTCTACAGGCATTTTTGTATCACACCACCAGTTTGCTTGTAAATTTCTGTGTAAGAATCAAAAATTTAGTATAACTAGGCACATGTAAGAAAGTGGTGAAAGAAGATGAAAACTACAGAATGTAAAATGTAAATTTCTACATGTCACTTATGAGGTAACAAATAATATATTGGATTTGTTTTAATGATACAGCTATAAACCTACTTTGTTTAGATTTTTTAATCCTTCAAATACATATACTATTTTCAGAGGTATACATTCATTTTAAAAATAAATATCTCTGAAACGAGATCAGAGTAGTTTGTAATAGAAATTATTGCAACTGAAATAATAATCTTTGCTGTGTTTACTGGCAGTGTGAGCTTCTTAATTTCCAAGGAAACTGCAATAAGATTAAAAATGAATATTCAAAGTTGATTCTATCATAACACAAAACTTTTTTGAGACAATCACATCTTTTAATGGTTTATTAATTTAAAATACTAAAGTTAAATAGATATGAAATACAGTACAATATAACAGAATAAAACAAAAAATTTCCAAACTTACTTAAATGTTTTTGGTCAATATTTTCAGGAACAGAAAACAGATTTATTGCTTATTTAATGTCATTAGTGAAATTTCATCTTTTGAAAATAGCACTGATTGAACCAGTATTATAATGCAACAACCCAGTAATGACAGTATTAAGCCAACATTCACAGGCTATCCATCATCAGTTATTCTCTGTCTCAGCCATAGGATATATCTTGTGTTGTATTATTTAGAGACTACTGTACTGGTGAGCAAGTGCAATATAATTAGGTTTTATACACCTGATTTCATTATGATTACTGTGAGCATTAGAGTTTTGCAGCCTCTTGCAGATTTTATATGTGTGGTAATGCAGGTCTACATCACCTTGTTGCTTGCAGAAAAGTTTTCTGATTCATTAATATTTCATAACGATATACAAGGACAGGTGCAACTTCCAAAATTAGAGAGATGACACTAAGAGAAAGACTTCAAAACAGGAAAGCTTTGCAAACATAAATATGTGTTGAGATTTCAAAAATTTTTTTACTTTTTGTATCTGGGCAAACCCAAGAACATACAAAGAACTTTGCAAAACAAAATCCAATAGAAAAAGGAAGCAGAAAGGAAACTAATAGAAATGTTCAATCAGAAATTAAATTTTTTCTTTTTCTTGAAGTCTCAAATATCTAGATTTTCTAAAGAATTCTCTATTGTTAAAAAAGATAAAAATTGTTATAAAAATTTTCTGAAAATATAGCTCAAGGAGAAAACAGGATCTTCAGATTTATTTTTTAAACACTGGCAGCAGCTCCCACGTGATGGTGAGTATGTGTGACATAATTAGGTGCTAATGATGGAGCTGTAGCTCTCTTGTTTCCTTCCATCCCCTTTCAGTGTAACCATATCTCCACATGTCTGATCAGTAGTGTCCATTTTACTTGCTGGATAGTCACAACTGCTGACAATTCCAGTGAGAGAGAAGGAATAACCTTCTCTATATTGACAAAGCAGAAAAAGAATCACACTTGAAATCCTTTTTATAAAGGAAAAAATATCAAGAAGTGGTTCAGCAATTCAGGACATTATATGACACAGTTCTCTAAAAATTATAATGAATTAATCACTCAGGGTTTCTTGAAAGAATATATTTTTTAAAAATCCATTTTTTAAACATAAAATATCTCAATCTGCATGAACAGACAACATTGTTTATTTGGTCACCCACAAAGCATTACTGCATTTTCCTCCAAAATGGAATGAAGCTAAAACCCAAGGAAACAAACTCCCCAAATAATCAACTAAGCCCAACCAAAACTAGGCATTAGAGTCTTCTGTGTAAGAAAAGTCTTGAAAACACTTTTTTACTTTGCTTTTTCAGTATTGTGGTTTTTATAAACTTTAGATTTGAGTTCTAAAAAAGAGAAATATTTCTTTCATGTCCAGAGTGATTAAGAAACAGTTATAACAACAGAAAAAAGCTAAATCTCAAAATGCATGCATTTGTTAGTAGAGACAGGCAGTCATTTAAGGGAAAGGTGAAAATCTTTTCTTGCTGCTATTTTCAGATAAATAAAGAAATTTCTCTTTGTAATTGTTAGTTGTATACCTTTCATATATAGAAAATTTATATTACATCTATAAAGAGAATTCTTAACCAGACAGCTTAAAATGTAAATGAGACATATAGAAATAAAAGGGCTTGTATTTATTAGATTGTTTAGCTCATGAAAAGGTGACCTTTTTTAATGAGAAAAATAACAATCACTGGAACATACCTAAAGTATTGGAACAGGGCTTTATTCTTAATTTTGATTGGTATTAATACAGTAGAGTGAACAATAAAGTTTTCATTTCTGCTAGAAACTTACTTCACGACTATCATATTTTTAACTCTAAGGCACAGTGAAAGACTGGAATTTAAGGGGATATCTCACTATATTAAATAATCTTATATTTGACTTGATCAACTAAATTCTCTACCTCTCCATTGTCTTACTTCCACTCATTTTAAAATATAATTAAAATAAAACAGGAGTGTGTGCGCCATCACAGGAGAAAGACCAAATGCTTTAAATGGCAACTGCAGAACTTTAAACTGACTGTTATAATGTCTTTCAGAAAAAATGTCTTCTTATTTCTGGTATAATTTTGAAAATTCCAACATTATTAAATGTCTTTATTATTAATACAAGTATATTCCAGGTCCCCTTGTTGCATAATCTACATTTTCTTGATGTTGGTGTGCCTTTCTGGAGGTTTTCATAAAGCTTTATTTTTTCTCTTAGGAATTTGTCACAGTCACTGTATATGAACTTTATTTTCAAAATTTTACTAATTTTTGCTTGCCTTCTCATGATTTTCTCTTTCACTTAGAACAATTTTAAGTGTTAACCATCTTCGACACAAACTGCTAAATCACAACTGTGTATTTTAATGCACTAAATTCAGCACTATAACTCAGCATTTCCCCTTTGCAAACACTTTCATTAACACTAAAATGCTTCTCTAAAATGCAATAGCAGAGCTGCCACTAATTCAGTTGTTGTTATTTTTGTCTATTACTCACTCTAAAGCAACATTCCTATAACAGAAATTTGCCATTTTTATTTTCCATTATTTCTAACTTTAAGCATAGAAAGTAAAGAAGTCCCCCTTTAATTTTCTAATTCTAAACTTGTCTTCCGTAACTTCTAAAGCAGCTTCCCTGAAGTCATTCTTTTGATGCAGCTTATGAGTTATCATGAGTAAGTTTATAATTGGGTCAGATCTCATTAGATCTAAATTAAAACTTGTAGGAATCCATCTCATAAGTTTCCTGATGGTACAAAAACCAGAAAATTTTTAAAAGATTAGAAAGATATGTCCTTTGCTATGATGGGAGAAAATTAAAGCCCCTATTCAATAAAGGATCTTAATATATTTCAGAAAAACTGGCCTTTCTCTTTTTCTTGTACTCTTTTCCTAATATTTTTTCTTACTCACACATCTCAGTGAGATATTTTTCTCCTTTGCTAACATTGTAGCATTGTTCCTCAGGTTTATACATAGAAATCTTTGTTTGTCTTCCTGAAAGCCAATATGAAAAAAATAGTGTTCACTCTATAAGCAGGTATCAAACAATATTTTTTTTTTACAATGTTTTATTTTACTCTCCAATAGTACCTATTTCTATAACTAAAGCATGTCAGTTGGCTCTCTAAAATCCTTTAAATTTTTACACTTTGGGAAACCTAATTGCCTTCTACTGTGAAACAACTACCTGGATGTGTGAGTGGGAAGTAGTGGATATTGTCCACCTTGACATCAGTGAGACTTTCAACATTGTCTCACACAACATTCTCATAGGCAAATCGGGAAGTGTGGACAAGTTGAGTGGATGATGAAATGGATTGAGAACTGGCTGACAGCACATTCTAGAGGGACAAAATGAGCATTTCAGGGTCTAGTTGGTCCATAGGCTGAACGACTTGATGTTGTACAACAGATGTACTGGATTCCTACTTGAACTTCCATGTCAGACTAGGAGCCCTAGCTCCTTCCACTTCTCATTGTGTCCTTTAACTTCTGTGACAAACCTCTACAAAAAAGACCCAACATTACTTCTTGTCCTTGGATGATGAATAAAGCTGGAGTTCTGTAGGGGAAGGAATCTGTAATCATGTCCACAGCCTGTATGCAATATTACTTCAGTAGTTAATTTTCACAAGTCATCTTTTGCAGGTCTGTTTAAACTTTGAAGTGCTTCTTTTTTAAACCTCCAAAAATGGTGTTTTTTTGGTGCAGTTTTGAATGGTTTTTCCCTTCTCTTAAAAAAAAAAGTGGCTGAAGAAACACACTTAGTCATGCAACATCTTACAGAAAACACTTTATGGAACCACTGTCATCAGTGTCAACTAAATATTTAAAAGCTTTATCAAACAATTATATTACATGATTCTCTCTGGGGTTTTGCTGGCAATGCTAAGGTGCTAGACCAATTCATAACAGCAGGCATCATCTACTAGGCCATTTATTACCAAAGAGGAGTCATGACCCAACTTTAGTTAGCGCTGACTCTGAGTTTAGTATTATTTGGAATCGAGGACTGAAGTAACTTTTCTACAGGAACTATCATATACTCTCTTTGGATTAAAAGGTTTTAGATAGGATTATACATATCTGATAATTTGTGAAATGCTTTAATATTTGCTTGATATCCTAAGCAGATGATTTATTAAATGCTTTAATTTTTCTATGATATACTAAGAAGATTTCATTCATGCTCCTATGAAAGACCAGTAATTAGTTATATTGTGCTTGGAGAAGATTTGCTAAAGCTTTCAGAAATATTTTTGTTCCCCTAAGTATACTCTATAAATACATGACATTTACAGAATATTTGACTGAATATTATTAATATGTAGGTATGTTTTCTCTTTGCATAAACTGGTAGAAGTTTTGATTAGGCCACAAATAGTATTGTAATCACCCAGAGACTTCTAAACAGTAATTACAGCTGGTAGCTCTTAGATGTACTACAAGTATGTGGATCCTGCTAGGCAGCCCTTTCCCAGAGCTGCAATGTCACAAATAATTTTTTTAAAAATCATTGCTGTCCTTTCTAAATCAATGTTTGGTTTTTTTTCTTCACCTTATACTGGTTTCTTGTTTATCTTCTGTAGCTGAACTCAATTCTATTTGAAAATGTTTGTTTGTTCCATGTGAAAGGTGCTTCCTTATGAAGACAGCCTCACTAAAGATAAACCCCCTTACTGTCAACCCAAGGTAATAATATAGTATTACCATCTCTGGAATTCTCAGCTCAATGGAAATATAAAAATGGGATTTCAAGCTCACAATTTCACAAGGAAATCTTAGACACTTAGAGAAATATTTTTAGTATCATCCAGAGTTCAAGAATCAAGGTTCCAGAAACCATAACTACATTGAACATAGGTAATTCCTTTAAAACCTTCAGATGACATCACACTTATCATTAACTATAGTGCTTCCCCTAGCCAGGTAATTTCAGTAGAATTGTTAATAAATATGTGATAGACATCACATCATCCACACTGAACAATCTTTGCAAAAAAATATTAAAACATTAGAGTCAGGCATCTTTGCCTCAGTTTCAAAATCTTAGCTCATGCATATCCAATCTGCTTCCCTCCCCTGAGCTAAGGCTGAAGAAAAGCAAAAAGATTCTTGTTATTTAGGTTTACTACTCTGCGTCAAAGAGGATTTCTCGGGAAAAGGGACATAAAATAATCTGTTCTAATGAGAAAGAGAAAACAGTCCAGCCCAAAAATGAAGGAAAAGGAAATGAGGAAAAAATTGTGTTAATCAAGGCACATCAGTTCCCACTCAGCAAGGGTGTGTGCTACCCTTCAACATGACTCTTACTTGTATGTGTAGGTAAAGTCACACATATTCTTGGTCCATTTCTGCATAGGTGTTGTCACTGGGAGACACTGTGTTTTTTTTACACACGTAAAATTAAAATTTTAAAATTTTCTAGTGATGGAAGACTTTGAGACTTTTCTGGCAAAATCAGGAAAAAGTTTTTCAGCCAGAGAGGGTGGCTGAGCCCTGGAACAGGTTCCCCAGGAAGCCCCAAGCCCAACAGAGTTCAAGGAGCATTTGGACAATACTCTTGGGGACATGGTGTGACTCTTGGGGTATTCTGTGTATTGAACTCAATGATCCTGATGGGTTCCCCCCAACTGAGAATATTATGTGAATCTATGATTCTAAGATGGGGATCAAATTTTGACTGCAGTCAAAATAAAATTTAAAACTGATGCAAAAAATCGATATAAAACAATAATCTGGTTCCACAATTCTTTAAAATAAAGATACAAATAAATTATGATTAGGATAAATGGCTGTGAAAATTCTCTACAGCCCCTTCCTGAGGCCAGAAGAGATTAAACAATATTAAAGTCAGATTCTCAGGGGTTTTAATGTATCTACTGAATACAGCACATTCAGGTGTTTTGTGTCCAATATGAATAAATAAACAAATAAACATATGCAAATGCAATTAGCTATCATGAATCCTGTTAAAAGTGGTGAAGCAGGCTTGAGCTGCATGAATTAAGAATTTAAAACTGCAAAAATATTAATCTTGGAAGTCTTCCTTTATTATATGAAAGGCATTGATCATTAGCATTGTATTTACATCTGTTTTGGTGGCTCTTCTATCAACATTCACCACGTAAATATGTAATGAAACATGTGAGTCTTACTCTTGGATTTGTGTTCATGAGGATTCTTGAACTGGGAGGGTATCTCACATGGAGGCTAGGGACTTTAATTTCTCTTGACTTTGCTTTTCCTCAAGCATTGAATCTTAGACCAAAGTCTAACTTGAGTCACTGAGGCCATAATTTTTTTTGTGGTTAGGGAAATTAAAGGTGACGCAGTCCATTCTCAGGCCTAGGTTTCCTGGCTGGCAAATAAGTACTTCTTTTGCTTTCACACAGAGCCAAAGAACTAAAACCAATCTGATTTCTGAGATGAGGGAATTTGAAACTCCAAACTGACAGAACAATACAGATGCACATAGAAAGACATTCTTATGTGAAACCCCTGAGCATGCTTAGTGACAGGCAATTCTACCTGTTTCACTGATTCTTATAAACAATCAGCTATTTTAGAATTAAAAATTAACCATCCTTTAACAACCGACTTTTTATATTCTAATATGTTTCTAGAACATATCTATACTTTTGTAAGCATTCTATTTTATATACTAGGCATTTCAAATCACTTGGGATGTTGCAGTTAAGGCTGCTACACAAACAGTAAATGTCAATAAAGCAGAAGCATCTTGTGCTTGTATAAGCGACCAGAGAGCTTCTCATATGTAAGCAAAGGCCTGCAGAACTTAGCCATCTTATTTCTGTGTCCTGGTTTTACCGTCCTGTAAAGGTCCTTGTCCTCCCTCCATCAGCAAACCAAGACACACGAGCTGCCCGGCAGTCCAGGGAACTAGCTGCATCAAAACTGTATATGTGGCAAAAGCTGACCTTGACTGTCACTTTGAAATATGCAGTACCATGGAAAATTTAGGTGCATATGCAGGGAAATGTGAAAGATTAATCACTTTTATTAGTGTACAGATCATTACCTGTTCCTCCATTTCTTTCTCACTACCCATACAAACACAAATTTGGGCACAGATGACGGAGAAAGCATGGAAAGCCTGGTGTCTTAGAGAGGAATACCCTGACCCAACTTTCTCCTCCCATAAACATTTTGTTTGAAGTCCTTGAAGGATAATAATCATTTAAGCAGTGCAGGTTGTGCAGGATATGTTCTGAGGTGAAGGGATCTGTTTGGAGAGGACAGCCAGGAATAGTACAGAGCCCATCAGCTGATCATACATATCCATGAGCAATACATTGCCACTATATGGAGTAAGTAATATACATGCCAAACTCAAAGAATTTCCCTCCAGAACTCAAAACCAATATATTCCTACAGAAATCAGATAGCACCAAATACTTACACTTCAATAATTAAAAACCATGTGATGATGCTTTTATGTAATCTTGTATTTTAAAAATAAGACATTAATTTACCTTTTTTCTTTTTAATTGCTACTCTTGTCTGTGTATCTTATGGTTTCTCTCAATTAAATGCAGTTTCCCACATTCGCAATAAGTACAAATCCCTGGGAAAAAAACACTTTTTACTGGTTTACTGTCTAGCAACTCCTTGGATTGTCTAGTTCCGAAAAAGAAAACATCAGTCACAGATTTTCATACTGTCAGTCTCTAGACAAGAAAAAGAAAAGGCTTCTGTATTACACTGAACTGAACACTAAGTGTACTCTGGAGTTATAATCTTAAGTGTGATGGACAATAGATGTTTATAAAAGAAAGTGAGACTGTAGTCAAGGCACAATGATAAACAACCTTACCACTGTGGTCCTAGAACATCAGACCTTACATACTAGTTACAGTTCATCTGCCAATAAATAGATGAACTATTTTCAAGGAAAATAAATACTACAACAACAACAACAACAACAACAACAACAAAAACAACAAAACCAGCCAAGTCACAAAACTGGTTTTGAGATAGTTTTGCATCAGTAGCAGCATTGGAGAATGTCCTATGACAGTGACAGTCATGCTGCTGCAAAAATAGTCTCCTAGTTGGGCACTTACTGCTGGAAAAATAAAATATCCTCAGAAACCTCCTGGCTTAAAGTGACATTTCAAATAATGACAGAATATGAATATGGACAATACATGATAATTTATTAATTTTTTTTCAATCTCAAATTATGATTGCAATTTTTTTCTGAATAGATCTTTATTTTAACATTGCTTTGTACACAACACTCTGAAGTTTCTCAGCACTGTTGCTCTACTTTAGTAGTGGGTAGATCAGTCCATTATCTCCATTGTATATATTGATTTGTGATGCTGTTGGATTCTTTAAAAACAAAAAATAAGTTATGGTCTTTTAAGAGATCACTGGAAATCCAGTGGTTCTTCCCCCTACACAGCTGTGTTCTCTTTTAAGCTTTATCTTTTGATTTGGTTAGATACATTTTTAATTTTCTATTGTTATAGCAATATTACAGTGTTGTAATAAACATATGTATCTATTCTCCTTGTATAAAGTTAATTTCTTTTATTTACCTTCTCTTCTACCTCTGTATTTGTACTCATCAGACACTTATTTGATGTCACTTTTTAGGGAGCTTTGTCACTGATGATGACATACATTTTCTTGGTCAATAAAATGCCAAGCGATATATATGACATTTTTTCTGAAAATAAAATACAAAATAAACAGTCTGACTTTGGTATTTAAGATTACAAGAAGGTTTTCAGGAAGGAAACAAGCTAAATATACATTCTGTAGATAATAAGAGTTTGATGGACTGATATAGAAAAAAATGTTCAGGGGGACTTTAGGGCTCACTGGGTCTTTCCAGGTGGCATGCTTGTAATTAAGAGATACAAATAAAGAATAAAGTTGTTAGCTCTATCCTGTCAGGATCACATGTTCTGGATGTCAAGGATGGGGAGCTCAGAGGAGAGATTTAACAACTGAAACTTGTTATGTGCACTGTGAAAATCTGATCTCTTAATGGACAAAGTAAAGATGCCTTTTCTACCTTCTTCCTACTGTAATTTCATGTTTTCCAAATACTTTTATTTGTGCTGTCATTCTTGAAGTACAGAGTCCTGCCAATTTCATCTGTCAAATGTCATTTAACAAAACAGATGAGCAGTCCAGTTGAGTTTGTTGAATGCACAGTTTTAAGACAACAGGAGTGAAATATTTCCTGTACTCTGGAACTGTTCCTTGTAGTTACATATTCATGTTATTTTTTATCAGCTCTACCTCCTAGATCAGAAGTATTTCTCAGATGAGTAAAATTTGAATGATATATTAATTGAAAGTTTATGGCTAAGTTCCTTTCCTTTGAAAAGGAGTCTAAATTTTATCCTCTTTTAAGCACAAGACCCATCTCTTAATTCAAGTCTGCCTTTGATATCAAAGCATGACCACAAGGCTTTTATCAAAAAGACAGATGACCAAAGGAACTCTTAGATTTTAAAAAATTGGAAGTATAATAAGCACAGAAATAGATTGTCTTTCTTGACAGTAATTACATATTCTCATTTGGAAGAACTGTAAATCACTAAATGTAATGTAATTTTCTTACTGAGGTAACACTTACACAGCAAAAATCTCATTCCCTATGAACCACTAACCAAAAGCGCACAGTTCCTGCATTTGACCTTTCTATCAAGGGTTATCAAGAGGTCTTCAGTCGCCATTGTTATATTTCCACCCATTTAAGTGCTCTTTTGAGCTCCTGTCTAGAAATCTAGGACATTCATTAGGCATAGTCTGTTCACTGCAGAATAGGAGAAACATGACATTTGACATTATTATCATAGGTCGCTAAAGGTCATTCCTCCAGCAATGTGTAATATCAAGCATGAAGTAGTCATAAGCATGGAGTCCTCAGCCTGAAGTCATAAGCTTATTTATTATTGTCAAATAATTTTAGTAGACTTAACAACTGTGTCACTGGTAATCATATTCTGTCTACTCAATATCAGAGACAATTGCAAAATAATCTTCCAAACAATGTATGACAGGCATTTATTCATCACACAGGTAAAATTTGCTACTGTGTTATCAAACACAATCCAGACATGTTTAGATAGACGTGCTCCAGGTGTATTGCACAGCCATGTTTGGGTGGAACAGAGTGAATGCTGATTTGTATATTTTGCTGAAATGTAACCCTCATTCTTAACTAAGACCATTCCCCTGGCTACATTCACAGCATGGGTATAGCATTCCAGTGACCTTGCCATCGATACAAAATTACCCTGATTTCACTGGTTTCTTATGAGATGACAGAGATATGATTATTCCGTAAGTGCAATATTATTACAAATACAATGTATATGGTATTGTTTAACAATAAGACCTGATATATTTTCAAAGCCACCCTTTCAAAGAGCTCCATGGCTCTCCTGTTGTAATCTTGTTTTTTGCATTATTTTTATTTCAACATTCATTTCATCTAAACGAGTTGTCAGCCTGGTCCAAGACATCTTGGGATATTTACAAATTGTTTAACTCTAAAATAAAGCTTTGTCTTTTCTCTTTTTTGAGTCAAAGTGTCACACCAACCAGGGTATACTCCACTGCTCTGCTCAGTACAGAGATATTCTTATAACCCAAAAACCATCAACAAATTTTAACTTTGGCTTCACCTGTGAGGAGATGGGAGCACTTTTATGGAAAAGCACTAGTGAGATTAGATGACAGAAGACTTCTCTCAGGTTGGGGATCTTGTGTTCAAATTCATGGTTCCAGGAGGTAGTAATGAACTATTCACAGAATGTCTGTGAAACGGAAATGAAAAATAAAAGCGATATTCAATGAAGCTTGAAATCAGGTATTATAAAGTGGTCTTAAAGGAGATAATTTTTATTTTCCATAATGAAAAGGTTTCAGTGAAAATGAAGAAGAAGTTTTCTTTCCATAAACTCTATTTATAAATCTTTGAATTTTGTCTGATTAGGCAGCACATTTATTGTGCACACCATTTCTATTGTGTAAGGACCTCTGGTATTTCTTTTATGTTGTTCTTTGATTAAGCATCTCCCAGATTATTAGCTAGGTCAGCAGAAGATATTTTCACTCACAGCCTCAGAAATGTGATAATTTATATGTAAATGATTATTTATACAACATTATTTATGTTTAGTGGGATTCAGAAATTAAGAGGGCTAGATGAGTCTGAATTTTTGACTATCACCTTTGAAATGATAATACATACTTAGAAATTACTTCATTGGTAGCTAAAGAGCAACTGGAGAGATGGAAGGTAGTTTTATTATTATTATGCCTATGGCAATATTACTGTAACTGCTTATTTGTAAATGGAACAAAGGTTTTATTATGTTTACTAGTGCCCAAGCCCCACAAAAGAAAGATGTAGCAACTGCAGCAGCAGATGGCTAAGGCTGTTTGACTTCCAGTGGTTTTGTGTTATTATTTCTATCAATCAATGAACATTTAAGTTTGTGTAGTGCTATTTTGGTCATGCTTATTCTTTTTCTACAGCTATATTAGAACTTCATATGGAAGTCTGTTCCATAATAAGTGGCAATTTAAACAGTAGAAGGTGAGGTGTTTGCTGCCTGTGTTATTACCGAAAAGGAGGATTCTTCTGTTATTATGCTTGCAACACACATACAAGTAGATTTTTATTTAATTTTGGTTGTAGAAATGACACTGGGATTGTGGGGAGCACAGGCAGATATTCTTCCTCTCCTGCTCAATAAACAGTCTATATTACAGTCTAATTACTGTACTACCACCCTGAAAGGAGGTTGCAACAAGGTGAGGGTTGGCATCTTCTCCCAGGCAAATAGTGACAGGAAAAGAAATGACATTGAGGTGCACTAAGGGAGGTTCAAGTCAGACATCAGAAAGAATTTCTTCACAGGAAGGGCTGTCAAGCATTGGAATGGACTTTCCAGGAGAGTGGTGAGATCAGAAGCCCTGGAAGGGTTCAAGAAATGACTGGACATGGCATGTAGTGCTCTGGTTTAGTTGATAAGGTTGCATCTGATCAAAGGCTGGACTCAATGATCTTGGAGGACTTTTCCAGCCTTAATGATTCTATGAAGGTTTTGCCTGATCCATAGACAAGAAAACCTCTTAATACCTGCTTTCTATCTTTCCTTATCTCTTACTTCTCCTCATTTCCTGCTCACCTTTTCATTAAGTAACCCGAACAACCTCAGCCACCACACCCCCACCAAAAAAAAAAAAAAATAGGGTTCATATTGAGATCTGCAGAAGCATCGTCCTACTTACCAGTCTGGCATCTGTGTGATATTTTCAGCAATTTATGTTTGAACTTTAGTGGGTTTCAATAGATCTGTTGTTCTTGTGACACTAATGATCAGCTCCTCACATCAATTCCTCACTTGCTGATGAATAAATCAGCAGTTTACACCCCTCATTGCTCATGTAAATTTACTACTGTGAATGTTAACTTACAACACAATAGCATAGTCATTAAGAAACAGGTGTTCCTAGCATGAATTGTACTCAGATCATCTTCTATATTTTAACATTTCAATGATGAAAAGTTGGTTCTGAACAAATACTATTAGTGGAGCATGCTATCTGAGTTTTCCTTACAATGTGCTTTTTAAGACCTTCTCATAAGCTGTTAAGTCTTAAACAGTTAAAATGCCCAGGTGTAATGCACTGTTTCATGGAATAGTGTGGTTGAGTTCTAAATAAAATTACTCTTTGTCCACATCATTGAATTTTGTAGTCTGTTCAGAGCTATTCCTATTGAATTAGAGCTAGTTCAAGATGAATTCTCCTCACATCAACAATTGGGTAGTCCATTTGTTGCCTAAAAAAAAAACAGAACCAAGACTGAGTCTATAGGTTTGATAGTTTCCTGTCACTGACTGTTGATGTGTATAGTGATCTCTTCTCTATTGAAGGAGATAAATTTCATTCCCTACAAATCTTTTCTGTTGTTTTCACCAAGGAAAACAAAACAAAACAAAAAGGTATTTTCTCCCCTGATATTTATGTAAATGATTTTTACAGGACATAGACCTTCTTGGTACTTGGCAGCAGGTCACAGATGCAGGTGTGGTAGCCTGTGCAGGCTCTTCTTTATAGATACCGTACTCAGGGCAATACGTTGGTTCTCTCAAAATAAAAGCAAGCTCCATTAGTGCTCATATTTATTCATATTTATAACATTCATCTCATACTCCTGGAGATAAAGTGTTAAAATCTGAGAAGAGATCTTTTGGAAAAATTACACTGACTAATGAAAACGTAACTTTTTCCTGAACATCCAAGAGTTCTTGACTTATTAAAATATGCAAATCACTCTAGCACTTTGTTTAATTGCTGTTTCCTTAAACCCATCAAATCTTCTTAATTCTTCTTTTCTTTGTCCTTAATTAACACCCGTTCCCTATTGGCTAAAGTGTAACCCAGAAGACCTAAGCTTGTGAAATTCTCGACTTATTAAACCTAATTGCTATAATAATTAGCAACTATTGGCAAAATATTCCTCATACAAAAAGCAGGAAGGCATCCAATTAACAATCTCAAAATGCGAAGTGTTAGCTACATGATATTTTACCTACCATTTCATGCCTTTGTTTCTGGCGATATATGACATAATACATTGTTCTAAGGAGAAATAGGAACTTTTCTTAAAATACGAATTTGCTAAAACTGAAACTTTTCACTCCAACAACCGGTCATTATTTTAAAAACTTCATTTAAATTTCCTTTCTCAGGCCCCAGATAGAATTTCCTGACAAAGGAGAAACAAAAAAAAGGGAGAGTAGTTCAGGTAGCTCATAAATTCTGCAAGACAAGGGTGATGGACAGAGTAGGACTCCATGCAGGAACATCCCTTAACCAACGTGAGAACTATCTTCACAAAGTTAGCGGTTAGTATGAATTTTTTTCTCTTGGAATTTGTTTGATTTACTCTGTTGCAAAGAAATTATGAGGTACAATCACATTTTAATACTTATATGGAAGTGATGAATTTATCTGATATGGAACAGAAAAATTCTGGAATTCTGTGGTGTTTGTATGTCAGGAGAAAATTGTTTGATCAATGTTTTGATAAAGTTGGCATCTGATACAATTTCTGCAATTGGTTACATACTTAGATAAAATGGAATTCCATAATATAATGACTTACATAAGGTGTTGAGAAGACCTTATACAGAGAAAAGATTTTATAGTTTTTTTTGTGACAAAAGTTCTTTCCTGAGTAGAAATATTAAAAATTTAAAACAATTTCAGCCATAGATAGTTTTGTATTTGCATTTATTTTGTATGCAACAAAACATAGTTTTGGAACAAGGCACAACATTTCCATAGTCTATTACCATCTGAAATTCCCTGTCTTTTGGAATTCGTGTACATGAGAAAAGTAGAAACAGATACGTTATTTCCATTTTAAATGCCAAACTCCTAAAATAGAATTATGATTCCAAGGACATTTTTTTCCATATTTTTTCCCTCTGAGACTGATAGCCCCTCGTGAAAAGCCTCATGTCCACAACAGAGTGAGCATCAATCTCTTCTCATGACTTCGTCCTTACTCTTTGTCCTAAACTTGTGGTTTACCACTCTTATGTGACTTCTGTTCTAAATGTAACACCATGGTTAGGAAGATGGGAGATAGAAAGATGCATCAGTGTAAATGTAGTCTGATCAGCAAGCTTGATCTGCAATTGAGGATGGAAACAAAAGAAGTGGCACTGTACTCTGTGGGCTGCTGACATACAGTAGACTGACTTCATCCATAGAAAAACAGTTTTAAAACAAACATTTTAATGGTGTTTATAAACTACATATTTTAGATGACTTTAACATGTATCAGACTTCACCGTCCCTAGAGGAAATTAGACTTTTTCTTGACAGAAGATCTTTAGGTTTTAGAATTTCATAACTTGTACATTGGATTTATCCAATATGAATGTATTCAGACACATAGGCAGTTTGAGTATATTCCAGTAGTCTCATTATCTGAGAGAGAAATTGACTCTGGACACAACTGAAAAAAAAAGAGTAAATCAGTAACTGAGTGAAACCAAACATAAAATTAAACTGAACCACTGTCCTGACTAAATCCTTATTTTTAAGACATGCTGGAGAACAAAAAACTTATTTTCTTCTAGATAGGCAGAAAATCAGAATATATAGCAGGTAGATCTTATGTTTGAATTTATTTCACTGTTTTTCTTAACTGTTCTCTTATTCTGAGTGATTCAATTAGTGATTTCAGTTCTGGTTTCAAATCAGATATATTTGCAATGAGCTGGAAAATATACAAGTGCATTTAAAACTTATACATACACACAGACAAAAATAAACAACCAAACCTAAGGATCACCATAAAGGAGAACAGTTGAATGGTGACTCTGGATATGAGTTCATGAAACTTAGATTCCATCAGAGTTGTCTACAGGTGAAATAAATACAGTTTGTGTTGTTCAAACTCACTTTCAACCTAGGGATGGAACTAATCCAGCCATCACTTGACTTCAATAATACTGTGTAGATAGGATGGTGCGGGAGTCTTTGGTCGGGGTGGATGATCAGGGACAAACTCAGGCGCTCTCTATAAGCTGGTCTTAAAGTTGCAGTTTATTGTAAGGGCGTGGGTATACAGAGTCCTGCTGAGAGCTGCCAGCCGCAGCCCAGAGCAGGACGGAAAGAGAGTGGGGATAAGAGAAAGAAGTAAGAGAGTAAGAGAATAAGAGAGGTAAGAGAGAAAGGTAAGAAAGTAAGGGGCTAAGGGGTAAGGTAAGAGGGTAAGGTAAGAGAGAAAAAGGTAAGAGGGTAAAGGGCTAAGAGAGTAAAGGGCTAAGAGAGTAAAGGGCTAAGAGGAGAGAAGCAAGAGAGCGATTTTCCAGTTTACAATACAATAAATCTTCTTCTATGTTGAATATTCTAATTTCCACTAACCAATCTAACACAAGATACAAATTC
>JANRGV010000073.1:51180863-51221062 GCA_024734035.1 Alethe castanea
GGCCACATATGGAGTACTAAGCTTTAGGCCATGACTACAAAAAAATTTGCTGACAATCTGGAGAAAGTCTAGTAGATGGTTACCAGGGTTTGGAGCATGATGTACAGGGAGAAGCTCAGGGAGTAAGGTTCACTTAGCCTGGAGGAAGGAGGGCATGGTCAGAGCTGGAGTGATCTCTGTTTGACTGCCTGATTGAGTATATAAAAAAGATGGAGCCAATTAAATATGCACAGCTTTTGGCCAAGAAGAAATAGTCATAAATTGAAACAAGGGCATCCCATATGAATATATATAGGAAAGATTCTTCCCTCTGCAGACATCTACCAGGTTCCCACAGAGGCTATGAAAAGTGCACTTTTGGAGGCTTTTAAAATGCAACAGGACTTAAAGCATCTTAAAGCATTAACTTCATCTACCTTTGAAGCCGAGCCTAGTTTGATATGGGGGTTCAATGAGATGACCCCAAGTGTGGGTTTCTTTGTATCGGGGTGGACGGTCAGGGACGAACTCAGGAGTTCTGTATAAGCTGATTTTAATGTTGCAGTTTATTGTGATGGCATGGGTATAGAGAGTCCAGCTGAGAGCTGCCAGCCGCAGCCCAGAGCAGGACGGAAAGAGAGTAAGAGAAAGAGTAAGAGCTTAAGAGAGTAAGCTAAGAGAGGGATGGTAGCAGTAAAATAGAAAGGGGTTAAGGGGGTAAAGGGCTAAGAGAGTAAGAGAGAGAAGTAAGAGAGGGGAGTGAGAGAGCAAGAGAGCAAGAGAGGGATTTTCCCGTTTACAATAAATCTTCTTCTATGTTGAATACTCTAATTTCCACTAACCAGTCTAACACAAGATACAAATTCTATAGCATTTACATGCAGCCTATAAGAATCATTGCATTACCATAATGTGTTATACTTTAAACTCTAAAAACTACTCTTTGGACCCTAGGCAGGGTCTTCTCTGATCTTTGGACCCACTCTCCAGTAGAAGACATTGTTCTATTAAGAGGGGATTACCTTCAGCCGGCCATCCTATTGTTTTATAGTTAATTAGTAACTGAGGTTCGGTATCTCAAAGATGGCTTTCATTTCAGTCTCCCTTATGGTTTCTATATTCTGGGAATCTAAGCATTCATATTTGTAAGGTTTTCCTGGTTCATCCTTCCCAACAGGATGGTTCTTATTTTCTTAAAAAACATGATCTAGAAACGTAAGACAACTTTTTTCCTGTTTTTACACCTGAAGTGTTGAGAAGTTTAAATCTGAATTTATTATTACTTTAAATTGTGAAGTTTAATATTAATAGCAAAAGCAGGTTTTAGAACAGATAAATCATGACCTTCTGACAGCTATCATAGCTATCATATAAGAAGCAAATTTTATGACGTAACGCAACAGTCAGTTTATAATGTCTATATAGTTTGCCCTGGGGTGGGTCTAATACTATTTCTTTCACTTCAAACCTGCTAAACATGTGTATAATTCCCACATTAACAGACACATACACAAAAACTGATCTTCAAAATGTGTGTTAAATTCTTAGATACTACAAAGTGTCTCAAATTCATGTTATAATAGGTTTTATTTAACATAGGAGCATTGTAGAAGATAGTCACCCTTAAACTCAGTTTGGTATCCTAAATTCATTGCAAAGAGATGTTAAAGAAATATTTCTATGGATAATTTAAAGGTAAACTGTTATACTGCTTTTAAGGAAAAAAAAAAGAAAAGGAAAAAGCCTATTATACAGCATGAAGCTTTCCAAATTCCAATCTCTCTTAACAACAGATAAGAAAACAGACCACTTTTGAATGTAAAAGAATGTTCTCATTATACATGAGGATGTACATTTACTCTGTGGTATTCTTAGCTTAAATTCTATACAGTTTAATTCAATATATAATGTTTATTACCTTAGGTTTACTTATTTTAATTTCCCAAATATTGTTCAAAAGACCTTCCAGTCTTACAGAGCTCATAAAAACTTAATAGAATGTTTTAATTTCATAATATTGGATCTACATTCAGCATTTTTAATACATGGCACTGTCTCTCAAGAATTTAAATCCCAGTGAGTTGTTATGCATCACTCATATCATACCATTCCCTCACCCCCCCAGCGTTTTGAATTTACACAGACATCCTCAAGACTTTAATTTTTCATCACCTGCTCTCACAGATTTGTCTTTACATCTGACTTCCTGTGCAGACATGTAAAAATGGTAGTTGCACATGCTATACTCTGTATCATCTCAATGATTTATTATGATTACTGTATCCTCATAATATTACATTATTTTATGTAATCTTATTTCAATATATCAGTTATTATGTGACAAATTCATTGGGCACTGTGAGATTAACTGTAGATCAGATGTTTTTTGATCACCAAGCTAGGATGACATTAGCAGGCTGATGATTTCCTTGTCTCTGAATCATCAAGACCAAATGCTTCTTGTATCACAGCTGTTTCAAAAATAGTCTTACTTTTCAAGACTCATTCACTGCCAGTTCTTCAAAAGAATTATGGCTCTTAAACAGCCAGTGAGAATAATTGGAGTAATTAAATTTGGTAAATTGCTTTTATAGTTATAACCTTAGAATAACTAGCAAATCCCTTCCAAATCTATTTTAAATAGTATAGTTTACATTATAAAATTAACTACATAAATTGTATTTGAAAAGACCCAGTTTAAGAGTCCAAGGGCTTGTCATCATACATTTCATGCACAACAAATGCTGAGCTCCTTTTCTTACATCTTTTATATTTAGAGAGTCTGGAGACTCTCTGCACTAGCAAGATTTTAAATTGCTGTCAAGAAGACAACTGCTGAATCATTCTTTAAACAAAATATTAAAATAGTGTTCTATAACAAAAGCATGTGCTGTAAAATAGAAGTGGAAAAAGTGTTTGTGTAGACTGTAACAAAGGAATCTTTGGTGGAAAATACTGAAAAGAGAACATTTTGTGTGTATCTGATAAGCATCTCGTTTTGCACAGAAGAATAATGAGAGTCTCAGCCAAGATAAAGTAAAAAATTAAAAAATCTTCCGATTGTTAATACATTTACAGCTGTATTTTTAGAATTAGTCCAGCAGTAGTGGCCAAAACAAATGCTCATCATAGCTCTAATTTAGAAGGGACAGCACTACCTGAATTTGTCAAGATATTATCTCTAACTACTTTACTATACGTTTGCTTATGACTTGAGTTTAGGAAAATATATGTCCAATCAAATTCAGTGATTAGTAAATATTAAAAAAAATCAGGTAACTGGATAACACAAACATTTCTCTTAAGTATGTTAACATAGATCAGATTTTAATATAAAAGTTTAATATAAAGATTTTAATATAAATCTTCAAGATCACAAATTTAAGTTTCAGAAATAAATTAAATTGGCTTGTGACAGAGTTAAATGCATTAAATGGTGGAAATTTTATTTTTCTTTTATGTCTTTTATTCTAATACGTGCCGCATGGAAATGTTGCTGCACCAAAAAAAGGAATTAATGCAACAAATCCTAAGCACTCTCCACAGAGTAATTTGGCACAACATTTCTTCACTGAACAGTAAAATAATGTAAGTGTTCACAAGTGTACTATTTAATGGGCTAAAATGTTTCCTAGATCTCAAGGCTATTGGTCATTACAATTTCTTTTTAAATATTGAATATTCTACTTTCAAGGTGGTCACATTAACTGTCTTCTTTATTGCTGTTTAAGTTAATTACATGTAAAGTTCTTCCATTAGATAAGTAAATTTTAAAGAAAGCTAAAATAAATGTTCAATGTCTATTCATTCTGTCTATTCTACTTACAGAAAAATTTGATATCACTTTAGCAGTATAAGGCCCAAAAAATATAGGACAGTCTCTCTTCCTAATTTGCAGATTATCTATAAATATCCCTTATCCAATATTCAGAAAAAATGTTTCTATCCACATCTATTTGAAAATAAAGTTTTGAAGATATACAGCTTTTGAACAACGCAGTTTATTCTCTTTAGGCTCTGTTTCCAGCATGCAGCCAATTTTTTTCACAGAATCTGGCTTTGCTGAACTCTAGAAGCTCTTTTGGGAAAAGCTTATTTTTCTTTTGTCTTTCAGTTGTTGAAAGATAATTTATTTAAGAAATGGATCAGTAAGCTGGTTGGGGGAAAGAGATTTCTTCATTTAAAAGTTATTACAACTACAGATTTGGTAACAAGTAGTGCAGGAGAGAATGGTGAATAAGTAACAGTTTAGCTGAGTGACTTGGATGGTGACATTCAGAACTCTGCTCTGAGTTTGAACAGATCAGCATTTGAATCACTGTTACCAGCTAATGTTCTTATTTTTAGATATGGTTACTCAATGTGAGGAATTAACTTCTTACTGGAAATTACGTCCCAAGCATAAGAGGCCTGGAACACTTTGCCCAGAGAGGTGGCAAATGCCCCATCCCTAGAAAACGTTTAGGTCACATTGAACAGGGTTCTAAGAAACTTTATCTAGTTGAAGACGTCCCTGCTCGTTGCAAGGAGGTTGGATTAGAACACCTTTAAAGATTCCTTCCAACCAAAGCTATTCTATGATTCCATATTTTCCATGAGCAGAGTCTAAAGAATTCTCCAGTCTGTTGTTGCTGCTTTGACCTGTCCTTCAACTGGGCTACCCCATCCCTCCCTTATGATGACACTTCCAAGAACTATCTTGATGTTCACCCAGATTTGCAATTAAACTGTTGAGGGAGCAGAATTGAATGATGACTCTCTGGAGACTGCATACAGGACAGAGTCCCAGAAGAATTGAAATAGATTGATTCGGACTGCCATGGTTAAATTTAATCTGTTCTTTTATCATCCTTAGAAAGTTAACATGATCTACATGTCCAAGAAAGACTAAAATTATATGCACATCTTCACAATTGTCATTTGTAAGCAACAAATTCACAAGATTGTTCTGTGATCCTCTGACAAGTGCCAGCTGGAGGGAGACTCTTGTCTTAAACAGACTGGAAAATATCTGCTGCAAGCAGCTATATGATACATAACATCAACTCCAAATATTTTTAACACCTTGTTCTCTCTGTTGGTTTGCCATAACTCACACATTTAATTCCTGTTGGGGATTCTGAACACAAAAAAATAAATGTTATAGGAGCAAATGCAAGTTTATGAAGTTCACACATGTCCACATATAAACAAAAGTATCTCCACATCCTGCTGGAAAAGCAGTTCAGAAAACTGGTTTTCATGTAATCATAAAATAATGTATTTTTAGCTTTTGGTCTGGTTATATTTTTAAACACTTTTTCTTCCTTTCAATATCAGAATACCTTTAAAATGTTTATCTTTTTGATAATGAATTCTTTCCATTCCATTCCTAATGACTCTTTCTTTTTTCTGAGTTTTAGTATTTTGCATCTCTATTTGGGAAATGTTTAAACAAAATTCAAAAAACAAACACATTACTCATGCCACCATTATAATTTTGGTAAAATTTTATTCAGAGGTAGTGAAACAAGGGATCCAGTTTATGCTATCAAGCCTGTAAATTCCTAGTACACTGTAATATCTAATATCTAGGATACAAAGTTGCAAATTCCTACCCTCATTATTTCTTTATACTTATTGTTTCATTACAACTGTAGTTATTAATGCCTGTATTTTCCTTAAAAAAATTTTACACAAAGATCTTGATTTTAGAGGTGTTTCCCCTCCAACCTGTCCACTAGTGGTTAATGTACACTTAAGTATTACAAAGTAGATTTTGCCTTCAATTCATTCAAATGAAGCAGAATTTCTTCAAATTTGTTTTCATTTTATCCACACCACATTCCCTGTTTCTATTTATGGACAAGACTTGAAATAAAGTTATGTCCTTTACACAAAAACCTTTGATTTGGTCAATCTAATTAAACAAATCCATTAGTAAAAACAACATAATACAATTTTGCATGAATAAAAATTTCAGGACATTCATAAATTGAATGTGAACTTCTAATTGGACCTGAAACTCAACCAATTCTTTCTACATGACTAATTTTATATTTGGTTAACTGAATCAGATTAACAATGCTAAGTCAAGTCTTTTTACCAGAGTGCTGTAGAATATCCTGAATTGTACGGTGTGAATGATATTTCTTACATTAGGAAAAGAAAATTCCATCTGCATATCTCTAAAGCACAATTCAAACCTACCATAACTTACAGACAGAAAGACTTATGCAAAATGTAGCACAAATTATATTCTAAAAATTATTTTACTTGATAGGCCTGTGCATCAGAGTAATATGTAAATTCCATAATTCATAAACTAGATGCCACCTATTATGTATGTGAAATGACACACAAAATCCATGCTACAGTGATGAAGTAGTTTGAATTGTACAGTATAAAAAGACAAGAGATGCTTGAACATTTTTAAGTCAATATCATAATCAACACCAAGATGCACCAGCAGAGACTCTGGAGTATGTGTCTTATACCATGGGGACCTATTCTAGGTCGGCTGTGCCATAGGGAACTTTTCCAGGTAAACTAAACTGATGTCCATCCTGCTCCTTGGCAGTCAGTATATTCATATTCTTCCCTGGCTGCAATTGCATCTGACAAAAGTGACTGCTTTCAAATGCTTATATGAGCCTATCCAACTCTTGTGACAAATACATTAGGTGAAGATCTTCCAGATGTTCACACCCAAACTCCCAGCTAAATTTTGTTCTCTCTATTCCCCTGTCTGCTTCTAATCTCTGTAATCCTTCCCTGTCCAGTGCATAGGTTCCAATAAAACCTTGTGCTAAAAAGCAAATGGACTTTTTTTATGATCAGTAGACTTTGGTGAATAATGGAAATTAATTACCTTGATGAACATCTTAGGCTGTTTCATACTATTGCAAAAACCCTGGGTTAGGTATTAATTTGGTTGGTATAATTATGCAAATAAATATTATTTTAATGACATTTTATTTGTAAAGATCTCCATGAGATCAATTACTCTAATTTGTTCATCACACATTGTGTTCTTTTTCCTATGAGCAAAGCAAAATACATATTTAGACATGGAGCTAGAATCCCCTCCCACACAATCTACTCCCAAAAGCTCAAGTGAATCACTGTTCTTTCAAGTGTGAAATAATTGAACAGCCCAACTTGCGTATTCATTTTTTCCTCAAGGCACAACTTGCTAACAGCAAGCTCCTGGGTTTAAATCTCAGTTCCCTTGGAATATTAACAGCTACTTCAAGTTTTTGTTAAAAATGGAAAAGATAAATCTCTAAGTGGCAGGCGCACGGTGATACACGTACAAAATGAAGTCACTAAAATAATGCATGCTGAATGCACTGTTTGGAGTCAATGCAAAAGCTGAAAGAAATTTCTAAATCCTATGGGGTCCAAATACTGTGAGAAATTAAAGTATCTTCATTGATTCAGCAAAAATGAAAATTGAACTTTCACCTGTAGTTGAGCACTGGTGACCAAACTGATGCAAGAGTAGTCAATCTATTGCAAGTGTCTCTGAATGTTACCAAAAATGAAGTATGAACTTTATTTGTAGTTGTGCTATTTGGGCACTGGGATTCGTTACAGAAATATGATTTGGATTTCCATGCCATTTGGTCAGAATGTCTAAAGCAATCCAAAAGTGTTCTTTACACAGTCTATTAACTTTTTTTACACCAAAATAACATTTTGTATTATTACTGGATATTATAATTCTGCACAGTAATGAATGTATTTTTTTTAGATTTTGGGTGAAATAATTAATAATAGCATTTTCCTTTTGAAATATTTATCCCAATTATACGGAACAATATTTGACAGATGTATAAATAGGTCATTTTTCATATCTATAACAAAATATTGTTATATATGCCTTGAATAAATTAAAATAAAGATACTGATCCATTTATGAGCTTTTATAACACCTCAAGTAATGCTACTGAAAAATGCATCCAAGCCTATTCATAGTTCTTTATCCTTACAGAATATTTCATAAGTTTTTAAATGTATGGTCTTATAAATAGTTTCTTACTTCTCTCTTTCTCTCTCTCTATTTCCTTACTTCTCCTTCAGACAGTGATGTTCACCTCCTTTTTTAGCCAAACACTAATGTAATTACATTAGTAATTTCATTATTTTAATTAAAAAAAGAATTTAAGTCTAAATAGAAATAAACAAACTCACAAAATGAAAACCTTTTCATTCTGCTGACTTCACTCTCCCTGACAGGTTGAGGATAATAGTTGAGGCAGTCTTTGTTTCTTTTTCTTACAGTACATTTTTGTCCTTCTCTCTTTCTACTAACAAATAACTAAGTTTTATGAAAACAGTAGTTAATATGTCCAGGTGTGTATGATTTGTTGAGAGTAGCCCTGAGGAAAATGACTTGGGGATGTTGGATGAGGTCCTTGACATCACCCAGCAATGTGTGCTTGCAGCCTACGAAGTCAATGGTGTCATGGGCATCCTCAAAAGAAATGTGCCCAGAAGGTCAAGGAAGGTAATTGTCCTCTGTTCTGGTTTCATGACCTCCCACCTGAAGTCCTGCATTCAATTCTGGGGCCCCCAAGTCAAGAAGGAGTGGATCTGTTGGAATGGGTCAAGAGAAGGGCCTCTAAAGTGGGTCACAGATCTGGAGCACCTCACCCATGAGGACAGACTGAGAGAGGTGAGACTGTTCAGTTTGGAGAAAAGAAGGTCCTGGGAAGACCTTATAACAACTTCCAGTACCTAAAAGGGGCCTAAGAAATGTGGAGAGGGACTTTTTACAAACACATGTAGAGGTAGGACAAGGGGAATGTTTTAAACTGTAATAGGATACTGTCACATCAGATATCAGGAAGAAATTCTTAACTGTGATGGCAGTGTCCAGAGAAACTATGGATGCCCTATCCCTGGAAGAATTCAAGATCATGTTGGATTTGGCTTTGAGCAATCTCATCCAGTGGAAAATGTCCCTGAGCATGGCAGGGAGGTTAGAAGGAGATGATCTTTTAAATCCCTGCCAGTCCAAACCATTCTATGCTTCTATGGCATTTTCTGTGTATGAGAAGACACTATGGGGAGAATCCAAATAATTTTAAATCTATTTTTTTCTTTAATCCGGAACTATTTCTTATCCATCTCAAAGAGTCAATTTCAGAAAAAAAAAAAAAAAAAGAAAATGGACAACTGAACTCTCCAAAATCCTCCTTCCAAAGCAGAAATCACTTGGAATTGGCTATTAAGAGAAAACAAGGATCTGGAAACAATGCTTGCTTTTTGTGAGGATGAAAATGCAAGTCAAGGTACTGAGAAAGCAAACAAAATATGTCTGAATCTGGATTTGAGCAAAACAAGCAATTATGTGCAGCAGAATTAAAGCTTCCATTTAAATTAATATGTTTTTTGTGGTCGCCATTTTTTAATTCAATGATTATCCAACACAGTCACATATTTCCCACTTCAGGATGTGGAAACTTACTTGTTTTCCTCCTGGAATCCATTTTATAATTATTCTTCTGTCTTCTTTGGTCTTAGATTTATGACTAAAGAATCTTCTTTCATATTAAGTTTATGTTATTATGAAGACCAAAGCTACTATGTTTAGAATTATTTCTGTGCATCAGACTGTGAATAATTATCTTAACATCTCAAAATACCAGAAAAGAAGGAAGTTTTCTTTTGTCATATTGCTAATCATTAGGTGAGCACTGCAGAACTGTCTTTGTAAAAACTGAAACCTAAAAGAACAAGTTTATCTGTGGAATGTTTTCTTAGAGATTTATGTTTCCTCCAAAGATATTTGGAGAGGTTATCTCTTTACTGATAGTTTTGTGAATTGACTGTGAAAAATTTATGCTGGTTTACTCATTCCTTTAATGTATTCCACACAATCACTGTTGCTACTAGAAACATATTTTCTTTCTTCATGTAGTATGGGAGTCTTCTAATTAAAAGGCTGCCTACCCAAGCTATTTAAAACATGGTTTTCTTAAAAAAAAAACAAAAACAAAAACAAAACAAAAACAAACCAAAAAAGGGGGGAAAAATGAAAAAATAAAAGCAGTGTTCTCTTGTAAACAAAACAGCATAATCATGATGATGTTGCATAATAACAGGCCATGTGCTAACGGATGTGGGTTATTTTATTCACTAGATGAGAAATCTGCACAGGTGAAAGAATTTGAGGACCACTAAATATTGGATTTTTTTCAGCATACAAAACCACCTGCATTTTAGCAGTTTAATCTACTTAACTGTAAAACATTCACAGTGTTCAACAGACCTGAAATATTCTAATTTCTTACCCATGATATAACGGTCTAATGCCTGTGTTGGGCTGCAGCATGAAGCATCATTGGAAAAAGATCCCAGACTGTTTAATACAGATCACTCCTCTCATTTTTTATGCAATGTGCAAAATACATCAAATAGTTATTGTGAATAAACACTTTTTTAAATTATAGATTTATATTTATTAGAGATAGGCAGCCCTCAAAAATGTGCAAAAAAATATTATAAGCAACAAAAACATCAACAACAACAAAGACTCAAACCAGAAGGTTCACAGTAAAATACACATTTTGACATTCAGTTGTCTTACTTCAGAACAAGGAGCATTTATTTAGAACAAAGAACGTTTCCAGAGTGATAACTGCAGAAGTAGAGAATTGTAAAAATATGTGACATAGTATCAACTCACTTATTATGCATTCATCAAGGTGATGAGAATCTGTTATTAATTTAGGGGTTAGCTATACTCTGTCAGAGCACTCAGTGATGAGAACAACACATACTTCTATTAGACCAACATCAATGTAATTATATGTGCTGGTCACAGACTCTAGGAAAAGGATTTCTGTGTGCCTTTTTGGAAGACTCTACCTAAAATCTCCTGATCTTCTTTCTGCTCCCTTTTTTTTCCTCTCAGCAAAATACCCTGTTTTAAACTTAGGAATAAAAATTGGCATTTCCCTCAAGCAGCAATAATCTCCATCCATTCTTACAAACCTGCCTTCAAAGAAGCCAAAATTATTAAGAAAATAGGTATTAAGTGACATTGTTCAAGTCTGTATAGTAGAATTAGATGTCCCTCCTGTTAGCAGTGAGGAATAGGGATGGATGTAAGAATGATTAAGGGAATAATATAGAAGAAATTGAGTCTTCCTTTTTTATTTTTAGTTATTATGATAAATTGAGATTTACGGTAAGACACATAAAGGAGATATGGTAAAAGAATATAGTTTTACAACTTGAAAAATTAGGGGTTTTAAATTAGAATCCAAGAATATAACTGATAGGAGGAAAAGAGTAAGTATCTATTTAAAAACACCTTCTTCTTTAACTAAAATTAGTTTTTATTTGAAATTGGGTAAGAATGTATATCACTCTAATTAATCTACAATAGCTGTTGAAGAGCAACTTATTAGAGCACACCAGTGTGAGCATGTATATGAACTCACAGCAACTTCAAAGTCGATATGAAGACACAAACTTTCCCCAAAGGTAAAAAAAATGTAGAATATCAGGGTCTCTGATATTTATTTCTATCTGTCTTCAAGAAGCTGGGTTCCAAATATGAAACTTGAAAAGAATCTCTTTCTTTCTTTGTCAAAATTGTACCAGGCCCAGAACCACAGAAGAACACGAAGGTAATTTAAGGTCTCTCATTCATTTCCGGTTCAACTGGAGAATAGAAAGCCGTTGTAATGGAGCAACCACTACATAGGTTTCTGGGTATTTGGTTGACATCAGACCTCAAAGAGATTTCTCACATATGCTTTCATTTCTGGGAAAAGCTTAAAAGTGCTGATTTTCCAATTTGTTACTTTTTTCTTTCTTAGCTGCTTATTTGACATTTTTTGTTGTTTCTCATAGACATCTGTATCATTCTTGGTGGGACACCTTTAATAACTTGTTGGGGTTTTTTGTTACTTTTTTTTTCCTCCAAGCTCTAGCAATTTATTTCTTTTTAAACATCTGGCAGGGATCAACAGCATTACTACGGCAGTGCCAAAGTCAAACCTCTCATGTTTACTTTAAACTGCAGAAGGTCTTTGAAATTCTGACAGTGGCAAATTGCAGCTTATGGGGCGTTAGAAGAGGGGAGAAGACAAAAAGCAAAGTAGAGGTGTGCAGAGCACTAGTCTGTAGAAGATATAAAAAGAAAAAAGAAACCTTTTGACAAGTAAAAATACTCCCCTGAGTAACAGAGTGAGAATAAACAAGAAGTTTTCCTTTATTTCCTTTTGAGCACTGCCCAGGGGAAGTGCTTTGATGCAGAAAAAAATGTGTAGATATCTAAAGCTATGCTGTCCTTAAAGGCGCAGTAAACAGGGTGAGTGAGCACCTGTGTAACCCAGAATATTAAACTGAATCCTGTAATTTCCTTTATTTTTGTCTAGTTTTGACTAACTTCTACAGTTACTTATTATGTTTGCTGAAATATTTGAGCGCTGATTTTCAATTTGTATATTTGACAAGGGTTTCCATTTTCTTGCTCCTGCATTCTGAGACCAGGGCCTTTTGGGATCATCAATGATGGCAGACTGGTGTGCATCCTATCATGGCATCTTCTGTAGTGTGTGCACTGAAGTGATGGGAGCAGGAGTGAACGGAAAATCAAACTGAAGTAGTAAGATGGAATAGGAGTGCTGGGCAGAGTGTGTACCATGTGTGCAGGGTGCAGAAATTGCTGATGCTGCTGTACCACTGGGTTCAGGGCCAAGCTGTGTTTCCAGCAGCTGCTTGGGCTGAGCAGGTTCACTAATGTCACCAATGAGCACCTGACCTGTGGAATCCTGTCAAAATAGCACAGAGTGTTTCCATGGCGAAATTTTCAGAATTTCTAAAAGTAGAAGTACATATGGTCTTGATTGTCTTTGGATACAGTAAATTCCAGATAAATGCCTTTAGCTATGTTCCAAACTTGCTTTCACTTTTTTCCCCCCAAAGGCTCTGTAGCTGTATCTAATATTTGACTTTAGAATCAGCTACTAAATCAAGAGAAAGGATGACACAATGATTTTCAGGGAATCAGAATTCTGCTCAAATTGTCTAAAGAATAAAAACTTGCTGCGTGTCTTTGAAAGTCCATTTAATCTCTTAGTATGTCGATATTCGAATCAAATATGCTACCTTCAGATTTTTATCTTACTGCACAAGTTGCTTTGATGCTCTGGTTGTTAGAAGCATAAAAAAATTTTAGGAAAAACTGTACCTTTACTGTCCATATAAGTACCTCCATGATCAAGAATTTAAAAACCTCCTTTTCAAGGCAAGATTGTTAGGTAAATACTATATATTCTGAATGGCGTTCCAAGGAATGAGATTCTCATAGGAAGCATAACAAGGAAAGCATCCCCTCAGTAATATATTACCTATTGTTTTGCAATTCATGACTAGTCAGTTCATTAGCATTTATGTATTTCAATGTATAGTAGAGTTAACAATATTAGACACATCATGCTTGGCAGTTTCTTGGACAGGATATTAGAATTGAAAATGTGATTTAGATTTTCTCTGGTTAACTTCACTACAGAAATATTTTTTAAATCAGATTCAACTGTAGTTGTACCGAAAGCCCATGAAGTTAAAAACCAAACTACCTCAATTTGTATTATTTTAGAAGCACTTCTTTTATGTTGCTAATAAGATGGCCTAATGGCCTTGTTTCATATTTGTGTGAAAACCGATAGAGCATTTCCTTGAAGTTAGGGTGCTTTTTGAACAACTTTTCTGTTATATTTTTGGTAAACCCATATGTATATTTATACATACTTGATTTATATTGATTAGATGGTATTTTATTACACTATGTGTCTGATCATTAATTGGATACTGTTTACAAAACAATTCTTGAAATCAGACTTTTTCCAATTGATATTTATATCATTAAAAGTAATCATTATATTCTCAGTAGAAAAAATAGGTCATCATTTAGTAACTTCAGGTTTAGCCACATTTGAAGCGGCTTTACTTCCCAAATGTAAAAAATATGAACTCTATAAATATCTTTCAAATAAGGATTTGGATTTTGGTTTTACTGTTAATATTATGCCATATTTTTAAAGAAGTAGTATCTCTTTATGTTGTGTTAAAACCTACAAACATTATGGGGAAGTGCTTTTTCTACTAAAGACAGTAATCCAAATTACTCAGTCTGATCTTGTAAATAAGGTGAAATGAATTTCAATAATTTTCATGAATATTGAAAGAATAATTTTTGAAAATGTTTTGCAAATTTTCAGCATCCTAGGCACAGTGTAAGCTGGTTCTGTAACAACTAATCATTTGAAGAGTATTTCTACAAACTTACATAGCTTTGAAAATGTATAACGTTTTCAGTGGGAGTTCTTGTAATGAGTTCAATAATATTATGTAGAAAGTTGTCTGTGGACCTCTTTCATAATGAAGTGACACACATTTTGTTTTTTGGTTGGTTACAAGTTATGTATGCTGAACAAAGTATTATGGAGGAAAAATTACTAGAAGGCTATGAAACATCACAAGCATACAGCTGACTTGTGGTTGAAACTGAAAACTGGTCATGGTCTTATTGAAAACTCTTAAGACTGTTTATAAACAAGACAAATAAAAAGGTTTCTGGGATTTGCAAGACTTTCCACTTCTTTGGAGGCTTAGTTAAGACACAGTTTTATGCTCTTTGGGTCTAATTCACCTTATGTAACATTTTTCAAGCACTAAATGAGTGCTGCCTTCTAAGCAGATAATGCTATATTGATTCCTATTTAGAAAACTGTTTCATTATCTTATCCTTCTACATTGTTCTCCTTATGACTTTTGATCTTTGTTTATTCATTGATAGTTTGTTTTCACCTACTTTTGAGCTACTGCCCTTTAGTTTAACTAGTTTTTTCACTGCCTAATGTTTGTCTGCTTGATTTCCTAACAAGCCTTTCTTGGTGCTTACTGAAAAAGTCGAGTACTTTCAGTTGTAGTTTGCATCGCACATTGTAAAAGTTGTCCTTTTTTTGGATTTCCTTTCACATGCCTCTACTTTAAAACAGATTTAAAACAAGTGGAAAGAACTGCAATGTGAATCATTGCTATGCTCATATGATCATTGTTATATTTTGAAGTCTTTGCATTGTAAAAGGATAGTTACAAAGATCTGCAAGATGTTGATGAGAGCCTGCCATGCAGAATGTAGTCTAAATGTTCAACCTGTTCAAGCCAAGCAGAAGATGCACTTGTCAAATGGTAATCATGTGATTTGAGTCCATCTGCAATAAGAAAAAGTGCACATGAAATGTAGTTACTCTGGTGCAGTAACAGGCCTCCCACAGAGCAAAGCCAGATTGTGAGCTACCTTGTGTCAATTTCCATATTTTTAATTTGGAAATACATAGAAGATGGAAACTATATGGCTTGCAAGAATATATGTGCTTAAGTAGTACGTGTAAATATTTCATAAAAAGCTTAGCATAAAACAGAAGCTTAAGATTAAATAGACTAAAGTTTTGACTACTAGCCAGTAACAGTAATTTTTAAAGCTGTCAGACATAATTTTGCACTTCCTAAAGATGATTCATTTAGGTTCTATTCAAAAGTTTCCATACAGAATGTAAATTAAACAGACAAATTTAATCCGATTCTGCATGATATGCAAAAGGGAGTCACATATACATCTTTGTCTATAATTTTATCCATAATTTTTAAAATAGCATCACAAAAATCTGCCAATTAGGATTTGAAAACATTGAATACAGAATTTTAAATTTTTATAACTGTAAAAATATAACTTCTTTCTTTTATGAAGCTTCCTGGACTGTTTAAAGTGGCTTTCAAGGGTGTTTCTATACACTTTAGTCAAGCAAGTTCAGATCCTCACAGGTCTTCACAGGAGTTGCTCTGTGAGTGTGAGCAATGAATTGCTTATCATATCATTTTAGGAGAGGCATACAAGGCCTAGCTGTCAGTTTCGCTAGAACAAGAATTTTAACTCCCTGCTTTCCTTACATGACACATTTTCCAGATCAGTCTTCCAGTCTTGTGTTTGTACATTCACACAAACATTGCTGCTGAAACTTTCCATACTTAAATACAAATTAATTACCATACATAAATCAAAGCTGTGCATAAACTTTCTAGAAGTTCTATATTTTCATATGCTAAAATGCACATTTTTCAGAGATTGAATGGTTTTCTCAGTTTTCAAAATCATATGAAATCTTTACATGTGTTGTACTTTCTTTCAGCTACCTTTTTAACAATTATTTTGCTTGATCCTTTCAGCACTGTACATTCTTACTTTTTGCACTGTGAATTACATGGTATAAATCATTAATATAAAAAATTTGAAAACATTGAAACCAACACTGTTTAAATTCCATGTGTACCAGGTATGCATATACTACATGGATGATACATAGGTATTTGCACAATACAAATACAATACAAATATGATACAGAGTACAAACCAATGAAGTTTTTTAGAAAGCATGAAATTTATTTGCTGGTTTATCTCTGTCCAATGTAAGTGAAAGATCAGATCTATAACAGGAATTACTGAAATCTTTCAGATTCACAGAGAGAAAAACAGATGCTTGTTGCTGTCGATAATTCTGTTTAACAAAGTCTTCTTGGACTGGATGCTATATGAGTTAATCAGTTAACCCTTAATTTAAACCTACTGAATTACTGTAATCACGTGATAAGTGAATAAATGTACATGATGTTTTCCTCTCAAAAGGAAGTTTTCTACCCAGTGTCATGGGAAAAAGTCCAGTAAAAGATTTATTCTATTAAAACACTGAGTGGCTCAATGAAGAAAATGAAAGGTTTGTGATTAATTTTGCAATTGTTCTGACTTCTGTTTTGAAAACGCTGCCATTCTTTCTTTAGATGTATATGCAATCAGAGGAGCACAGAGAATTACACCTTTCCCTGTAATCCATCTTCATCCTCAGTGAATCCTTTTTAGTAATTTCTGATTCAGTAATTGCTGCTTTGGCACGTTTGTAAATCATATGTATTCTGCTGAACTTGTGCTATCCAATATTCACATGATCGATATGGAACATTAGCAAATTCATACAGGATGCATCTAAGGTGTGGCCTTATTGAACTTTTTAAATTACCAGTATTCCTAGAACTGTCCTTTAATCCACTCCTGATTTTTAGATAAATAAGATTGTTGCCTACATGCAGTAACAATGATATTCTGAGAACACCAGCATGAAGGACTTGCAAATCAAGTCATGATGCATTTATTCTTTAACAGTTGAGTGACCTTCTTTGCTTACACTTGTTCAAGATACTGCTAATGTAGTCGAGGGCTGCAGATAGCTATTTAAACAAGTAAAGGTTTTTTAAGTATGCAGTTTTTGGATAAGTACTTACTTCCCTTACCAAGGAAGAAATGTGCTAATCTTTTATATCAGAGAGTTTCTTATTCATGGGTGGTTGTTTTTGCCCACAAAGGTCTTGATCTTGCTCCTCTGAAGTCAGTTGGAGTTTATCTTCTGAATGAAAATAGTGTTTCTGGCAGCTAAACTAATCTGAAATTGCTGTCCCTCCTTTGACATTGAAGTCAAGAGTTGGTAGACCTAATGGCAATAACCTACAGCAAAAATCTCTTTAGGACTCCTGGTGTATATTAAGTGTAGGCTACTCTGAGCTCCTTGTACAGTTGAGAAACACACCTGAACATTGTTTGAAAAGCAGTCTTGAAAATATTACTGGCATCCTTTTTAAAATAATGCTTTTCATAACAACCAAGACAAGGAAAATGTCTATCAAATTACATGGCAAGCAGATTATTGAGACCTATCACAACTACAGGGACATCTGCTGAATACATTGCCAGTATTATTAGAATTTATACATAATGAATAATTAAGGCTTTAAATTTAAAATTTATTATTTCTTACTATTTTAAATGTTCAATCATTATTAATTCATTCAGCATTATTGCAAGAGTTATGTGGTTCATTACAAAAAATTAGGCAAAGCTTTGAAGAATACATTTAATTTGTTATGCTGTAAAATGTTATGGTAGACTAATAAACCTCCTAATAACCTTAATATACTACACATCACAGTTTAAAGAAAAAAAAATCTTTTTAAAATGAAAACCTGATGCCTATATGATCTTAAAGCCTGGTAAATGAATAACAGTAGAGCTCATTTCCCCAAATTATGTGTGTGGTTGAGGCTTTCAGAGGAAATATGCACAGGAAGAAGAATGAGAAAAATACCTCTTTCATATAGTTACAGTGGGGTAGTCAGGAAGCAGACCTAAACTGTGATCAAGAGATTCTTTTGCTGATTTCTGAATATTTTTAATTAGAAATCATAAAATAAGATTTTGCTTGCCAGTAACTTCAGTAATGTCTGTACTTCCACAGCCCTTCCTGTCTTGCTGATTGTCTTTCTTTTTTTGTGGGCAGATCACCATGAGACTGCGACATAATATACATTAATCCAACACTCTGCCACTGCGAGTCTTGGTTCAGACAGATTGTAATGTGCCTCTGTTACAGGATAACACCAGTATGTCTATTTGTTGGCTCATAAATGACTTGTGATTTAAAAACAGGTAACACACATACGTGAAACCTAGTGAAAAAGAAAATAAAACAAACCACCAAAAAACCAAAACACCTGTAAAATAACTCGTCAGAAATTCTCAAAGTTTTGAAAATACTGAGTCCTGTTACCTCAATGTAGTAACCTACATAGGAATATTTTAGCATGTTAATACACAATACGCATGTATTTTAATTTTTAGATACATTCCTTATTTTTAGGTCACTCCTTTTATAATGAAGGTTTTACAATATTGTATACATTAAATACACAGAGTGTTATTAAGATTTCAGATATAATGTTGAGTATCAATATTTAAATTCATTAACAGTATCCAGGATACCTACTAAGAATGAGCTGATTATTACTAATGCCTGAGCTATTATTACTCACAAAGACTTGATAATTTTCTCTGAAGCTCAGAGATTAGCATTAATGTTAATCTTAGTACATTAGATAGGAAATAATAAGCACAATGAAAAGCAAGTTTTGATGGAATCTATAAACTTATATAGACAAAGATGGTATCCAGATCAGCTGCATCATATTATAAAGAGATAAATGTGATTTTGATTTTTAAGCAGTCACTAGAGCAAACAGCTGTCATTCTATTAATGCCAAAATATATTATTTTTTAAACAGTCTAATAATGATAAAACTGAAGATAATTAAGTATATAGAGTGTAAAATCTTTAACAGCATCCTGTTTTACCCTTTTTTTCTACTCACTAGCAACTACTATAAGAAAAGAAAAACTTAATTGGTGTTTAAGGATTATGAAAACTATTATTAGAGGTGATAGCTAATGGGAATTGGTCAAAAAGCCAGTCAAGAGAAATTGAAGCTGGGGCTTTGGATGTTGCTGTGGATCTTACTGTGGATGCTGTTGTCACAGAAACACTTCAGTTCCACTTCCTTAAAGAAATACAGTTTAAAAGGAAAATAGAAAAATAGAAATAAGCTCTGGCCTGAAAAAAATTGAAGCAGCAGAATGCTCACATTTATCGCGTTATATATTTTACTTGGGAAGTAAATGGTAAAAGTATCTGACAGTTCTGATCACCGTGATTGAGGGTTTTGACTCTGGAACCTCTAAATTCATATTTATACTTGTCAGTTAAGCATCTCCAGTTCCATCGGTATTAGAAGATATCAAATTCACATGGTCAGTATATTGCAGGAAGATGTTCTCCTATCACCTACAAGGTGTCAATTGGTAGGGAGAGAGTCTTCCTGACGGAGAAGGTTGCCTACCCTATTCTTATTTTTTCATCAATTTTTGGTACATTTTTTTTCATGACAATTAGATCTATTTCACATTTCAGACTCATTTATCAGATTCCCTGGACATTAATTGATATTTTCCATGTAGTAGTTCTGTCTTTGCATCTTGAAATTTGCTGAGTTTAAGAATTCATTTATGAAACAAAGTGATTTGAATGTTTATTACCTTGAGCAGCTCTGAGACTCAGCCTCGTAGTAATGCTGACTTGCAATATTTGTAATAATAGCCCTGATCCTCTGTGCATCTTTTTTACCTAGCAATTAGACATGTTTTTTTATTATGAAAAAACATATCTTTAATGTTTGTATACATTTACTACTTTAAGAAAGGAGATAAATAAGCTAATTTTGAGTCTATCTTTTCAGTGTGACTTCTGTACTTCCATTAGCTTTCGGCTTTGTTGTTTTCTTTTAAAATGCTATTATCATGAAAATTCAATAGAAATTATTTTTGAATTTGCAACTTCATAAATAATATTGCCACATGTTGAGTACTGTTTTATTAGTCTTTAGAAGCCAATGAGCCTCTCATTTTCTGTTGCCAAATAAGACATTGTTTTTAAATTGTTTTTAAACTAAGAAAAGTTGTTTTTAAAGTTACTCTAAGAAAGTCCTTTAATGATAATTTTTGTAGCTAAGATATGAAGTCAGCATTCTTGTTCTTTGTGAATTGTTTTCCATTGGCTGTATGAGTTGTACATGTAAGCAAGGGACAAAAAGCTATTTGCTAAACATAACTTCAACAACGGCCATTGTTTATAACTTTGGAAAAGACCAGGACATTTATCAGGATTATATTTTTTAAACATGTAAATTTTCTATGGGTTAATTTCTGAGGAGTGTTAAGAATAGAGGACTGCCAGGAGAAGACAATTATGAGGTAGCTATTAGTGTTGGTGTCTTTTTCCACGCCCTAGAATTATGATCCAGACACGGTTAAGACGTGAAAGGCATTTTGTTTTGGTACGTAATAATAAGGATCCTTAGGTGCAACAATTCGTCAAGGTGGAATACACCAAAATGCACCCACCTGGTATACCACATATACAATTTCATAGACCTTGCAAATTGGCAAATTTCACAAATATTCTCAATAAGAAGCTTAAATGAATGGCGTGCCATCTCCCTATTCTAAAGCATTACCCCCAGATGGGGCTTAATCCTAATTTACAAAATATGTATTACATACAAATTATGTCCAGAGAGACGCGGTTTCTCAAGATAAGGCATAAGGCTTTCTGGCCTCCAACTGTGAGGCCTTTAGAATGTTTGGTCTTCTTGCCTAGAAGAATACCAGGACTATGCTAAAATAACAGGCTTGAAGAATTACATGTACGCTAAGAATTCTGAGAATACATAAGAGGTAAAAAAAAAAAGAAAGGGCAAAAATTCCTCATGACATCACTGATAATCTTGGCAATATGGATGAATGTGGAAGCAGATGTAATAGACATTTGACCAAAAATCTTTCCCTCATTTGAGGAATGTTTCCACTGAAAGTTGTCCCAGATGAAGAGTGCTTTCTAATCAGTATCTGAACACCTGGTGTTCAAAGAACAGCTTCAAAATAGAAAATATTGTATGCTTCCCTTTCTTTCAGTAATAATTACTTTTTGTCCAAGCAGATGTCTAGACATAACAGGTTGCAGCACCATGTTGTCTATCCTAAAGTCGGTATATAAAGGGCATTCAGGTATCCTGGAGTGAAGGCATGGGTTAGGAGGTGATGGCAAAGAGTAGCAGAAACGATTCAGCCCTCTAAAACATGCATAGCTACAAAGAAATGCTGCGCAGAAGATTCAAGCATAGGATATATATGGGAATATGAAGACCATTCTCGGTAAAGCCCTGTAGGTATTCACCAGGCCTGCATGCCTGGCTTGCTCAGGTGGTTTGACTGAAATCTCTGTTCACATGGCAGCAAGGCCTCAACAGCATAAGTGGGCCACATGAGAAAATTGAATGGCAGAGCAGTGCAATATTTTGCAGGGAAATGGATAGACTGGCCCAGGGACTCCATCAGAGAGCTCATCCAGTTCATTGCATACAGAATTTGGTCTGTAGTGCTTGTGAATTGAAGTAAGACAGCAACGGAGACAAGGTGAGCTTAGAAAGATCCATTAAAGTACAGGTGATGATCAATTGAAATGTTTTAATCATGGATCAATAGTCCATGGGACCACACTAATCCTATCTTATCCATAAGAATAATTGAATTTTATACAATAGGTTACAGAGCCTAATTTAAACCCATGTAGAGATGGTGATTTAGTTTTGGTTTACAGAAAAGGATACATCCTTCTCAGTCAACAGTAGTACTTCCGGCAGAGGTCTTTTGCATCACAGGATTACCCATATAAAACTTCCTTTATTTTGCATAGTGGAAGATGATCATAGAACAAGGTGTTATGTCTTCAGACAGGTGCTCTGTAGTCTATATTTACAGTGCTTATCTTCTCTATTTATTTGGCTGCTCACTTTCTGAACTTGCCCTCTATCACTTATTATGTTCAGATGAAGTCTATTTTCAGAATGCTGATATGCCCTCCATTTATCTGGTGATAAAATTATGACAACCTTTACCTACTTTGTAAGTCAAAACTTACCTCTTCACACGGCTGAAATCTTTTTGTTGAAAGACATTCTTTTCAAATACCTATATCAAGGATAAAATAATATGAATGTGAATTTCTTACCCTTTAACTCTCTGATTTTTGTCATTTTCTCTATACTTTCATAGCTTCCTTGCTTGTTGCAGAAACACATTCAGAGAGAAAAAAAATAATTTGATAAGCTCAATAAATATGATTGCTTCAGATTTCTACTACTGCTCCTTTGATCTACTTACACAGTATCATATAACTTACATAAAGACACATAATTTTCAAGCTGCCCTGCATAAATGTTTTCTAGTCAAGTCAGCATTATTTCAGGAATCTGGAATAAAATATAAGCTTTCATAGACTCCAGGGCTTTTGTTTTAACCCTAGCAGTAGAATCCATGCTGTAGACTATTTAGTATTTAGCAAGATGTCCAGACCTCCTGATTCTCAGTAGATGTACAGGACACTAAACAAAGTTGCTGGGGAAAAGGATTAGGTAAGGATACTTGTGCTACCCAATAAATAAATGTTAGAAAGACATACATGCACCCAATATATGTATTTTTTTTATTCCTTGCTTTCCCATTATGTATTACTCCAAGATAGTGCATTCGGGGACATCTTCAAAATATAAATAGAGTTCAGTATTTCATTACTATTGTTTTTTAACTGTAAAAACCAGTGCCAACTATACAACACCAGTCAGTAGCTTATTAAAGCGACTTTTCTGGTTCATATAGTTTGTGCTTCCACAAGGCCAGTAGGTGTTTCTAGACAGAATCTAGATAGATAGAGAGAATCACTAGGATAAATAAAAAAAATGGTACAAAAATTAGACTTCCATATGTTTCAGAACTTTAAGACATCAATTAAGTTATATTTCTGAAGCTTTTCTTTATCTAGTCGTGGGATTAATGCATACACACATTCCCTTTATTTATCAGTTCAGTTGTGCTCAGGAGAATGTTAATATGGATCCGTCTCTTATTAAAGAATATTTATGCTGTTACATATAAAAATGCATGCCTAAAGGGAGATAATTTTTTTCGTCTTCATTACTGAAACACTTTCAATCGTTCTTTCAAAAATACTGAGGCAATTACAAAACAAAAAACTGAAAACAGCTTCTAAAGAGAAGAACTACACCTAAAGGAAAAGCTTCCACTATGTATTTTAAAGCCATCAAGGTAGGTAAGATCAAATATTTAAGTGGTAATTAATTCTAGGTTTGCAGCTTTTGAAGCTAGAATTGCATATTAATAACTCCAAGTGTCTTTACAGCTGATGAAAGAAATAATTCCTTCAAAAAGCGTTCTTCTTTCTAAGATTTCTTTTTGTTTTCTTTTTGCTTGTTTGGTTTGGAGTCCTGTTTAACATGTGTCATACTACTTTTCTTAGAATTTGGCCATAAGTTTACAAATCCTGAAACTGGTGAGGGTTTTTTTGGTATTCGTTTTGTTTGTTTTTTCGTTTTAAATAAACATATTTTTAGCAGCAAATAAATGCTTGGTGCAAGCTTTAGAATGCAAAATAAATACTTGTGTAGGAAATGAAACTAGGTTCTAGTTTCAATTAATTTATTTTCTAGAAATGAAATTAGAGTGAGTGAGTGAGCTAGTTGTTTTTAAATAAAGTTCACTTTGTAATTGATTCATTTATTTATTGAATTTTAAAAACATACTTAAAACTACAGTCTATTCTTCAGCTTTTGATAGCACAAAAGCTTGGACTAATAAGAATTAGTGCTTGCTTAGTAGGAAATCTGAGATTCCCATTGTAAAAGATCTTCACTATTTTGCCAACATCTCACTAATTTACTCTACTAATTTCTTTTTGCAGTGAATAAATAAATAATCTGGGAACAGTGATTTTTTTTCCTGTTCTCATTGTGGCTAGAAGAGGCTTGATAATTGCTTATTTACCTTAAAAATATCTTCCAAGTATCTGACTTTGCAATAGTGAGAAAAAAGTCTTGGACATTTGGTCAAATCCTCCAAACTGCCCATATAAGAACTATTTTATCACACACACAGGCAGTGCAGTGTTTTTATACCCCTCACCTTCTCACTGAAGAAAAGCTCCTCTTTTTTTTTTTTTTGCCTACATGACTATTGCTTCTTTGCATATTTATTCCAAGTGGCTTTTCTTTCTAAAATGTGCTATCTCTGTTTTCCTGTTATCTTGTAACTGTAAAAGCCTTATGTACTTTTCTTTAAAAAAAGGCACTTTATTACTGATAAAAAAAAATAATTTAAATTTGGGCTTGATTTTTAAAAATATGTCTCATCTTTGTATAGGAGACTGGTGAATAAGGATGTAATTATTTGGCTCCTTTGCCTTCTCTTTCATAGTTGAACTATTTTCCCATTTGTCTCTTTTATCAGCAAAATTTGGATTTCATGGACTTATGCAAACAAACTTACGCCATTTGTTCAGCTATAGCCTCTGACAAGAACATTTCCGTAAAATGTGAAATTGAAGAAAAGTGCTGCATTCCTGCTCTCAGGAAGAACAGCAGAATTGTAAAAAACACTTAATGGTCATTTTTCCAAAGTGGAACTTTAGAATGGGAAATTTATTTTAAACTAAAGGATTATTTAGTGGAACCAGAGCAACTCAGATGTAAAGGAACACAACTTAGGACTAAAATAAATAGTTATATATTTCTAAAAATATGCATAATACTATTTTTTTAATAGTATCTTGACAAAAATATAGGAGTCCTGGATTTAAGATTGAAAATGTCAAGTACCTTTCTTACATAAATATTTTCAGGTACAAAAATATTTTTAAATTCAAATGAAGGATTTATTTTAAAACATAAGAAGATATAGGTCCATTAACTGTTTTTTTAACTATAAAGTACATTTACATGCACAAATAAATGAATGAATGATAAAGCAAGGAAATTTCTAGTTCCATTGTGCTGTGATTCACAGTGGTAATAAGAAGTAATACCACACCTAATTTAATTAGGCTAAATGTTGTTATCTTAATTTATCTGACTATTTCAATTCAATCACTGTTAAATGAGAATCATAATTTAATTAAAATGAGACTAATTAATAATTTCAGTTGTTGTTTCTATGAAAGATCTTGTTTTTCACGAGAAAAGTACAAAATCTTTATGAGGTAAAGAATCCATTTATAACATTGCCTTAGGAATATTTCCTTCCAATTAAAGCACTTAAAATACTATGAAAATATATTATTATGTTATCAAACGTGCAGAGGCAGAAAGAGAGAAACAGAAATACCATTCAATTTATTCTCAGGGAATCTTCCCACTTAATTGTATTTCACATTTCCTGGTGCTCACCAGGTTGCATTGTGCAGGTGCTAAGGAAAGGATTTGTCCGCTGCAGATTTTTTCTCAAGGCTGTGAGAAAGAGGGATAGAAAGGGAGAGATGTCTCTCTTTCCAAAAGAGGGATGTCTTTACTCCCAGTATTGCTTTCCAGAAAAAAATCTTTACTGCTTCACTGGAGTTGAAGAACTAGCTGGGTTACTACTAGAGTTAGGCTAGAATTTTATTCTGTTAGAAATTTCTCAGGATAGCTAGTTGAAGGATCAGAGGAAAGGAGGAGAGGGCTAAGGTGAATATTCATCCTTTGTCAGCCTTTCTTCATGATTTTCAGATATGTAAAATTTCAAAGAGTTTTGAAAAAAATACTATGAGAGGAAATAAAAAGTTCTGTGTCTGAAAAGCACACTTTAAAAGATTTTTCTTTAAAATCCCAAAAGCTCCTCTGGCAGTTCTTTTGTGAAGTAACATTAAAAGCTAATTCAAATAAATTAAATAAATAAAAAGATAAAATAAGAATTAGTTCAATGTAGAAAGAAGAGTACTGTCAGAAATAAAAGAAGAAAGAACTCAATATAAGGAGATATTTAGAACTAGTCACTTAATGTTACCTAAGCATCCATGAAGTCTGAAAAGAGCTAAAGACATTTAATGGGGACTAAATAATTGCCAGTATTTTCCTTGGTGTTTCCTTGATTCAGATAAAAAAATATGAGAGTATGGGTCTTCTTTCCTTCACTAATGAAATTTATTCTTGCCTGTTGAAAACTCCAGCAGCTTGTTGTGAAATATATTTTTGCTTTTTACAGTCTAAATTTTGTTTTGTAGGGGCTTTCGTTTTACTGTTTATTTTTTTTCAAGTTTTATTACGATAGTAAAAAATTGAAATTATATGCATCCTGGAGATAAAATGTGAGGTCCTACTTGCTATTTTGCAGGTGAACTTCTAACTCTTTAGGATCTTAGTTGCATTTCCTCACCTTGTGTGACCAGTTACTGTGATATGTCAGTAAACCTGGAATCTTAGACAAATATTTATAAAATGTCCTGTCAAACACTTGGCGAAACTAGACACACTGTAATCAGAAATATATGAACTACTCCTCAACATCCAGACTTTCTAAGGATTTTGTAAACTCTTTTAGCCCTATCCTGCTGGCTATGAAGCATGAAGAGGACATCTTCCATAATTTTCAATAGGATTGTTATTTCCTAACTGTAAATGTTTTGGGGCCTCATATTTCTGTAGAAGAAATGAAGATACAATTTCAATGTCTGAGCAAGTTACCCACAGCATTACACACTCATCTGACTTATTAAAAAGGTTGCCTTTTTTTCTTTATTTTATCTATTTTTGTACTTAATATGTGTACAACCATAAGCAGAGAGTATCAGAGGATATAGACTTTCCCCTTCAATATTATTTATTTATTAAAAAGACTAACTTTGCATTACTTAGTATATCAGCATCATTTTCTGCCTTATTAAAATTGGTTGATAAAGAGATTATGATTTTCTTGTTCAAGTTTTCCCTTGAACTGAAAATAAATTATTAAAGGGCTTTCTTCTTCTTAAAAGAAGAAAAGAAGATAAATCTGTATCAACAGAAAGTATTTCAGTCATGATGAAATAACAAAAATATAATTTCAACACAAACTGTTTCCTTTTCAGAAAGTGTCAAAACACTTCACAGACCATTTTAAAAATTCACTCACTTCTTCTGCAGCAGCTATTTTGCTATTGAAACATAAATTGCAAGTAATTCTGGATTTCCTACAGTTCCTTTTACAAGTTTATTCTCTCCCTGCTTAAAATACCATACCAAAACACAGTCTTCATGTGTCTGGTAAAAGTTTTTATTTATCTAAATTGAATTTTAAGTACTTTCACCTAAGCCAAATTTCAGGAATCTATGGGGTGTCCCCTCAAAAAAAAAAGAACTCCCACAAACTAAAAATAAAGTAATCATAGAACTTCTCTTTTAGGTCTTTCCTTGAGATGTAGGAGTTCTCCAAGTCTTCTCAAGTATGAAGAGGACAATATAATATGGTTACTGAGAATAGCATGCTTTCATGAACTGGTGGCCTTTTAAATGCAGATTATTTTACCAGAGACTTTTACAGCAAAGAAACATTGGATAATGTAAATATTTGCATATATGCATACATAGATACCTATATAATTTGAAGTCCATGTAAAGCACACATCTCAGTAGATTAAGGAAAGCCTAACTGAACAACCAAACCACATCATGCTTCATCATATAAAATTATCTAAGGACTCTTCTACTTTATAGACTCTTTAGTAGTCTAACACTAGAGGGTCTGCTATTGCAGTGATAAAATTACAATGAAATTAAGCAGTTTCACTGTCTAATACTATTCATAATTTACAATAATGGAACATGAAAGCATTTAATATGATAAATTTAACCTGCAAATTTTCCTATTTACTTATAGAGGAGAGAAAACATTGTGGGTTAAAGAGAAAATAAAATGAAAATGATAATACAGCCAGTGGGAAACAAAAAATAGCAAGGGCAAGGAATATAGTAAAATAGATTGACAAGTACCTGTAAAACTGCTGCCTACACAGTACTTCACAAATTAAAAGTCATGGTCTATAGACAAAGCACTTGCAAGAGCTGAGTTATCAAAAGAATTTAGTCCAAGGCTTTAAGAGGCCATTCTGTCACTTTGTGGAACAAAAAAAACCAAAGAAAAAATGGTCTGCAAGGAATCACAAGTCAGTGTCATCAGAAAATACAGAAGTTCAGAGGGGCAGAACCTACTCAGACAGTGTAGGGATGAGCATTGCAGAAGGAAATGTTAGCACTTAAAACAAAATATTAGAGACAAAATGGCTCAGAAAATTTAGCTGACACACTCTATATGCATAATGTATGAGATCATATTATATATAGAAATGTAACAATCCATGGCAATACCTCCAGAAAGACTACTGAAAGGCAATTAACCTAGTGTTCCTTCAAAGTGCAAAGTTATAAACAGAGATTTATGATTGAGGATACATGATTTTGATTGTTAAGGAGATGTGGATTTTGGAGGGTTGATCTTGGCTGGACACCAGGTGCCCACTAGAGCATTCTGACACTCCACTCCTCGGCAGAATGGAAAGGGAAGAAAATAAGACAGAAAAGCCTCATGGGTCAAGAGAAAGGCAGTTTGGAAAAGCAAAGGCCTCATGCAGAAGCAAATGAAAGCAAAAGATTAATTCTGTACTTCCTTTCAGCAGGCCACATCCAGCCACTTCCACAGAATTTGGGCTTCAATACAGATAATTGTTGTCCTGGATGACAAACAGTACAACAACAAATGACCCCCACTTCCTTCTCTTAGCTTTTATTGCTGAGTAAACATTGTGTATAATACCTTTGGTCAGTTTGGGCCAGCTGTCCTGGCCATGTCCCCTCCTAAGACCTTGCCCACCCTCTGCCTGCTGGTGGTAGTGGGGAGCATAGGAAAGACAGTGCTGTTCAGACAAAGCACTGATTATAAAGATCTTTCTTCCTTCCAGAACAAAGCACTGTGAGGGTTGCTATGGGGAAAATTAACTCCATCTCAACCAGATACTATACAGGGTTCATAAGTGCACCAGTAAAATTGATCATGCCTGGAATGAATCTCAGTGTCTGAGGTCAGGTCAGAATGGCCTGTGTCCCCAGTGTTAAACTATCTTATTAGCTGAAGCACAGTAATTGGATGCAAATCCCTATGCATTACTCCCAAGCTATGTTCAGGAGCTGTTTGAAAAGATATTTTTCAGCCTGGGCACAAGCTATCCCATGGACTACTCTTACATTCCACAAAAAAAGGAGATCAAAGGGCAGTGTACGCCTATGAGGCTTAATCATATTAATTTACACACATTCATAAATTTCCAGAAAGTGAAAATGCATTACAAAGACAGATCACTAAAACATGTTGCATCTACCGTCTCTATCACACACACAGTTATTGTTAAGCTCCATGTTCAGTGCACACTAGTCCAAGAACCAGTTGTGCATTTCCTTTCTACATCACTTTTTTTTCTATCTTTGTCAGAAAGTAACTTCTTTGCAATGTAGTAGAAAATAGCTATTTATTTTACTTTTTTAGACAGCCAGACAAGGCCTTTTCAGAGCCTCATGAGTTTTCTGAGCCACTTTACTGAAACACTGCTGATGAGCTCCTCATAGTGGCTCTCAAGGTCTTGAGCAGACACCTCTTTCACCTTCAGCTTCTTCAACCATTGATGGCCAGTCAGCCCCAGCTGATCTGGTTTTATTCCATCACTACGTAGATGGATTATGGAAAATATGCAGTAGGATTTAAAATTATATTCTTTTAAAATATTTTGGATCACATAAAACACAGATAAAACCAGAGTCAAGATGAAAACCACTTTTTCTTTTCTTGTAAGTGTTTGGAAAGGGGAGGTATTTATCTCTTAGCTCTTTTGCTCTTCTATTTTTCCCTCAAGAATTCAGCCATTACAACATTGGTTACAAATAAAGATTAGCTATTCTCTTGCTGTCCATAACCTCTCAATCCATCTTGAAATTCTCCTACTACTCCTACTGCATGATGTACCAAAATTCCTTTTACTGTTTTAGGCTCCATCATCTGTTTCCTTTTCTTTATCCTTGTCAGGTGAATGTTCTTTAGATTGAATTTTCTTTAGATTGAATTTCCAGACCTCTGCACTGTCATCAGTTCTTTATTATTCTCCCTTACACTACTATTGAACATAAGCCTTGAATGCATGTCTTATTAGGAGCTATAAAGATTCAAAAAATCACCCAACAGTGTTTATATTTTATGCCAGAGGGTGTACAGCTCGCAGAAAGCTTGTTCTTTGTAGTTGAACTATCATAAACCTTATTTGTGTTATCTTTCCCTTCATGCTCAGTAAGGGTGGAGTTAAATTCTAATGATGACTCAAAGAACAGTTACCATGACCAGAGGCTGTTCTTTCCCATTGCACAAATTATTATTGATTCAGTTGTATCTATTTATCAACATTTGTGCAAGAGGAAAAAAGGATTGAAATAGGAAACTGTAAAATCAACAGAAACTGAGGAATGTCAAACAATCACAATGGGATAAGGCAAGAAAAAGAAAAATTTTCTCTGCAGAATGCTGGCAGTCTTAGATTTCTAGAGCAGCTCTCCCATGGAATTTGGTGGTACTGCTCTGAGAATGAGAGATGTAAGAAGTAGACTAGGTTTTATTAGAGGAGTATCTGTCTCTGTTTAATTTTTCCACTGCAGAAAAATTACCAACTTGCAAAGCTCTGAACTTTGCTTGCCTGTTTTGTCAAAAGAAGCAGCAATGCCACATAAAAGAAACTCACTCAGCACATTTAAACAGTATCTTATTCAAGTAATATAAGTGCCTACTCTACCTTAAAATATTACATCGTGTTTTAGCCATTATCAATGATAAGCAGATTTTTAATCAAGGCAATAAGGCATAGTTAATTATGTGCATGGGTTGTACTTTAAATTAGATTTTATTAGCAGTGCTCATCACCTTCCAGCCCACAAACCAGGTGTGGCATCACAGTGCTTTCCTTAACTACTGCTTGCAGAGATTACAGCCAGAACCAGACTTAATCCAATTAGCAAACAGTGTCCTCATGTGAAAAATGAGAAACTGCTGACAGTTGCAGTGACTGCCATTAGTGCTCTTCAGTTACGAGATTCTCTAATTACAGAGCTTGACATCCTCCACGGTACAATGATAGCCTGAAGATACATTGCAAAAAAAAAAAGGTGCATTTTGGGTGTAAACAAGGTCTGCTAAAAAAATAAACCACCTGTCTCTATGGCAGGAAATAAAATGTTTCAAAGTTTGAAACTGTAATTGCCAATGTAGAATGATAAAATGGATGGTTTAAAGGAGGAAAATTAATAGCATTATTTGATAGAGATAAGTTTCTATAAAATATCTGAATTTTAACAAATCAGTTTATCTTCTTGAAACTACAAGTGCATTTCTTTGCTGGCCAGAAGTAGTTGTTCTCAGCATGACACATCTATGGTACAAAATTTGCAAGGTTTTATTTTGTTTTCTTTTTTAAACGTCATAGCCTTTTTAAGATTATGAAATTCTGTGAAATAGTATTGACTACTTTGATCTTTATGAGAAGTCCTCAATTCCTAAGCTGTACCTGCACGTGGCCTTTATAAATGTAATCCATACTGGTTGTGTGCCCCATCCTACCATCTGTATTTCATGCTCAGTTAGCATTGTTTGCAACTTAAGTTTTGTCCATTTGTCCAAAGCTGTGACATTTTCTATGATTAAGAAATCCAAATTTAAGAAGTTTCACTGCTTTCATTTATTTTACTCTTTCTTTACTAAAATAAAAAAAAAATACAAACAAAAAAACCCACCAAACCCCAAAACAAACAAACAAACACAACAACAACAAAAACTTTACGAGAGTCCTTCTGTAAACTATTTGTACAAAAATGCAAATTTTGGGTAGTACATAGGACAACCTGAAGAGTAGAAGTTCCAAGAACAACATATTTTTCAGGAAATACAATGGCCTAGTGCTGGGGAAAAAAAGAATAGCCCCTCTGCTAATGACAAGGTAACATGAGAACTGCTGAAGTCTGTTGAGTGCATTTTTTCCTAAATAAAATAAAATAAAATTAAAAAACCCCTGAGACACATGAGCTCAATGTCTCCCTATCCCCTCACGAAATTTTCTCTGACTGGCAGCTGTACTATGATCACGGTTGCAGTGAGAAAGATGAAATAGTATTTGAGAAGTATAAAATATACAGAAATGCTTATATTATCACAAAATGAAATACAAATACCTCTGGCTAGATAGGAAACAAATGCTAGTAAGTCTAAAGCATACATACATATGCCCTTCTTGGAACTCATTAGCATGGTTTAGATGTTTCACGGGCGTATTCTCAAGTGATCCAGAGAATCACATAGAATTATTACCTAATCAAAATGCAAGATTCATTGATGTGTGATGTAATTAAGGAATGATGTTTGAATGTGTTCATTAAAATGGAATCGAAAGACAGATGAGACCTAGGGTCAAGGTCCTTCGACAGCTAACTTTACCCTAAAGTCCAATATAATACAGATGCAATTATTAGTTTAGCAATTTAATGAAAACTCATGAAGTCTGAAAAGGTTAATCAGTTCTTCTTATTGAACTAAATTTGCATGAAAATAATGTCAGGTTTGAACAATATTATGAGGTACAAGCAGCACCCTGGCCAGAGTTTCTTCTAAAACTCTGTGAAAATTCAGTTAAGATATCAGTTTGAAAACAACAGCAAAAATCATCACATGGAGATAATACAATTTCCTTCCTAAGGAATGTTGCAATCCTCAGCAGAAAGATCTCACGTATTTTGTCATAATTTACACAGGTTTGCTTGAAGTTACCTAATAGTAGTGAAATTTTAGACTTCACATTTCTGAGTAATTTTCTGATGTGTTTATATTGTTGTGGATAACTGCTGGTATTAGGTGCTATAATATTAATCCTCATTGGTTAGTAGCCCTGTATCTTGGTAAAATCCTCATTTTTGTGGATATATGGTGTAAAGATTTGTTCCATCTAGCTGCCTTCTAATTTTAAATAAATCAGACTTTGTGTGATGAAATGTCACCATGCAAGCCATCATGGACACCACTGTCATCGTCAATGTTAAGAGCAATTACCATTGGGCTAATTGTCATTGGAAGTATAAAATTGCATGCTGATCTATTTGCATAGCATTACTTCTTATGTTGAAATAACTCTTTCCACAAAAATAACATAGCATACTGCTGTATAGATGAATGAAGACAATTCTGCATTTCTCTGTCCAATATGAATCGGAGGTTCTGAACATGTGAAGACCATGAAAATCGAAACAATAATTAATTCACTTAATCAAACATGCTGATTGGTAAAGCAGTAGTATGCAATCTGGTGAACCTTCATGTTCCCTACACAGACCTCCATTGACACTTCCTTTGATCAGACATGACCCCAAAGGACTACTTGAGTATATTAACTCAAAATCAGAATCATCTCATGTGAATTCCAGACTGAAAATTAGACACATTCAGCTGAAAAAAAAGCATAAATAATCTGCACCATATAGACATACCACAGACTCTTCAAAACACTAGAAAAAACTTTGCTTATGTTGATTTCAATTTATAAACTTAACATATTTCCATAAATACATATTTACAGTGCCTGTGGGCAGCTGAGGTTTACTTGTAAAACAGCATGGTCATTGAAGGTCATTTCTGAAGGGTTGAAGGGGAAGATATGTTGAAAGATTACATTGTGCATAAATGTTATATTGGGCTAAGCACAGCTGAGACTGCTGAGTTCAAACTGCATAATCAATCTTTCAAGACAAGCAAAGTAACAGGGGAAGGAAGAGGAAGAGGAACTCCTTATAAACAATTTTCTCTAGTTTGCCTCATTCATAGCCTATGGGCACCATAGGCCAAATTTGAGTACATTAGCATTTACATGGAAATGTCCTCTAGGAAATCAATCCTTTCGAAGCCTACAACAGAGAGGTAGAGAATCCTATTTCTTTTCTCAACTACCCAGTGGCCTCTGCAAACAAGGTTTCAGGATTTTATGAGTGTTGTTTTCAATATTGTTCTAAGCAAACTGCACTGAAATTATTAAGAAAGATTTGTGCCTCAGAGCTAAGTACATATGGTGGCATTCACAACAGCTTGCAAGGAGCCTAAGGTTATAGAAGGAACTGGGTTTGTTCATAATCTCAGGATATGAAGGTGGTGACACTATTTGTGCCATTTTAACTCTCTGCTCAGTAAATGAGAACCAGTCTATTGTCCATTCTGTCACCCACCAAGACTCCTTGGGCCAGGATGAAGACTGAAAGGAAAGTAAGTTGTATACACTACACACTTCCTCTTTCATATCTTTCCTCTTATATGTGCCTACTTCAAATCACTATCCATGAAAGTAATGGGAGCTGAAGTTTATATTCTCTTTTATGGCCACATAGACTCAGCATTTCTTGAGCATGTAGACATTCAAAACTTCAGAAGGGAAATTAATTAGAATTGATGTCTACAATAACTTCAGTAAGTATATTTAGAGCTCTTAGGTAGAAGTCCCAAAGTTCAAATTATGGAGTAACATTCCTTTTTGCAGATGAAGAATCACAGAATCATGTAATATGTTAAGTGTTTTTGCTGTGTGTTTAAATTTAAAAAAAAAAAAAAAAAGATTATGCATTTCAAAAAAGGAGCAATATCAAGTTCTTAATTATCAACCATCAGGGTCAGGAACTGGACTTGATAATCCTTGTGGATCCCATCCATCTCAGGATATTCCATGATTATCAGCTCTGTTTCTCTCTTTTTCACTTAGTGCTGTTCCCCATCTTTCTCACCAACTAAATAATTTAGGATCTTTCTTGCTTTCCTAATATATATATTTATCAGAATTATATTTTCCATGGTCAGTTGAGGTCAAAAGACTGCAGTTCAGCACAGATATTTCACTGTAATCACAAAAAAGAACAAATTAATATCATTCTACATTCTAGGCACTTGCTGAGAAATAAATATTTAGTATAAAAATAAGTGGAAAAATATAATTGTGAATAGAATTGTTTATTAAAACATTCCTTTTTTTATTGGAAAACAATTAGTCATGCAATTTGTTTTCAAATCTAATCCATTAATCTATGATATAACTATTTTATTGAGAAAAGTGATCATTATAAACAGCAAGGCTAGGACTTCTGGGAATTATTATTTCTTATTGTGACTTTTCAGTGATTTGTCTTAGAGCAACCATATCATTATGCACAAAATGCTTTAACCTTGCACAGAGATAGGCGGAAATATTATTTCTATTTTAAATGGAAGTATTAAGGCTCAGAGTGAATGAACCCAGACTTTCCAGGAGGTTTATCTGGTAAGTGTGGGTACTTGCATAGAGCAATTAGTCTCTGAGAAGCACTGCATGATCAAAAAGAATACTCCCAACTCATTTCAATTTGAAGTATGGGGGATTTTTAACCCTACTATGAATCAGGCTCCTAGGCTCCTGTCTCATATGAGCTGATAATGAACACATAGTTACTGGGTTTTAAATCTTACAGAGCACAGGTGGTGGAAAAGAAAGAATAGTTCGAGTACCTAAACATTTGTTAATCTCATTTTATTGGAAACCTTCATCATCCAGCCAATGAGAAAACAAAACAGCCAGAAGGGATCAGCCATAAAACTCAGGGTGGATCAGACCCTCAGTTTTTTGACCTTCGGCATAGTTTTGTGCATTTTTCAAGTGTGATCACTAAAAGAACAAGAGAAGCAGTTCTGGTCTTTTAAGAGATACTTTTTATATGAGGAATCTTAATCACCTTGACCTACATGTTATATGAGTATGGAAAATAAACCACGACTAAATGTTACTTCCTCTCATATCAGATATTTCAGTGGCAAGCTTTTATTAAAAAACCCACCACCAAAACCATCCAAACATAACCCCACCTCACCCAACTCTGGGCTATTTACAGACAAGTTAAGTTCTCAGCAAAACTGAAAACTGGTGTGGGCTTAAAAGCCACTCTTTTAGTAAAATATTATACTCTCTATTCTAGCTGGCTGCATCACATGGGAGCTAAGAGTTTTTTGCTTAATTTTTAAGGAATGTCACCAACTTCCACTGAGTACATTCAGCTTTCAGTTTCAAGTCAAAAGCATCCAAATTAATATTGCAAAAGAATTCCATTTAAGCCTATAATCAATGCTTGCCAATGCTGAATGAACATCAATTATTAATAGTGGATGTGGTTTGGATTGTTGCACTTATGTCTGCTTTTAGAGTATCATAAAGGGTTGTTCCTGTCATGTGCATCCATTACATAGACATCACAGCTCTGAACATAAGAAAAAGGAAGAGTAAAAATTACTGGGTAACCACACACATATCTGGCTGGGATCTAACTTTTTACCTTTTGTTAAATCTGCACATTATAGTCACTGAATGCATGTACCAAGGGAGAGCGGGAGTAAGACTTGCTTCAACACATGAAGAAATCACAAAAAGCAATAAACACCAGCATCCTGAAAAAGGTACATGGCTTCATTTGCCTCAGTGACTACAGCTACATAGAAGAGAAGTACCTGCTTCTTGATTTCGAGGCTCCATGTTGCTTTGTAGTGCTGTGATGCCAGGGACTTTAGGTCTGATCACTTAATAGAGTAGTGTGGAACACTTGTTACCTAGGTCAGCCAGATAGGGACAGAGGTTACTACACAATACCCCGAAAGGAACCTTTGGCACCAGTTTGTCTTCTCTGGTCCAGCTTTCACTACACCTACAAAACTTAGCAGATCTGCACAGTAAAACAGTAGTAGGGATGGAATTCATCTCATTTAGCCATTAATGTGTTAAGCATATGATCTCAGTATGTAATTCAAGCTCCTTTTAAAGAAAAAGTGAAGAGAAACACCTAAAAGTGACACAACCCGCTTTTGCTAATCACTCACATTATCATGGTATAAATTATCCCCACAAAGTTTTACTTTGTCACTTAATTGAGAAAAGAAACGATAAACAGGGGAATGTAAGAGCAAACAGATTTCAAGATTGCTATATCTATTAGAATAAGGTTTGATGTAAGAAGAATTGAAAATATGATACATAAAAGGAAACTAAGTAATTTACTATTAATGTTGAAATTGCTTTCAGAATATTTTAAAGATTAAAGTCAGCCTTAGAGTGTTAGTTTTGAAACGCAGGCTGACCTAGACCAGTTTTTCCTCCCTGACAGTCTGACCCAGCATCCTGCCCATAATCTCCCTTTTCCTTTTGCCTCCAACTTAGCCTCAAATTCTACTTTTCAACACTGTTGCAATGTGTTTATCCTCTGGTCTTTCTCTTGACTCCATTCAAATTGATCACCCCTTTACCTCACATTGGTTGTGCACTGACAAATGAAACAGTGCAGGGTAGAAAAATTACTTCCTTTCAGTTCAGTGACCTGGTTGTGGGTCCAAACCAAGAGAACTGTAGAAATGCAATTGCAGAAAAGTTACAGAAAGTTCATAGGATAGCTGGGCTTGGAAATCTCCTTTAAAGGTTCTACCTCGTCTCTTTCCTTTGAAGCTGCGTGTTTTCAGAACTACAGAGTGTTTCAGAAAGACAGAAGATATATTCCTAATAAAAATATCCTTTGTGAATTGCAAATCTTTGTGAATTTATTTAAAAACATTGTAAATTCATTGAGTAAAAGTTTACCAAAAGAAGTTAATTTAAGCAGAATAGCGTTTCAAAAACATTTTGAATTTTTTGAGTTGTAATACTGAAAGACTAGTCTAAGCTAGACCTCCTCAAATGCAAATAATGCCAAAGCTAATTGAATAACTGGGGTTTTTTATGAACACTATGGTCAGATCTCAAAGTTGGTTATTGAGAAGAGATGTTGAATATCTTTAATGAAACTTGACAAATTCTGTAATGAAAAATGAAGATGTTAAAGAGTAAAATTCAACAAAAGTCATCTTGCTCCCTGTGAATGAAATAACTTTGGATATAATGCAAGATATCAGTCAGTCAGAGGCCATAGAATCTGAATAAATGTCCTGGAATATCTCAACCTCCCAAGATAAATAAAGTTATTGCTACATGACATGATTAATAGTGACGTGGTAAATTCTTCCCTTAGTGGTTTCAGACAGGAATTCTTTCCATAAAGTATGGGTTTTTTTCAAAGGAGAGCAGTGGGTTTTAATTCAGCCACACTCTGCCCACAGGTGTCACAAAAGAGGGAAGTTGTTTTCAAGATTTTTACTTATTTCTGTTTGAGAAGCCACACTTTATATAAATGATGATCATTAGGCTGGAAAAGACCTGACACAACAGATAAGTTTTTATAAGTGCATCAGATACAGCTTCAACGGGGAAAGAGAAGACCCTCACCCAAACAATTTGGTGTCTTGGTCTCCATTCCTCTTTCTAGCCTACACCCTGCAAGCCTGGCAGCTATGCAGAGCCCTGGCTGTTCCCCAGGGTCACCAAAGCACAAACTCAGCTGTAGAATTTCACAGTGGAAGCAAGTGTATTCTTTGTTTAATGTGGTAATGCCAGAAAATTTTCCATGGTCACATTACTCAAAGTACAGCTTAATTACAGGGTATGAGCTTTTATATAGGCACTTTGATTATTTAATTATTGAAATAACAGCTGGAGAACAAAATATTACTTTCTGAATTAGCTTCTTCTGCTTGATTCAATATGTTAGTTTTTATTTTTGATAGGCTTCTATAAACTGTTTTTCAATATGTTCTCAACAGGCATACTGGTGCTATTCTCACTTCAAATGAAATCTGGATGCTATATTGCTTTTGGTATATGAAAACTGCGTCTGGTGTTTATGCAGTAAACTTTTGACATATTGTATTTCACTTCATTCTTTTAATATCATTCTGTCTGGAGTGGCTTCTCATTTGTTCCATTTAAGAGTACCTGCAACACAGCTATGTTCAGACTGTCCCCGATGATAAACCAAAGAATTATTTATATTTGTCTTAAGATTTTAAGCAGAAATACTAGATTGTATTGCAATCTTTCAGATATTAGTGTATCAATGCAGAAGAATGATAAGAAGTAAGTAGTAAAAAATTCTATGTTCATAATGCATTCAAGATTTGCTAGAAGACATCAGCCCAAAAAATGCAAGCTTCAGATTAAATTAGGTCACACTGGAATAACAACTCCTCTTTTAGAAGGTCTTCTGATCATTCATGTCTGAATTAGTTCTAAATAGAAGCAGCTTTAGTGATTATTAAAAAAAATAGCTTTTTATCTCTAGCTTCTCTGGTTATGAAAAATTTTGAAAATATGAAATAATCACAAAGCAGAGCTGAGGACAAGAATAAGAATACCAGCAACAAAACCAAGATGGGAAAAGAGAATTCGAGTAATTTCTTACTCTCTGAGCAAAAAGCTTGAGTGCCTATTCCTCTTCTCCTGCCCAGGTGACAGCAGTGGCATGGTTGCACAGAACAATGAGTAGTCCCATGGAGATGTGCAGTCTGCTCAAGCTGTGTCTGGGAAGCCAAGGTTGCACTCCTGAAGCACAACAGACACAAGTGCCTGGGCCTGCAGCTCAATGAAGCTGTGTCCCCTTAATGTCTGCTGCACTCAGGCTCCTGTGAAAGGGTTCATACTTTTTGTCTGGCCTGTTAGGTGTTATGTCAATAGGAGGCTCTATCTCTCTCCCAAGAGTTGCATACAGTTTGATTTTTTGGGGCTTTTTCCTACATTTTAAATGAAGACAGTAAATGTAAATGATCCTACAAAATTCAGCATTAGGTATTTCTTGAAGAGGAAAAAAAACAAACGCAGGTATTATATATACGAGAAAAACACAGAAGGAATAAAAAATGAACAGGATTATTACCAGTCTTGATGAGAAAATCCCAACAATTTAAAGGAAGGATTTTTAATCTAATTAAAATCTAA
>JANRGV010000073.1:51221097-51234360 GCA_024734035.1 Alethe castanea
ATCTAAAAAAAAAAAAAAAGAATTAAGCTTTAAGTAGTAATAACCACAAGAAATAAAGGACAGGAAAATGAAGTTAGTGATCATGATGGTTTTGTAATTACATTGCCTATCATGCTTAAGCAAGACATAATTACCTATCGATAGGAGAACTCTGTGAGAGGCAAACCCATATACATTGGAGTGGAATAAGAAAAATAGATATCTATTATCCTGGAAAAAATTTATTTTTCATACTTAATCACATATAACTTTAAGAGTAAAAATGTGTCTGGACTCATCAAGAATTTCACAATTTAACCCTGCATGTTGTTTGATGGGAGTTAGCATCATTTTTATCATCTAAAAGTATCATTTTAATCTCCACTGTTCAGCTCAAGAAACAGCTTTTTTTCTCTTGGAAAGACCATACATTTTCAGACATAAATCACCTATTTTATATATGTTAGGTTTTGGATCAGAAATCTATGGAAGACTTTGAGATATTATAACTGATGGTTTATTCCTTCTTTACCTAATATTGAGATGACAATTCTAGAGTTAAGATGGAAACTTATTTAGCCACTACAATTTGGATTGATCAAAAGAATTTATGTCTTTTATATCTGAATTAGTATTATCTCTGTCACACTTCAGATCAATGTAACAATGCAAAAGAAGAGGACAGGTCCTACAGAGCTTCCCCAATGTGCAACTATATTTTTTAACTCACTGTAATTATCCTGAAAATATAGTTCTCTGCTCATTGCTGAACTCTAGGTCTTCATAGCCTGTCAAGTATTACAAGTCATATCAAGTGACCCTGAGGTGAGCTCAGTTGTTCAGAGCATGATGTTAATAACACCTAAGTCATGAGTTCAATCCCTCTATGGGCCATTCACTTAAGAGTTAGACTTGAAGATCCTTCTGTGTCCCTTCCAACTCAGATTATTCTATGAAGTATCAGATTAATCTAAAAGAAATTTATTGAAAAAGGGTGTTTGATTCTTAGACAGTAAGGCCCTTTCCAAATGGCAGATTTGTATTCACACAAACAAAAATAGTCAGATGTTGCTACAACAACCTGTTGGAAATCCAGAAAAAAAAGACAAAGAAATTCATTGTGCTTTGATAAATACATTATTCCGAGACTGAAGATCAATTTTAAATCCTTTTGGCCATATTATTGCCCAATTTCTCCATAATCCTGAACACCCCCATGTTGTATCGTGTCTGGAAAATACCCTTCCTAATTCACTTTGAGCTTGATTCAGTGAAAGACCCAGAGTAAGCTTCAGACAAATAGCACTGGACTTCAGTTGCATTTAGCTGTCTTCTTCAAAAACACTGCCAGACTATCTACCTTATCACACTGAATATCTTCCTTGCTGATTTTTTTTAATTGCTAAGGGTATGCATTTTTAGCTAGTTTTCATATGGCAGCATATGCACTGATATATGTACCTGCTGCAGGCCTACTGCAATGTTTGAGTATGTAGATGTCTGTGTCATTGACACACAACCTCAGAGTAACACGGTCTGATATAACACTTAAAGAGCATTTTTGGCATACATTTCATTCACAAAGATCAATAGAAAAGAAGCTGGAGTTCACTTGCTATTATAGTTCTACAGGAAGGCACTTAAACCCAATAACATTTTCACCCTGATAGAAAATGTTTTATTTCTCTTGTTGATGTACAGCTCTAAAGGATCCATAATTCTGAGGTAAAAAAAAATAACAAACAAAAAAACAAACATTAGTAAGACTCAACAAATCAATCCAGGTAGCACTGGTCTGTTCTCTACAGTATTTATAGATATTAAATTAGAATTTTTTTTTTAAAAAAGAAACTTTTCAGGGAAGAGAATGAAATCTTGAAATCAAAAGAAAAGGTCTAACAAACTCTAGAAAGGAGATATGGTCTAATAAAATACAATGCAAAAAAACCAAACCAAACCAAACCAAACCAAAACAAAACCAGAAAATTTGGAAATGGAGTGACAATCAAATGGACCAAGATGAAATAAGGGGCAGTGAAAAGGACCAAAACTTGCAAATTTATTCCAATTAAAATCCTGACATTGGGGAAGAAAGGTAAACAGAAAGTGAGGAGGAGATTCTAAAGAATTGAAAGGCTAAAACAAAAAAAAGGGAAAATTCCGAAACTGAGTGAAAACACCAAAAGCGAATGGGGTGACAGGAAGTGCAGGAAAATGGACCAAAGCTTGCCCAAATAATCCTCATTGAAAGCACAAGATTTCATTTCCTTTCCTGAAAGAACAAGAGAACGAAACTGCATAAATCGAATCAGAACCAACACCTTGGTGAATACCAATTGATATGAATATCTCACTCATTTGAATTCTCTCAAAGAATTGGGAAACACTGGGAAATATGATCAGCTAATAGCTAGAGAATTGCTGATGGCCTTACCTTTTCCCCTTAATTAACATTGTTTTATTATGAGGTTTCTCTTGATAAGATCACATGAAGATTTTATACCTATCTTTATTACAAGATATATCCAGTATTCAAATTTTTTCAGTCTTCTTTCCCAAATTTTAATGGAATATTTTTTCTTTAATTCATGCAGCATAATTAGTTTTATCATACTGTAATGAAATTTTCTCTAGAAAATCAATTTTTCTGTGGTCTTCAAGCTTTTACTAATCTTTCATCATTATGGGTCTTTTTTTTAATGTTTTTATTTGTCTTAGAGAACTTTTTCTGTCTGTAGATCTTTTGTGTTTTATTTATTTTTTGCTGCACTGTGGCAATATTTTGTTCTTACATGAGTGTTTAGATTCCTCAGCTTTCATCTATTTCTTGGATATTTTCATCTTGTTTTTGATATCATTCCCTTAACCTCTCTGTTTTCTAAGATGTAACCTCGATGTTTCCGAAGAATTTTGACTCAGGCTTCAGGCTCCAGAGGCATAAACTATTTTTTTTTCTGAGGACATACTGAGGCATCAATCTGTATTCATTACTGTGCCTCACTGATGTCACGGATTTGGAGTAGAACTGACTGATTTTTGTTATTTGATTTCTTAACATAGTTTTGAGTTCTAAATCCTACCTTCTCAAATATATCCCTTCTGATATATACAATTTTCTCTGATCTTTTGAAATGCCCCTTGAAGTAATAATAAACCTTTTTCTTCAAGATTGTCAATGAAAAATGTTGGTTTAGGGAGTTGGTTTACAGGGCTCTGCTTTTTTGCTTTGTAGCAATTTGAAGCTAGATTCTTTATTAATACAGCCATAATCCAAGACAGACTTTTTTTCCCCAAGCACTTTGATATTAATGATCTCAATTACTTTGTGAGTAAATGCTAATGGACCTTCAATGAGAAGTGTATGGCTTGCTAACCCAGTATGCTTTAAGAACTCATAAATTGAGCAAAAAAGGATCAGTGTTGCTATTCTACTCTTCTTCAATATCATTCAAAGACACAGTAGCAAAGATTAGCTTGCTTTCCTCTATCTGTCAGAACTGGTTTTTGTGGTGGTTTCTGTTCTGCTGCCTAGGAAGACATCCTAACTTCCTTTTGATATATACAGCACATTTCTTGTCCAAAAGTCACAATGACATGCTTAGAATTCGATTTTACAGTCACCCTGTGTTCAAGTGTGATTGCTCTTTTTTCCTTATAGCAGTATTCGAGAGAGGGCTATAGTTCCTTCTTTCTTCAACTTTCATTCTCAGCAATGATAGCAACAATAACTGCTAATAGTACACTATGACCAGTCTTGGTGGTTAAAAATATCTTATTCAAAACTTGAATTTGACATGTAATATTCTACAGAAGAGAAATAAAAAACTTAAACAACAAAGCAAACCAACAGCAACAACAATAAAAAACCCCACCAACACCCCATATGTAATTCTTCACAATATGAGTACTACTCCATACAAGAATTCGTGTCCTGTCATGACTGTGCCAAAGGACTTGAACAAAAAAATGGAGTTAATTCCTTTTAGAGATGAATTCCCTTCTCTTTCTGGCTTAGTTAAATAGGATTTAGAAAGCATAATTCTGACCATGTTTTTTTTTTAAAGGAAATAAACCAGACCAAGCAAAATAAGAATGAGTCAAAAATCTGTTTAAACTAAAAAGAGGAAAGCATGATCAGTGCTTTAGGAGAATGAGTTGTTTCACTGCATAAATTGTCCAATTTGATGAAGTACCAGACTTAGGCTCCATTTGTCCGCACTGTGAAGTGAAACATTTTCGTTGTGTTTAAGGAACAAGTCTACCATAGATTTCCCTTGTGGAGAAGATCAGTTTTCGATGAAAGCTGAGTAATCTGTATTTATTTGATGTGGTATTCACCTGTTTAAACTTCTTTGGAATATAGAATATACCATAATCAAGATAAACCACCAGTTAATTTATCCTGGAGATAGCCATCTCTAAAGCAGTTTCTTCACAATCTTTCCTGCTACATTGACCTTTGTAGAGGATACAATTAATCCTCTAACATAACCGAGAGTAACAGCTAATATCCTGACAACACAGCCTTGTGTTTAAAACTCCCTGCTTTCCCTGACTTACATAAACATACATCTAAACTAACAATGGCTTCATAAGGTTTTAGCTGCTTTGGGGAGAAGGAAGTGTTTCTATTGGCAATGTAAATTGCAGAACATGTCAGCTTACAACAAGCATGTTGAAATTTTCTCTCAGATTTAAAGATAGCATCAGCTAAAGAAATACTCTCTTTTATGGACAAAGAATCTCTTTGAATCTGTATTTCATTAATCAATGCTGTCAAAAAATATTTGGTGACTGAATACTTGATCTTCTGAGAGTTTAATTTAACTTGGCCTCATATTAAGAAGATGGAGGCGCCCTCTTTTCCAAAACTCAATCCTTCCTTAGAGTCTCTGTTTGGGAATTGAAAGTATTAGGAGTGTGAAGTATCTTCCAAGTTTAGCTGCTTAGAAGCTAAGTATCTAGTTTGAAGCAGTCATCCAGCTCCCTCTGTAGCTGGCAGGAAAAGATAAATGTAAGCTAAAGCAGTGATATGAAAGCCGGAAAAATACAAAATCTAATTAATGGAGCTGTGCAAGTGACATAACGAAGAAGCTGGGAGTGTGATTGACAATCTGAGAGAAAATAGACTAAAAAGCAGGATGTCTTTAGCCCATCAAAAATCTGTAAAAGTGTTCTCAAACACCTCTACTCAAACACCACCTACTATTGCAAGTAGGAAGATGCACAGAACTAGGAATATGTGCATATGCTCTTTAAAGATACAGAGCATGAAATAAACATTTTTTTTTTTTTGCTACTAATTGCTACTGTTGGTAATGTTTGCATGGGCATGGATAAAGAAATATTAAAAACTAAAAGTATTTCCAGATTGATAATCAGTTGTACAAAATATGCTACAAGAGAAGTGGATCATTACAGAAAAATTCTGGGAGATGGAGGACCTGTTGTGTCCAGAGAGAACATTTGCCACAGGGAGATGAGACTGGTCAATGTGAGAAAACTGCTGGGGGTCAGCTGAGCAGAGACAACGGAGAGAATGGCAAATAAAAAAATCCCCACTTTAGAACACTGGTTCATCCAAAATAGCTGGGAAAATTACTCTTTGCAAGTGGTGGTCTCCCACTGAGTTCAGACTAAGATTAATTAGCCAGTTTCAATTAGAGCATTCACTTTTGGTAAGTCTGAGTGCAACCCATTCCAGGTGTGCTGCAGAGGACCTTGGATGTCAGCAAAATTTGCATTAATTTCTGCAAAGCTGTGACATTAACCATGCAGATGAAGAAACAGCTTTAAAACTGAAATCAACATTTAAATCTGGCAGAAACACCTCTAATGATCATAATTAGTGCTGCAGGACAGATAGCTGGACCTTCAATCACTAGCCTTCTACAGATAGTTGTAGATAGGCACGAACAAACTGTGCTTTGAAGAAAACTAGAGACTTCTTTTGATATTTTAGTCTTTTACACTATACTACATGGAACTTACACTGAAGGTGAATTCATTATTCACATTTTCAATGATTGCTGCATAAAATCAAAAGAGAAGGAAAGAAAAAGACTATTATAACATACCTTCTCTGAATATTATGTATTTAATACATATATGTTTATCATATAGACAATAATTTTGCTTTCACTTTATGATAGAATGTTTCCTGGTTTGCACAGACTTCTTTAACCAGTGGATTTCCTTAGTAACCTTTCAGTTCACTAACACCTCCATCATCCCAAAGCTGGTCCATCTGCTATTCCTGATGTTAGTTGTGAGATGAAGTGGAATAATTTGTTTCAGATAGGACTGTAGGGTAAATCATTTGTTGGGCTTCTATTGAACGTGAAGTCCTTATCTTAAAATCTCTGAATAAATTTAAATAAAAGTAAGCAAGTTCTTATCATTATTTGAATAGTCAGTGCAATTTCAAGACTTGATTTAAAAAAAATCTCCCATCACTAGCAGTATGTTTTATGCAAAGTTTGCCTTTCATTTCTTTTATTTAACAAATGCGGACTATACAAACTCTCAGATGTCAATGAAAAAAAAACGATGTTATTCAATAACACAACAAAACTGAATACAGTTTTGTATATAAAATAACAGCAAAATCAATGATTATGTTTCTAGGATAATACATTTTAGAAGGTATAACATAAGCCATAAAAAAATCGGGTTTGTCCTATCTTTTGATATATCCCTTAATTTAAAAAAAAAGGCAAGGGAAAAAGTTAACAACCTTTATTGCTATCATATTTCCATAAGTTCTCTTAAACCCATCCATCCTTGAATAAATTCCCTACTGTGTTACTCCCATTGTAGAATGGTGTATTCTTGTACCAATAAGGCAGAGTTATACAGTAATGAAATACTGGTGAAAGAGGCACTTTCAGTGGCATCTAATTTATATACCTCTGGACAGTTCTCAAGTATATGACAAGTCCCAATGTACACCAAAACTGTCATTCCTGACAGCTTTCTTTGTTCTGTGAATTTGACTTCGCCTTCGAAGCCTGCTAGTACCGAACAAGAAACTTGAGCAAAACAGGGAAAAATATTCCCTTAAATAATAACTTGGAAGATTTGTGGTTTTAAATGAACAAAATTATACTAGTGGGGAGTAGTGATTCACAGACTTGTCTTTAGAATAGATCTCTGTTAAGTGGCATAGAGATGGGTTCTTCGCTGTCTTGGCCATGCAGGTGAGTTTGATTTGGACAGAGTTCCTACTCTTCCATAGTGTTCAGACAAGAAGTGACTAATCTGAGTGATTAGATCAGATTTAGATGATATGCAGCCTGTTCCAAAGCCCTTATATACAGCACTCACTTTACTTTACATTTAGTAGAGACATTTAGTATCCCTTTTAATTTCCATCTATAAAGAGGAAATAATGTAAAATTAATCCTGTTATGTCACATGGTTAAAGAGTCTTCATAAACATGAAAGATCACAGACGCATGATGGTGGCAGCAAATCTTCAGTATCTCAGCCAGGAAAAGGAGCCACTGCCCCAGACCCAGGGCTGTGGTAGGGATGGTCAAAGGAAGGGAAAGGGGTCATCGAGCAGCAGGAGCCAGTGGCAACACCCTCTGTGTCATCCCACAAAAAAGGAGCACTGCTAAGGGCTACAGATCTTGCTGAAAGAAGCAGAGTGGACCATCAAATCCAGCCTAGTCCCACTGTGTTCACCACTAAACCACATCCACAGATGTCACATCTAGATGTTTCATGAACACTTCCAGGTGGTGAATCCATCACTTTCAGGGGCAGGTTGTTCCAATTGTTAATAATCCTTTTCATAGAGAAATTTTCCATAATACCCTATTAAAAACTCTCCCGGTCCAAACTTATGTAATTTCCTCATTCTGTCAGTGCTTTCCTGGAAGAAGAAGCCAACCTCAACCTCACCCCAACCATCTTTCAGGCAGCTGTAGAGAGTGAAAAGGTCTCCCCTGAGCCTCTTTTTCCAAGCTAAACAACCCCAGTTCCTTTAGCTTCTCCTCACAAGACACGAGCTCCAGAACCTTCACCAGCCCTGTTGATCTGCTCTAGACTTGCTCCAGCACCAAAATGCCCTTGTAATGACAGACTCTAAAATTGAACCCAAGCATTCAAGGTGCCGATGCACAGTAGAGGGGAACAATCATGGTCCTGCGGGCCTCACATTTCTGACTAAAGCACAGATGCCATTGGCCTTTTGACCACCTAGGCACAGCTGCCTGTTGACCAGCACCCCAAGGTCCTTTCCCACTGAGCTGCTTTCCAGCCACTCTGCCCCAGCCTGTAGTGGGGTTGCTGTAACCCAAGAGCAGGACCTGGCACTGGGCCTTGGAGAACCTCATGCAATCGGCTTTAGCTCAACCATTCAGGGGCTTCCTGCCTTCCAGCAAATCAACACTCCCACTGAACTATATGTTGACTGCAAAATTACTGAGGGTGCACTTGATCCTCTCATCCAGCACCTTAATAAAGATACTAAACAGAGCTGATCCCGACACTAAGCTTTGGGGAACCCCATGAGGGAACAGCCCCCTGCTGTATTTAACTCCATTCACCAGCAGTCTCTGGGCCAGGCCAGCCAACCAGTTTTTAACCCAATAAAGATTTCACCTCTCCAGGCCATGAGTGGCCAGTTTCTCCATGAGAATGGCTGTGGGAAACTGTGACAAAGGCTTAATAAAATCCAGGTAGACAACATCCACAGGCTTTCCTTCATCTACTAAGCCTTACCACTCACCCATTTCAGTTTACTATGCAGGACTCCATAAACAGAATTGCTATAGAGACAGGACAAATTTTTGCATTAATCGGATCTTTATATTCTCCTAGGATTTAATTGTCTCAGTCAGAGTTTATAAGGTTGCATTCAGCTTAGGTGAAGCAAAGGCAAAAATATGTTCAGTATTAATCTGTGTTGCCTAGGCTTTGAAGAAGTTCACAGTCTTAGAAAAGAACACACTAAGAACATCTACTTCTTTACAGAATTCCTTTTGTGTTATGCTGCTGGACTTTTTTTTCCATCACTTCATGTACTGTGAATACTCTGACCATTAGCAGCAAGATTGCAACAGTTTTAATCATACATTAAATTTTAAGCTCTGAACTACTGTGAAGTATCTTTTAAAATGCTAACAGCATGAAACACTGTGTAGGAAAGCAAAAAAAGCTAAAGGTAAGGGTAGCCACCTTTCTAAAACTGGAAAATACAAGAATTCACAGAGTTGAATCTTGGCTTTAATTTCACCAGGGAGTAAGTTCACAACTTTCCAGCCTGACACTTCACACTGCTAAAACTACCACATGGGCTTTCTGAGAAATATCAAAAAGAAAGAGAGGAAGAGAAAAAGAAAAGAAAAAAAGTTTTTAGTTAGGAGGTAGATGTGGCCTTTGACCTGAGTGGTTAGCAAAGGAAACTTGAGGTTGCTGTGGTTATAAAAAACTGGTAATGGAGTTTTTGCTTCCTTACAAAGAATTCCTAAACAATATTCTCTGAGCACAGTAGGAAACACACAGTAGAAGTATAGATTAAGAGTTATTAGCAAAGAGACCTTCAGAAAATATTTCCTTCATAAACCAGGTGTTATGAAGACTGACTGTTCCACATCTGAGAAAGAAAAGTTCAAATATGTTTCTAGTATGCTTAACAATTTGAAAATTGCTTAATTATTCTAAAACCCACCAGAAAATTCAAATCAAAAGGAAAAACAATATAGATCAAAAGGATGGAACCATATTAATTTAAATGAAATTTTACATAGAAATAGGAACAGTGACTCAGTTCTTACCATTTATCTTTATATGCATAACTGAAGCACTTGGTTCATTATTTCTGTCTTTAGTCTCTGCAGTTCTCACGTGCTTCAGCAAACCTGTGTTGCATTCTCTCATGGTGACATTTCATTGCCACATCCCATTAGACAGACTGTGATGCTTAGAGCTTGTGCTGAATGCAGAGTGGCTCCATATGATCCTTCTGCCATGCTAGAGATTTGGGGAGCTGGAGCAGGTGACAGATCTGTATTGCTGGGTGAGGTGAGCACTGGACTGCTCATAGGTTTTATCTTAGCAAGACTTTCAGGTATTCCAAAGACATCCCAGGAACAATCTTTGGTGCACACAATGTGGACAGTGACAAGAAGAGGCAACAAAATAAAATCTGACACCCTAAAGTCCGGTGACTTGCTCTGACAGCAAGCCAGGTTTTGCACTGAACACATGTAGTCTTGTCTGTGAAGCCGCCTATCTATCAATATGTACAAAAGAAATACTTTTATAACACTTTTTGATGTTAATACTTTAGGGCTTCTGAGGAAATAGTACCTTGTCTCCAGAACAAGGAATCATCCACAAACCTTTAACATTACTGGTATGGTGGTATTTGGTTGAAGGTTGGACTTCATAGTCTTGGAGATCTTTTCCAGTCATGATTCTGTGATTCTAAGACTGTATATTGAGTATTAGTACAACAGCCCTACTTGTTCTTGCTTAATCTTGTGTGCTGCACAGCAATACAACAGTAGATGGTAGGTGAGATATCTGCTCTGAGGAATATATAATAGTAGAAACCACTTCAGCATATCTTTTCAGCTTCTCTTATTTTTCATTTATACAGTGTTGCAGATGCCAAACAGACAAACTGAAAGATTTATAAAACATTTGGTGGAGAGATGGTAGAGCAAATGTGTTTACATTGAGGGAGTTATGCCAAAGCACAGGAACATTGACATGGAATTTAAAGATCTTACTAAATGCTATAAAGGTCATGTTATCTGTGGCTTCACAAACTTTTGCAAAGGCATGCCTGGGTAAGGTATCTGTCTCAATCAGACAGTGGAACTACTTTACACCCACTGTTGTCATCAAGCTTAATGTTAATCAAATATGTTTTGGCAGACGGGGACCAACAACATGATCTGCTGTGTGGGGAGATGAAACTGGATATTCTTATACTGAAGAAACCTCTCATGTAACTTTAACTCACAGCTATATTGCTGAAATAAACTTATAACTGCCTATGGAGAATTCAGATAGTACAGTGTTGAAAACCCTGTGGCTACAAGAAAATTGATATTCTTTTCTTGAGGAAAGGATTTGTATGGTATGCAATAAATACAACACAGAACCATGAGCTCAGCAAGAGAAAAAGAACATATTCAATAGCCATTCATTATTTCAAGTGGTGTTGTTAGCTTATTGAATCAGCTATAAGACCATTAGGAAAAAAACAACATTTTGTTTTCCAAGAAGGAATATGAGGATAAAAAACAATCTCAATTCCGTCAACCTTAATCCTGCATTTTAAGAGTTTCTTGAGTTAGATTTGAGAACCTAATAATGTTATCAAACTTATTTTTTATGTTATATATAAAATGTAGGATGGGATTTGATGGTGCAATTTTCTAATAATCATTTTGTAGATTGCACACAATAAAGGATCTCTAAATATTTTATTATTTCTTAATAATCTAAGCACAGTATAAACTTGATTCTCATATTGATTCTTGGCAATTTAATATTTCATTTAATAATGAATGTGACAGGCTTAAAATATTAATGCATTAATACAACAGGAAATATTAATGCATTGGCCTATCTGACCAATGCATCGAAACATTAAAGATGAAGTTAAAATTTACTAATGGATGCTTGCATACTTAATTCTATTCTGTGAAGCATGTAAGAAACAACAGAAAAATTCAGTCCTTGAATGTCAGAATTAAACAAAACTTGGGCTTTATAATTTAAATGATCAATTGAATTCTATCTTTATGAGATTATCTATGTTGGTGATATAAAAATTGATTATGGACATCAGTTCTGACGTCCCCTTTTCAGTATAAAATTTGCTCATTTAACTTTTAATAAGATCCATCTACACATATATATAAAATGGAATTCCATATCTGTATAACAAACATATGATGAAATTTCAAAACAATTTGAGCAAATTAAAATATGAAGCTAGGTTATTATGAAGTGGTCTGTTTAAAGATTAGTCACTAAAATAGATAAATACATAAACAAACAAATAAACAAATCTAATCCATTAACAGTATTCAATTTTGTCTTGAGTGTTGCTTTTTACGAGCACCCGTGCTGAGTTATAATTTTTTTTAAAGTCATGCCTTATTAGTTACTAATAGAAATATTAAGGATGTCTTAAAATGCCTACTGATTAGAAATGATCTTCTCAATTGCATTGGTCTTCATCAGAGACTGATCAAATACAGAAACTTTTCTGTGTCTGCAATTTCTTCTTAAGGCCTGAATTATTTATTGAAATTTTTCCCCTATGGAATAAAATCCTGCATGCTATTATTCTCTTTTGTTTTTTTTATTTCTTAAAGTAACCAAGTCAGGCACCTTTTTCTGTAATGCTAACCTGCGATATATTCATGTTTATACGATAAGCAGGTGAAAAAATGTAAGCTAATCAATTTTAAATACTAAGGGTTCCTATTTGGATGTAATATTTTTGGTTTTTTTTATTATTAATTCTTAGATTTCTTTAAGTAGAAAGTAATTTAGTTGGTTTATTCCCATCACCTTATTTAACACTTCACTTTTTGCTGTATTTTGGAATAAAATATTTAACGAGTATAATAATCACAACTAATATTTCTGCAGTTATATAGTGTTGCATTTCACTTGCTTTGGCATTCTTTTGTTGTGAGTCAAATACATAATATTCTGCTTTCCATTTAAGGATCATCTTGGAAAGTAGAAACAATATCTATTCCTAAAACTAATAAACTAAAACTAATTAGTATATTTGTCAAGATTCAAAAATTTATATGCAACTCATATGCATATAAATTTATCTATATATTTCCAAACATACATAAAGTAAATATATAGATATTATTACATATATGTTCATGAAGGGGAAAGTGTGCTTAACCAATAGGATTGCCTTATAAAATGGGAAAAACTGGATGGAAAGATGAGAGATGAGCAGTAATTTCACTGATGACACAAACCCGGAAAGAGCGATCAATACCCCGGAGGTCTGTGCAGCCCTGCAGAAGGACCTCAACAGGCTGGAAAGATGGGCTGAGAGGAACAGTCTGAAAGTCAGCAAAGGCAAATGCAGGATCCTGCACCTGGGGAAAAATAATCTCACCTGCTGGGAAGCAGCTCTGTGGAGAAGGACCTGGGGATCCTGGGGGACAACAAGCTCTCCATGAGCCAGCAGTGCCAGGAAGACCAATGGAATCCTGGGCTGCATTGGGAAGAGCATTGCCAGCAGGTGCAGGGCGCTGATCCTGCCCCTCCACTCAGCCC
>JANRGV010000073.1:51239122-51257256 GCA_024734035.1 Alethe castanea
AAATTTTTACATTCTTTGCTTTAGAAGCAGTTAATTGCTTCTAAAATATAATAATTCATATTGTGGCATATATTTTTCCTTTTTTATAAAAAAAGGATGCAGAGAATAAATTGTATTTGTATTCTGATTTCTCAAAATACAATACATTCCGTCTTCTTTAAATCAGGTATGTTGTAAACTATTGCAATTATATCTTAGAAATTGTAATTGATTTTTTTTGTATGAATGTATCCATACAACGTTAAAAGATACATTTTGCTTAAACAAGAAAATATGAAAAATAGGTATTATCTTAATTCCAGAGATTTATCTTTGTATTACAGAATTTTAAGCTGCAATCAAGAATTAAACAGGTAATGTATATATGTGATATCAGTATAAAAGTAAAAAAATAATGTGGAAAGCAATGCAACAGTAAATGTACCAGAATGGAGTCCTTCCTCTCACTTGTTTTTCTTTTCAGAGCTAAGCTCTCCTAATGACAAAGTTCAAGGGAATTGCTTCTTGAAGCTAATTCCTGGTTGGAGATTCCTATGTTACAGCTGTATTGCAGTTTAGCACTGTGCTCTTATTTGGCTCATATTATTCAGCTTTCCATCTGTTCCTTTTTTTTCCTATGCTTTCTTGGATTCTCTGATAGGGTTTCAAAGAAAGTAGATTCATTGCTCCTCAAGGACAGAATTTACATGTTACTTTATTGATGAACAATTTAAGAGTCTGGTTGGGTGCCACTGGGTATCAATTACAATTCTTGCAAGGACCTGGCATGAATTTACCTACGATTAATGAGATGTCAGCAAACTTGAAAGAAATGCATTGATGTCCAATAGCAAAGTAATCAGACCCTCACAAGGCCAGGTAATATGAACATCTTTCAGAGAGCTTCCATCTATCTTAAATGTCAGGGATAGCTCCAGTACACTTCACAAAGGGAAAGGATTGTGCAAGATAGAAATACAATACTGGGACTGTCCAAATCCTAAATTAAAAGAAAGTATTGTGAATCTATGAAAGGAAAGCATAACTTCTAAGATATGCTTTTGTAGTTTTGTATGTATAGGTGTGTATATATATATGTGTGTGTGTGTATATAAAAATATATGTGCATAGATACACACAATTTGTATAAACCTGAAACTGAAATTGTCAACTTTTAAATTGTTTTTGGTCCCTGTTTTTCTGGATTAGGCAGAAAGGAAGTTTTAAGTGTGCAAGTTTTGCATTTTGGTGTTTATGTTTTTCCTTTCTCTGGTGCTAAGATTTAAGCGCCTGGGTTTCACAGGGTACTTCTGAGGAGGGAAAACAAAAATAAGATGAACAACATGAAAATTTTGACAGTAATTATTACAAAATTTCAAATGCAAATCTGCTTCTGAAATGCTGCTTTTCTCAAGACTGCAAGCCTGTGACTGGCCTTTGTAAATGACTTTACTATGTACAAGTGTCAGAACCCACATTCTGGAAGCCATAAATACTTTATGTATTATCAGATTTTAAAAATGAAGCAGTTGTAATGACATGTAAGTTTACATACCACCTAGGATCAAAACTAGGCTTTTAAATTCTCTTCAACAAAAGAAAATCTGGTCTAAGTAACCTTAGCGGAGACATCTGCATGGCATTCTCCTGCTTCATGACTCTGAGGGATCAGAAGATTCAAGTAACCAGGTTTCTAACTTACTACAAATTATAAGAATGGGAATTGAAGCACTGACATTCTTCCTATTGCAGTCATCTGATCAAACTCAACAGAGAAAAATTGTGCAAAGAAATACATGTACTGCTGCAGCAGATATATTATCACTTTGGAAGTATTACTACTTTTACATTTTTACAAGCAGAGAAACTTGAGCCAGGTATTACCTGCTGTGAGCAGATGAGGGAGATTCTACATAACTTAAGGATTACAATTATTTTTATTTATTTGTAATCAGAATCATATTCATATAATTTAAACTCATTTCTCAGAGAGCTTTTTATCTGCACTTAAGTGAACTAGCTGAAAAAGTGTTCCATTGTTGAAAGAACTGCTTGGAAGGACTCATCCAAAAAATATTGCTCCATCCTAGAAAATTATCTAAACAAACCTGACAGAACAAAAGTGCATAAGTAATTAAGTCTATCCAGATACAATCTTAATATAAAAAAAACAAATATATTTGATATAACAAAATTTCATTGTGGGCAATGGTAATAGGATTATTTAATTGAGAATGTTATTGAAGAGTTTATAAAAATGAGGGGCAGTTTAGAAACCAGGGCAATATTTCTCCATTGCTACTGTTCAAACGTTGCAAAATAGCCATATGTCTAAAACTGAAAATAAGTAATGGTGGATGAAAATTTTCTTATGAACTACAGCTTTTAGTTTCCTCCAATTAAGATGGAACTAAGGAAGAGATTCTTTGCATTTATTGGAGAATCAGCTTAAAATGGTTTCTCCAAACTTCTTTATCTGCTGAATACAATTTGTTTAAAAAATCAAATATGTAATTGATTAGAGTATGTATAGCATTGTGGATCATCATGTAAAAATTATTTGATATATAGTATTCCTATAATGAAATTTTAACTAACTCTAAATGCCTCAGGATAAAAATGAGAATATGATAGTAACACTCAATAGAATTCTCCCAGCAAAAAAATTTTGATAACATATTAAATTAAACATCCTAAATAAGGATTTGATTGCTCTTAAATTAACATTTCTTTTTAATTTATAATAATTTGATACCAATTAAAATACACGCTTGACAATTTAGATACATCTCCACTGTTCTATAGTGCAACTAAATAAATTTGGTTTTATAACAATTTTTTTAAGAACAAATTGTTGGTTAGTTACATTTGGATACTAAAAACAGAAAGATAAAACTTTTGAGATTAAGATGAACATGTTGTGTTTGCTTTCAAAAATGCACATTGAACTAAATTTTTCACATAAATACTTCAAAAATTTAGAAGTTGGTCACTGTGGTGGATGCACTTGACACTTTAAACAAGCTAGCCCTGACCTTGGCAGTTCCCAAAGGGGGAAAATGCCTGGGCTGTAGCTCCCTGCTGTTCCTCCTCTAGGTAAACCCCAAAGGAACAGAGTGACCCACAGATTTTCCAAGAGTCACTTGTCGAGGACCAAAGAAAGTTGTGGGAACAAGGAGTCTCATAAGTACCTTTTCCACTGTATACATTTTGATCACAAGCCAATCGCTTCTTTTCCAGAAATACAGCAGCAACATCAGAAGTTTAGAGAGCAGGGGAATCCTGTCTGTATCTCATGACCCAGTGGGAGAGTCACCCTTATACTTTTATGTCTTCAGTCTCTGTGTAATTCATTCTACCTTGATTCAAAGTCAATTTTCCTTTGTGTGTTTTTTTCATGCAGTAAGTAATAGAGTAAACCTTGCCACTGAGCTTTGTTAAATGGCACTTTAAAAATTTCAAATTAAAACCACATTTCTAATACCTTTGACAGTGATTCTTTGAATGAGTCTCTCTTTCACAACATTCATGGATCCAAACTCAAAATTCCGGAGAAATATAAAATATTTCATTTAAGAAAAAAACAAATTGTTTCTGTAGCCTTTGTTTCCCATGTATTACTGATCACAAAACTGATGGTTACTCAGCTGCATTTTCTGTTATGGTCAGCTAAGGCATGACAGACCAGTAAGGACTTTCTTTTCATGGCCATCACAAATTTCAGCTCAAAAGGGAAGAAATTTCGACTGTACATAGACTTCTGAAGTTTGGGCAACAGTTACAAAACTCCTTTATCCTGAAATAGTACCATGCCAAATTGTCAGATATGCTAGCTGGAACCATTGAGGATAAATATATATGATGTACAATACTATCCCAAATTCTGCTATTTAATCCTTAAGTTAAAATCCTTCCAAAGATACAATTCCCTCTGAATCAAAACATGCTCGGCATGCATTTCCTTAATTAAAATATTGATTTTTAAAAAGAAAATCTCCATTCCTTATTGTGTCTAGGGACATGTAAATAGGTGATGAAATATAATGTGCTTGCACTTGTTTGATAGAAGAAAAAACATCAACAACACATTACAAAGTTATTGTCAATGCAATTCAGATAGCCAGCAACTGTGGGGAAAGGGAGTAAGAGTACAAAGTTGTCTGAGCAAGAATTACTTCTTGTGGAGAGAATTAAGGGAAATAGCTGGGGAAACTATAAATTTGCTGTTGAAGAACAACAAAAACCGTGAAACCTTCTCTTGCCCACATGCTTCCAGGAATCACTTGCAGAATATATATGGTTATACCACAGGAATTAATTAGTCTAATGGACCCAATATGAAGCAGTAAAAAACCCCACAATATCAGTGATACTGTCCTGGTTTATTTTATTGAATTTCACACTCTGAGCACAAAGCATAAAGATAGAAAATGTATCTCCTGAAATATACAGGGCTCGAGAAGAGCAGCAGTCATATGGATAATTGGTGCTGTTAATGCATATGCTATGGATCCTGCACTCTACTCCTCTAGAAACATTGAAAAATAAAGCTAATTTTGGGCATTTGGGTTCATTGCTACCAGTGCATTCTGTTAAAAAATATAATCATTTCCTCTTCTGTGCTGCCTCACTGGATGCCTGATTAAAACCATTAATGCTCTCCTCCCTCCTCACAAGTCTAGACAACTCATGCCTAAAGAGAGAGAACCAGAGGGAGAGGACATTTCATAGTGGTACAGTATTCAGAGAAGTTACTTGTAATAAATCACACATATAAAACTTCTATTTGTAACTTTGCTAGTTAAAATCACTAACCAGTACTACTAACCTTGAACTTTGAAGTCCCTTATCACACACAAACACACACACACACACGCACACACACACACACACACACACTCTCTCTCTCTCTCTCTTCCTGTAGATGCACATTTTCCCAGTAAATTAAGTTGCAGAGAACAATTTCACATCTGAAAACACAACAGGAATGAGAGTGCTGCCAGCCATCTTTTACCTCAGGTTCTCTCTTTCTGGTGCAAGTTTATGAATAGACTTCCTACACCTTAAGATTTGTACTTCTACAGCTTTGAGGGCTTATCACCCCTCTGTTCTGTTTATGTTTGCAACAGCTGACACTTCATGGTATATCTTAGATAAATAGGAAATATAGTGAGGCAGAAGTAACCTCACAATGAAAGGGTATCTTAAAACAGTTAAAACAGTTAAAAACAGCATTTTCAGAGAAAGATAGGAAGAAGAAAAAGCAGAAGAAAACAAAAAATTGTGGTTCTGTTTACTTCTTATCAATATTTCCTGATTGAGGAGAAATGAGCAGCATGTTTATTGATACAGTCTGGCAAATAGTCAAAAATCTCTTGTTCATATTTATATTTCCCCAGATAATGAGGGAACAAAGCAGATAATTCAGGTTGTTTCCCAGGGCACATGCACTAAGAAAGGACATTTAATACAAGGTAGAGGTCAGCATTCCTTATCAGCAAGACCTAAAAAAGAAGAGCAAAGTGGGTCTAGACCATCACTTTTGGTGGGAAACTTAAAAAATTGTCTCATGTTCCCTTCCCATAGAATTTATGCTGTTATGCCATTAACATACCTTTATCTCTGAGACTTGTTCAAACACAGAGTGAGAATAAATATAATTTTAATCACCTGCTTTTTCATCTCATACTTGAAGAAGATACATTTTTCTGTAATTTCAAATGCTACCATGCAACAATTTTGGCAGTATTAGATTTACAGTTGCACTTAATAATCTTAAGGATCTTTTGCAACCTAAGTGATTCTATGATTCTGTGGACCTCCTAATAGTCATTAATGTCTAGGCAGCGTGTATATAACATTACCAAAAACATTGATGATGCAAGTAACGCAACCCAGAATTAGTACTTTAATAGATATTCCACAACTTAGAATTTGAGAGACTTGCCTTCATTTGAAATGTCTTTCAGAGGACTACAGCAAACACCAGCAGCTGGTCTTGCAGTAAATATCTTTCTTGCAGTTCGCTAATAAACCTTAACATCTACATCCTCTTTTCTACTTAGTCATTGAGTTTTAGAGATGAAGTGTGAACGGAACTTTAGAAATTTTATCCTTCTTGTAGATGTAATATACCAAAAATTTCTAGAATATTGCTAAATAAATAACAAAAATTATATTTGTTATTAACAACACCTTTTAATTTATTTGTTGAGAAAAATATCTGAATGTTTAATCATGAAAATACCACTTTTCTTGGTTTAATTTGGTCTATTGAATTGAAAAGAATTTCATGGTGTGAGAAATTTTGCCTTTGATATTTCTTTATGGATGAAAAGCTCTCATTGATATTCCCGTTGTGCCATCAGCTTATATTTTTCTTCTGTTGTGCTGATGTGTTGATTGTTTTCTGTATTTGGGTTTTGATTTGGGCTGCAAGAGATTTTAATAATAATTGAAAACTTTTTTTCAATCAATTTTATGTCTTGATAAATGACTTATCAAAAGCTGAATTTCTTCATGAGTGTATGACTTTCCATGTAACATCTTATTTTCAGGACTATTTATTTCAGTTTTCATTTAAGTATGACTGATTTTTTCCTGGCTTTCATCCTTTGGTTGGAATTGGGGGAATTTTTTCAGTTATTCTCTCCAGTCTGTCCAGTTGCTTGGGTAACCTCAGTTGTCATTCTGCCAAAACTGGAGATCAGCACGGCCTTAATGTATTCTACTCCCTTCCTGGGGTGTACTAGTGCTACCTAGGCACATATTAGTATTTTCTTACGGAACTTGGATTTCCTATGGGGTTCTGAAGGATTTCTGATATGTGATTTAAATATTCTTTTAGTTTTTCTGGTACAAATTGTTGGCTGGAATGTTAGAGAAAAGGACTTGGTCATGCTTTCTGCTCATGTAGTCCTATAGCAAATTAAATTGGCCAAATTCAATGAGATAGTCCCTGAATATAAAGATTCAGAAGCAAGTAAACAAACAAACAAACAAAAACATACAGGGATTTAGAATTGTAAATTCAATGATGAGTGGATACTGTGTTAACAGTTGTGAGAAGGAAGGAGAGGGAACCTCCAATAAACAAGGAATTAAGATATTTCAGGCAGGTTCACATAAAGGAAGTGCATTTGAAACATATGCAAATAGTGGAGGGGGAAGCAAATTTTATTTATTTACTGTTATGATATTCAGTAGGAAAATTGCACACATTCCTCTGCAAAAATATCATCCATCCCACTTCCCTAATGCATATGCATTATGTACCTTAAATAAACAACCATCTGATCCAACCATCTGAATGTGATTTAGCCCCAGTAGACTTTCGAGGCACTCTAACATGTATTTTCTGCTGTGTTTGATAGAATTCGAGATGACTGTTCTTTTGGCAGTGACCTTTAATTTGAATCTGTCTACCACAGCTATGCTGTTCCATAATCATTGTATCTTTACAAGCCTACTAGGTATTCCTATTTCCATCTTTGAATAAAATGAAGGAAAAAAATAATCTCTGAAATATTTACATGTCTCTTTGTTTTTTTATCATCTAAAATATTACTTTACTTTAATTACCAGGCTGAGAGAAAAGCATTTTTTCACATTAGGAGAACAGAAGCTACATATTTAAGACAGAAGGTACAGAAAGAAATATAACTGGAAAATGTCAAAATACACTTATTCTTTTTAACATTCCCATCTGACCAGGCTGGAACTTCCTTTGCTGGGGTGAACAGATTATCAGGAAAAGGCATATTATTTGTTTCTTCTCTTCTGCTTTCATTTTTATTGTCCTAATAAACGAACATTTGCATTATTAATTTTTAGAATGTACATGTATTATGCTTATAAGACTCTGTAAATAACTTTTCCAATAACTAATTTATGTAAGTTGAATACCACTTGCAAGTCAAAGTAAACTGGTTCTCAAAACCACCATATATGAAGGATAACATTCTGGCCCCTGGAAAAGCTTTTATAAAGTTTATTTGATCTATTTTGCATCATTTAAAAACTTAATTTCAGAGAACAGATGCTCAGTTGTTTCATCAAATGATCCTTAATGTCACTTTAGAAAAGCTTGTACTTAATACTCAGTATATTATAAAAGCAAAAGAAAAATTATTAAAAAAAGTACTTCGGACTCATTTAACTCCCAGTAAATGCAGATTTTCATTACCTTTTGGAAATCTATTATACTCTTAATTGATCCAGGCTAGTGCATCTGATTTTATTCTCCTGACTCTGAATCCTTCCTGTGAAATATTTTGGGTTTATGAGAATTGCTGACTCAGAAGTGAGATTTGCTGTAAGAAGGTTGATAGCTTGTGTCTACCTGCCTTAGTGACATAAATCATTGCATTCTGGATGATATAATTGATTCATGGAAGCTCTGTATGGATCCTATTCTGAAGAGTGCAAAGCAAGACTAAAAGACCTAGAACAGATATCACATTCAGCTATGTTAAAATCATTGCATGCTGTTTTTAGGATCAGGAATTTTGATATCGACCACATTCTGAAAAATATTGCTACAGTTTTCATGAAAGCTACCACAGAGGAAGTATTTGAATAATACTTGTGTAGGAAGTGTTTTAGAAGGTGTTTATGAGTTCTGAAAGAATAACCATATAGCATGGCTTATTAAAAGACTGATATTGATATTTCTATTTCCAAATGGTGGTCGTGTTGCAGAAATAGACTGCCGGGCACTGTGGTTTAAATTCTACTTGACAATACTTTAGAAGCAGTAAGTATACTCATATAGGGCAGAAATAACTTCCAGAAAGGCTTCAAGTTCAAGACACACTAGGAAATAGTATTGCAATATTTCCTTTTCTCAAACAGAATCAAATTAAGCAGAGAAAGAAAAGACTGGTAGGGGAATTATGACTAAGATCACAGAGTCAGCCTGGTTTTTCACCACCTGGTCATGAGCCACAAGGTACCACTCTATCTTGCTGACCATAAACAGCAGTTGAATGAACTATATTATCTAATGGCTTAATAAAATATAAACTTTGGTAATCTTATCTGAGAAACTCCATGTTGAATGCAATATGTATTCTGGAAAACCTTTCATGAAAAAAGGTTGAGCAACATTTTTTGCCTTTTCCATTATGGTTGCTTACCATATGTTATCTTAGAGAAAATGGAAAAGCTTCGATTCTCTGGTTTACAATATTAAAAAAATTCTTATGTTCTTTTCTCTTTCAGTAACGCCTTCTTGACTGCTTTTGGATGCCATAGACAAAGACTTTTTTGATGGACTGGTTAAATGATGTGCAGTTTGCCCTTAGCAGTGAAGGTGATAATTACACAGAGCACAGCTTCTAAGGAGTAAGAATATTCTCACGGAAGAGGTCTCAGAATAAAAAAATCAGTTATGTGTTGCTCTCAGTAGCATTGGGCCTGTCTTCATTACTGCCCCATCACTCTTCTGAAATTGATCCCATTTCATCCACTTTAATGAAGTTTAACAAAAAATGTTGCTGAAGAATTTCAATGTCGCCTTCCCTTTCAGACTTTCTTCAGAGCACTGAAAATAGCACCTACTGTTCAATAAAGTAAGCAAAGTGAAGGGGCTAGCAAAATTTAAGTTCTAAAGTTTTCTTTTATTAACCAGAATGTTCACAAAGGATTTTTTAAAGTTAATTTTATTTCACAATAAAAGATTTTTATTCTACTTAGTAATTCTAGGAGTATATCTTATGCCTTATAACATAAAATTACATTTATGGCCCAGTCACATGATTTGCTGATCACATAATATTTTATCTTTTCCTGTGTTGATTATCTTTGCTGTAGGAGAGATAATGTTGCCGGCATGTCAAAAGAAAACTAAAGTTGAGGTGAAATTTCTGCTTTTTTCTTTTATTTAAGTTGTATTTTTGAACTGTCTATTACAGATTGGAATAAATAACATGAAAGATAACATCAAAATCTTGAGGCAACATCTCGCAAAGTCATAACAGGGGAAAGGCCCCAAAGATTTACCTGATTTTCTCAAATAATAATGTGTTCTTTAATATCATCTACCAGACTTTTTCCCCTGAACAAACTGTTAATGTGGAAGTTTCTTTCAGAGAGAAACCCAATATCTTCCTGAACCACAGCCCAGAATGAAGAATGACAAATTGTTCAATGCAGTGCAAATGCAACAATGCTCAAAGCAAAATCCCTTTAGTAGCTCCCAGTGTTATATAGCTTATCTGCTAGGGTACCATATGCTGGACAAACAACAACATTCAACACAGCTGTTCAATCATATGCCAATACCAACTATCTCCAGAAAAATTACTAATACACTACTCAAATGACAATAGCCTTATTATGTCCACATATTTTTATACTATAAATGTAAAAATTGAGAATTTGGAATTAATGTATAATTTCTGAACTCATAAACACATGCTAATGAGCTGTCAATAAATCATGTAAGCAACGTGCATTTCTCATGCTATATTCCTTTCCTCTAGGGATCCTTAATTTTGTTTAGTAAGAACAATACTATTTTGCAGAGGAAAGGAGGGATGAAATAATTTTTTCTCAGTTTCAATTCATACTTTATTTTTTTTTGTTTGTTTGTTTGTTTGCTTGTTATACCCATATTGTTCTTAAAACCCTAGTACTAGGGTTATGTTCTTTATAAAGATACAGGATTTTGAAAAGTGTAAACGAGAAACAGTCAAAATGTTTAAATAAGTAAGAAGACAATGGCATACTTATTCTAGAAAATCTTGGTTTATCTATAGTCTGGCTGGTGAGGGAAATTTTCAAGCCCAAATGGTCTCATGCTGATTCTTCATTACTTATATTGGGCTATAGAGGGGAAAAAAAAAAAAAAAAGAAGAGAAAAGAGAAGAGAGACGAGAAAATAAAGGCCTCTTTCTCACTGCAAATATCTGCCCATTCGACATCTATCTTATAAAATATTTATAATCAGTTCTGTCTTGGGATCTTGAGATTTGCTCTCTCCCAGTGATATTTGATAAGAGGTATTGTATCATTTCAGTATTGCCTCCAAGGATTAGATTGGGATAGCAGTATTTGCACAAATACAGTTTAAGCATCTACAAATCATTTTACACCAGAAATCCACCACAGAATTGATATAGAACAGAACAAATGAGCCTGAGTAAACACAGAAATACACATAAAGCATGATCTTCCCTCCCTGGCCCTGCTGAATATTTCCTTTACTTTTTGGAAATATGTGGAGTATATTTCTCCATTTCCATTGTAAAAACTGGCTCATGAGATTTTGCAGTGAAGACAACTACCTTGGAAAGAAAACCTGTTGCATTATTTTATAAAACTAAAATCACGGTTTATGACAAAGAAATAGTGCAGCAGTGGTCCTAGCAACAACCACAATCAGCACTGTGCAGTTGGGTGCATTTGCCTGGACAAAAAAAAACTTAATTTCACCAGAAGCTGTAAAATATTGTTTAGGCATGAAATTATTGAACTGTGAAAGAAGTTCTCTGTACATACATCCATCCTGAGAAGTACACACAGGGATGATTGGCTTAGCTTGACCCTCTAATGGTATTCTGGATTTAAAATAAATCTGCTGAGAGGGTGGTAATGGTAAAAGTTTCTGGGTTTGGTACTTTAATCTTTTATATCAGAATAAAACCAAACAAAAGAAAAAAACAAACAAAAACACAAAAAAGCCCCTAAGGAATATGCAGACAAAAAAATTTGTTTTAATTGTAAAATCCTGAAAATCCAAGATTTATTATTAGATAAAACCCTCAACATTGATCCTGAATTTCAGCTCAAAGTTTTTTAAGTGGAACTGATGATCTTCATGGTATGTCTAAAATGAAAATTCTTGGTTTAGCTTTACAAATATACAGACTATAATAACAATGTAAATAAAAAAATATTTAATTGAAACTGGCTATGACCTGTGATATGTGAAGAATCAATGCAATTTCATTTTTAGCAGAATTTTTAGTCACTTGTTTGGATTATCCCTCTGTCCACCTCCCTACAAAGATTTTACCTTTAGTAAAAATCTAAAAAATATTAGCATTCAAATTTCAAATTTTAATTTAATAGTATAAAAGGGTTTTTCTAGAATCAAAGATCTTCTGTCCTGAAAATTCTTTGATATATTTTGAATGTTCTGAATTGTCTTTATTCATCACTTTGGAATATTTTTTTTCTGAAGACTTTAACCAGCCTACAAAGTATAAGACATTATCCTTAATCAAGGCAAATGGAAAAGTTTTAGAATGCCTCAGGCTCTGCAGGTCATGCCAGAGTTTTATTGCTCCTTCAGATGTGTCATTTTCTAAGTCCAAATGAGGACATACAGAGTCTATTTCCAATTCTGATTCTAATACAAGAACTTTAATAGTCTGAAGCAATATTCCATAGAGCCACAACACAGGGAAAGAAATTCCTGGCTGCTATGAAACCCTCTCTACCTCATAGCACAGCCCACATTTTCATGCAGTGTTATTTTCTTTTCCAATTTAAAATTACATCCTCGGAGGGCTGTGTTAGAAAGCAGCAGTAGGAGCAAATGCCAGTGTGAGAGAAATCCTTCCCTGAATTGGGTTGACATTGTCTCAAACAGACAGCAGGCCAGCAGTCCCACACCATTAGTTGCAACTCACAGCTTTCTCTCATCCCTGAAGTACAGGCAACAGGATAAACTGAAGCAGCCTAAATCATAAATACATATTTTGAAAATGAAATTTAGATAACTAGGAAAAAAAATCAATATTTTAAAACTCTGTTCCTGGTTTTCTTATGTGACTTATATCCCCCTCTTAAATTTCAGAAAGCTCTTCTTTATGAAAAATGTTTGTCACACAGAGAGGTCCTAGGTAGTCTCTAAATGATTTCTGTATTTTGTTTTTGGTGCTAGACTCTTCAGAAAGAGGGAGAGAGAGGGAGTCTTTGTTTTATCCCAGAATACAATTAAATTATCTTCATGTCCAGGGATTTCTTCTTTTGCCCATAGCTGAAAATAAACAAAATGCCTCTACTTATTTCCTGAACTTTTCTACATGATGAGCCACTGCTCAAAGAATTTGCAGACATTTATTCACAAGAAATTTGCAGATATCTTTCAAGATGAAAAAGAGTAAATTCAGTAAGACAGAGCTGAATTCCTAAAGTTTATATCTGTGTTTGGAGGAAGGGAAATCCTTACATTTCTTAGAGTTTTGTGCAAAACAAGTTGCATTTTGAACTTTCTTTGACTGTAGCATTTGTTACCAAAAAAAGAAAATCTTATTGGCTTCCTGTTCCCCTATCAGAATTAATCTTTAGCAGAAAATCCATTCTAGATAAACAACCTTAAAACTGGGCTGTTGACACTTTTATCTTCATAATTAAAGGAATTGTTTTGCCTCTTTCCTATATGGATGTATAAATGTATACCTATGAAAGATTTTTCGCTGGTCTACCTTAATAAAAAAAAGTCTAAGAAATAGAGCAGATTGCTGAGTAATTTAACAGGAAGACAGGCAATGGCAGTGCAGTTTTCATTTAAGTCTGCAGTTGTGCATACATAAAATCCTTCTGCCATTGTTAATAGTATCAAGAAAAAGTTTCAAATTACTTAGGATATTTTTTAAAATGGAATATCACATTCCTTTTGTCCTCTCTTAAAATCCTGCGATCACTACAAATAACCCTTTTGCAGGATGTTCATTCCCCTTTACATCTATATAAGAAACAAACAAACAAGAATTTCAGTAAGAGGAAAGAGAAAATAGTGTCAATGTGGCAAAGAAAATAGAAAAGAGTCTGTGCAAACAATACATGAAAAATTACCCTTGAGGTCCCACAATGGTGTTCTGAAATTGCTCAGATCCAGCAACGTGCCAAGGGCTGCTTCAGTGACCTATTTTGGACTGTGGAAACAACCAACCCTGAGTTAAAGACAGGTCTGGGAGACACTGCAGTTCCTTCCTAAAAAAATGCTTTTGTATCTGCATACTTTTGTACAACTCAGATATACTCCAGCTTGAGCCTTAAAGGCAGAAATTCTTAAGTGTGCATTTTTCATGTACAATCCAATCTACCTTCTAATTTTTATTGCTGTAACATGTTTACAGAGACCTATATCTGTCTTACAGACAATATCCAAGCCACTATTTCCGTTTGCAAACCTTTTAATCTGTGGCAAATGAAAGCAATAAAATATTGTGGTCTATTAGGATTATTCTTCAGAACAGGAAAAAGAAGTTACTTTATTTTTTTCTGATTTTTATTGTTGATTGGAATTTAAAAGAAGTATGTACAAATTCACCCAAAAAGATTAACATAACAGACATAAATCTGCCAGTTTCATTTTACTGGGTGCATTATAGTAGTACTTAAATCCTTTATTGGCAATGTCTGTACTAGTAAATTAACATGCACAAGGGAATGGGAAGAGACAATGCCCCAGAGTCACTGCTACTATTACCTTGGTAACACAGATGTTTGCACAGACCATTGCTGAGCATAGTTCAGGGGACAACACTGCCCAAACCAATTCCAAAAGGCAGTGTGAAGGCACTGTAGTTCCAGAGATTTAGCCATCTGGATATGAGCTGTGAAATGACATTTGTTCTCAGAGCTAGAGAGTGCTCTCTGGTTTGCTTCCTTTAATAATATAAATATAATTGTTACAGACTTGTATATTGGTACAGCTAAACTAAATTGCACCTATCTTGAGAAGATAAAGGTCCTAGTATAAAAGGAGAGCAATAAAAGGAATCTCAGAAAAGATCCTTGGAATTTGTGCCAAAACATGGTTCTGCTGCCTCCTGTTGTCTGGATGTGGCAGAGATTTATGACAATTCTGATGCTGGTAGTGGGCCATTAGTTTAGCCAGTTATGCTTTGATTCTTTGATTCCAGATCTAACACCTGATCTAACTGGGAGTATTGTTACATACCATTTGCTCCTCTTTATCTTTTTCCTTTTCTTTTTTTCACATTTGCACTATGAGAGATAAGCATGGTGCAGACAACAAAACAAAGCCAAAACAAAAGCCCGAACAACAACAGTAACATCAGACTAAAACAAAAAACAACCCATGACAAATACGTAGGATGTGAAGGAAGAGAAGCTTGTTCTGAGGAAAGAAGAAAAGTGAAGCAGGATTGACTACACAAGACATTGGACCAAAATCCAAATAATAAAGAGCTGTATCTGTGGAAGGGAAAAAAACCCTCTTAATGTCCTGGTTTTAAAGGGTTTTATAACCCTTTGCTTTCCCTACTGGAGACTGTAGAGCAGCAAAGGATGTGTGAAAAGCCCTCTGCTCCTAGGAAAGTCCTTCTGTCAAAAGATTCTTGCTGTGCTGTATGTTTTCTTTGTTGTAGAAGGAAATGTCACAGGGACTTATATATTCCAAGGCGAATGTATAACACTTCAGAGAAAAGCACACAGGACAGTTCATAGAAAGAGAAATTGAAGATTTATATAAGTTGTACTTTGAGATTTGCCTGCTTTAAAAAAAATCTGCTTTAAAAGCACAGACAATCTGAATTTCCTTGTTACTTTGGTTATTTCAGATAGCTAACCTACCATTTTTCTACTACGTTTGATATTTATGGTTCACCTCTAAATCCTCTAAATATAAGGTATTCCACTATCTCCTTCCATGCAGATGTGATGTTTCTTGGGGGAAAAAAAGAGTTTCAAAAACACAAACAAAAAAGGCCTTTTAAAAAACCTTCACGATTATTCTCCTCACTGTACTGTTTCCTGTACTTTCCTTTCCCCATCTTGCTTATTTTCCATTTCTCTTCCCTCACTGTCTTTGCACATCCCCAGTGACAACAAAATATTTCATTTTTTCAGTCTTATTTCTTTTTCTGGATTCCCGTAATAACTTCTTACTTAGAGTTGCTCTTCTCTCAATATCATACTTCCTGTATTGTTCTGTATCCCCCTCTGTCTTTACACTCTTCTGGATATTTCGTTCTGTCTAGTTGATATTTCTCTGCATTTTTTTTTCTTAGTTTTCTCGTTTCCTTTCTCAATGTGTAAAGCTTCTACTTCAACCTTAGGATCATATCTTTTTAGTAACAACAGATACTATTCATTTTTTAGGGTATGTTGTGGGCAGAGTTTCATCTCTGGGATTTTTTGTGCTTTCAAGTTACAAGAGGGAAATCTACTGTTTACTATGAGTAAAATCACGCAATTACAAGTTCAGACAGAGCACATTGTGCTGGGGTTTTTTTGATATATTGTTTATACAAAAGTATCTGCTCTTTTTCATATCTACACTATTTCAATAAAAAATTAATTATCTGAAAAATCCTTGTGCCCTTATCAAGCTTGTTCTGTAGGCTAGCATGGAGTGAAATACACAGAGTCTATCATCTCATGCATCTACAGGAGGGACACACCAACTGATAGATCGTTAAGTATCTATAATCAATAAATAAAGTAGTCTAAAGAACATCTGTGATCTTATTTACCAAACTTTGGGTGACTAAAAATAAATCTTTTATTTCTTACATGATTGGCAAGGATTGAAAACCATCTCCAAATTTTTTATTCTCAAGCTTGCTTTATCTGTGTTCAGAAAGAATTTGGTTGCTTGATGTTCATAAAATGTGAGCCATAGAAGACATGACAAAGGAGCCCCATCTGTAAATCGGTTTCTTGGCTGTATAGGCTATGCAGGCAGGCAGTTGCTGCAATTAGTATTTAGGAATGGACTCACTCGGTTAAACAGTACAGGTGTTCTGTAGAGATGAAGGCAAATCAGTCAAATTTCATTTGAGAATTTATAGCTAAGAATGAGAAGCTATACTCTTCATCAAAAGCAATGTGGCACAGGTCGAGGGAGGTGATTCTCCCTGTCTATTCCACTCTTGTGAGAACTCCCCTGGAGTGCTGCATCCAGCTCTGGGGTCCCCAGCATAAGAAGGACGTGGAGCTGTTGGAGCAGAGAAGGGCCACAAAGAGGATTAGAGGCTCTCTCTCCTCTGAGGACCAGATGAGAGAGGTGAGGTTGTTCAGCCTGGAGCAGACAAGGCTCCAGAGACACCTTAGAGCCCCTTCCAGTACCTAAAAGGAGTTATGAGAGAGCTGGAGAGACACTCTTTACAAAACAGTCCTGGAGTGACAGGACAAGGTCTAATGGTCTAAACTAAAGGACAGTTAATTTAGATTGGATATATAAGAGTGGTAAAACCCTGGCACAGGTTGCCCAGAGAGGTGATAGCTGGCCTGTAGAGAAACCCTGAAGGTCAGGTTGGACAGGGTCTCAGCGACCAGATCTGGTTGAAGAAGTCCATGTTTATTGCAGGGAGGTTGGACTAGATCACCTTCAAAGACTACCCACCAATGCAAAGCATTCTATGATTTTATGATCATCAAGGACACGTTAGCTTAGCTAGTATGATATAAACACAATACATTATTTACTCATCAACATGTATTTTTTTTAGGAGTCTTAAAAGGCTGAGCATCATGATATCATATTATTTTAAGATTGCAGTAGGTTTATAAATGACTGGTTTTCTTCTTCATTCAGATAAAACACATTGTGTATATATATACTATATTTTTATAATAGAAGTTTTTTTCCTTTTTTTTTTGCTAACCTTTCTCTTACTGAATGTCATATATGATTACTAAAGACAAAATTTCACTTTGAAGTCATCCAGAAATAATGCCTATAAAATAATCTTGCAAGAAGTATGACAGACATATTTTGGATTTTCAGTCAAAATATTCCATCAGTGTCAGATTGACTAGAAAGTATTTGTCCTAGATTTGCCTCCACAATGATTTGCATACAGTCTGCAGAAGAAGCTTTCCATTGTGGAGATCAATTATCAGATATCTTATTTACAGTGTTTGGGGTGGAGAACATGGTAAAAAGAATGTGTGGGAGCACAAAGTTACTTCTGTGTGTCTTTATTGTCTCAAGCCCTCACATTTACTACCTGTTTGATATTCAAATATTAAGTAGATTTGCCTTTGCCAGACTTTCTACTTGATAGGAATGTCAAGTCTTATATCAAATTCTTTGAGAACTGCAAAAAGCGAAACTCAAGTAGTATTTGTAAAGGCAAAAGAGAGAAGTTTTTAAAATCTTTACCCCTTTTACAATAAACCTTTATTTATTTTTTTTCAGTGAGAACAGGGCTTCCTTCATTATCAGATGT
>JANRGV010000073.1:51257356-51273411 GCA_024734035.1 Alethe castanea
GCACAGGTTGCCCAGAGAGGTGATAGCTGGCCTGTAGAGAAACCCTGAAGGTCAGGTTGGACAGGGTCTCAGCGACCTGATCTGGTTGAAGAAGTCCATGTTTATTGAAGAGAGGTTGGACTAGATTACCTTCAAAGACTCCCCTCCAATGCAAAGCATTCTATGATTTTATGATCATCAAGGACACGTTAGCTTTGCTAGTATGATCTAAACACAATACTTTATTTACTCATCAATATGTATGTTTTATTAGGAGTCTTAAAAGGCAGAGCATCATGATATCATATTATTTTAAGATTGTAGTAGGTTTATAAATGGCTGGTTTTCTTCATTCAGATAAAACACATTGTATATATACTATATTTTTATAATAGAAGTTTTTTCCTTCTTTTTTTTGCTAACCTTTCTCTTACTGAATGTCATATATGATTATTAAAGACAAAATTTCACTTTGAAGTCATCCAGAAATAATGCTTATAAAATAATCTTGCAAGAAGTATGACAGACATATTTTGGATTTTCAGCCAAAATCTTCCATCAGTGTCAGATTGACTAGAAAGTATTTGTCCTAGATTTGCCTCCACAGTGATTTGCATACAGTCTGCAGAAGAAGCTTTCCATTCTGGAGCTCAATTATCAGATTTCTTATTTACAGTGTTTGGGATGGAGAACATGGTAAAAAGAATGTGTGGGAGCACAAGGTTACTTCTGTGTGTCTTTATTGTCTCAAGCCCTCACATTTACTACCTGTTTGATATTCATATATTAAGTAGATTTGCCTTTGCCAAACTTTCTACTTGATAGGAATGTCAAGTCTTATATCAAATTCTTTGAGAACTGCAAAAAGCGAAACTTAAGTAGTATTTGTAAAGGCAAAAGAGAGAAGTTTTTTTAAATCTTTACCCCTTTTACAATAAACCTTTATTTATTTTTTTTCAGTGAGAACAGGGCTTCCTTCATTATCAGATGTGACACCAGAAAACATGCCAGTGCAGTTTTATGCTACATTAGCACACTGACCTCCTAACGGACAGGAATTCTGCCTTTGATGTTTAAAGGTCATTAGCTTCCTACTAAGTTTCTTTTTTTTTTTTCCATTCTGCTCTTTTACATAAGTGTTTAACCTTGAATTCATAGGTTGCTTTTTCATCATGCATGAATATTTAACATTGAATTCACTGCCTGTCATTTTATAACTAGGGGAAAGACTTTCAGCTATTAGCTTTACCCAACTGAAGGACAAGTTTTGTCTCCATTTATCAAATCTCTAATTATATCCCCCCCATTTTAATTTGGAAATGGTTTTGTTAAACAAAAATATAAAATATCCAGGTACCAAGGGTTAATAAGAAATGGCAAAGTGACTCCTTGTAGGGCAACTTGGCAAAGCCTTCTAGCAATATACTTTTACTCAGATCTCAAATAAAACAACAATAGTCAGCACTTAATGAATTTATATCACATTTTATGTCTTTCTGCACATCACTTGATGTTTTGTTGTCTGCTGTTGCTTTTAGAGATTTCCCTTGTTGGTAATGTTTTTGTGTTTCTACCAGGTCTAATTTGGCTTTCAGCTAAGCTTTTGAATTTTTTATAATAAAGTAATTTACAGATGCTAGAAGATAAATTAGCACTGCAAATGCAGTTAAATTGCATAATCACGCAGATTGATTTTGTGTTAGCCTTTGAGATGTATAGATACCTTGTGGCATCTCTGTCAAGAAAAGGCAGTGAAAGCAAAAACCTTTCAATTACTCTGGAAAACAAGGAAAAATATGTCAAAGGACAAGAGAAATAGCGCAGCTGTTTGACTGAAATGCTTGTGGTTTATAATGTTCAATATACAGGTAGCATTTAATATTGACATTAAGAGTCTCCCCACACAGCATACGCCACATAATACTCTCTCACATAAAGCTCAATTTGTATGTACAGCAAAGGGAGGGATTTATTTGTTTGGTTGGTTGATTTGTTTTGGCATTATCATTGATTTGGAAGAAAAATAATAATAATGAAGACTTCAGTGACTTTTGCCGATTTGTTCTGTTCAGAGGAGACTTCTTGAAACAATTAGGGCATCCCAGGATTAGTGTGATCAGGAGAATATGTCCAAGAACATGTGCAGAATGTGGAATTATCCCTCTAATAGATAAAAGCATTTCAGTTAATGAAAGGAGCTTTGAAGTTTAGCATGAGAAAAAGTGCAATTTAGCTGCTAACATCCTATGAGCAGAACATTGTCACTTGCAGGGACAGTGAGTGGTAATCACAGCTTTGTTTCAGTATGTTCTGTGTTGCAGTCATGGGGAGAGATATGCCAAGAATTTCAATTCATGAGATAGGACTTTTACAGATTTTAAGTATCAAATCCATGATCCAAACACATTGCCTTTAACTGCTGGTTAAGGCAGTAAACATCCCTGTATTTATCACTGGAGAGTATAAACTACTTCAATCTGCAAGTAAAACTTTCATAATAATTAATTTTACTACCTTCAGAAAAGCTGAACTTTTTGTTGCATATTCACAGTCGTAAAGCCACAAAAATGAATGCAGGACAAGTCCTGGTGATGTAGATAATTGAACAACACATAAGTGATCTGAAAGCAGCTTGCAATTAATAACTTACTAATGTTCACTGCAAGTCACCATCACAGGTGACACTCAAATGCACTGATCTCGCAGTCTTGGAGCTTATGTTTTGTTAATGTTGTCCTTTCAGAAGAAGATGTATGAGTTCGTCATGAAAGGGAGGTAAATCACAACTTTGTATAGAGCCCAGAACAGCAAAGAACACAAAAACAGGATAAGAATAATGGGAGAAAAGTTTTCAAGGCAAATACAAGACCTGGTCAAAAAACTTGCAAAAGAATAAATTCAAAAATAAATAGTTTGGTAAATATATCTTCAAAAACAGGACAGTGAAGGCAATGTCATGTAAGGCAATGCATGGGAAATGGAGAAATGCCTGTGTACTGTGACTTACAGAATTAGGTTTATTCAGTTTTTCCTGGAACTATAAGACAGTTCATATATAGAAATAACATTTTCTGATGGACATTTCACGATTGGATGAGAATTAGATTTTGTCATACATTTGCACTCATTTATTTTGCTGTTACTTAAAAAAAAATATTACCTTTGATTCTTTGTCTTATATTTAGTTCACTAACAGTTACAGAGAAGAAATTCAATTAATAGCGTACAAACATTAAATGGCAACATATGTATTTAATAATATGTTTATGGATAATTGGCAGCAATGTATCTTGTGTAAGTTGTTGACAAGTTTCAATAAAACTCTTCTCAAAATGAAGAAAGAAAAAGCAATGTGACATTTGTACCTCTAACATTCTTATGTTAAATATGTTGGTCGATATGATGAAAGCTTTGAGTGTTTCTGAGAATATGCTAATAAATAAATTACTTATAATTGAAATGATAGGGCAAAAGGAACTTGTTCTCTGTTATGGCATGTGAAAGATCATTTACAAAACCCCAAACAACTAAACACCTGAAATGTTAACATTTTCTCTCAAAAAATAGTTTAAAGAAACAGTGTACCCTGTTTAATTTAACTAATTTTTCCATCAAATAGGAGTAAGTTTATGTAAAATACTGTGTAAGCATGAACTACATGGTACCATTTAAGGTACCATTAAGCTGTAGATTCACATATATTTTAATATTCTGACTTAGAGCCTGAAATCAAATTGGAGAATTTCCTGCATGTTCAAGGTCAGTTTTAAAAGGATACCTTCTGCGTCAGAACCTGTGCTAAGCAGATTTTTGCATGTGAGGCAAAGGACCATTTATATTTAAAGGAAACAAACCACCATTTTATATGAAAGGTGCTTTATAAATACATGGATATAAGTTAGGGAGATATATAATTGTCAGCCAAGATGAGCCTCAACATTTGGAAATAAGAAAGTTAGAGATTTTTCTACTTAATTTAATGCATCTACCCTTTTTAAAACATTTAGAGCCTAAAGTCAGATTGTTTTTGTTCTGCAGGGAAACACTGACACAGACCAAAATGAACATACCCAAACAAAAGGGAGAGACAGCCTCTGAATACAGCAATGCAAGGAAAGAGAAAGAATGAAAGAGAAAATGTCTCTCAAGGTTACTATTTCACTGTTTCCCTAGACTCTCTGCAAATGAATATTGTCTAAAAAAAAAAAAATTCCTGGAAAGGAAACTGAAGTAAAGCTGGAATGAATAGAACCATAGAAATACAGAATCATAAGTAATTTATGTTGGAATAGCTAATTGAGTCCAAATATTAATCCAGCACTTCTAAGTCCACCACTAAACCATGCCACATCTACATGCCTTTTAAATTCCTTCAGAGACACTGACTCACACGTAAAAGAATCATAGAATCACAGAATGTTTTGGATTTCAGGGGTCATTCAAATATCACCGAGTGAAAGCATCTCTGCTGTTAGCAGGGACACCTAGGTCAGGTTGCTAAAACCCCATTCCCCATGAGCTTGAACACTTCCAATGACAAGGCATCCACGGCACCTCTGAGCCAGCTGTTGCAGTGTAACACCCCCCTCACTGTAAAAAGTTCCTTCCATTTTTGAAATTAAAATCCACCCTCTTTCAGTTTAAAATCATTGCCTCTTGTCCTGTCACAAATGAACTTTATAAAAAGTATCTCTTTAACTGCTGAAAGGCCATGATAAGATTTGTTTTTGCTCTTCCCAACTCTCTAACCCTTTCTTTGCAGTAGATATTCCAGCCTCCTAATTTTTTTGTGGCTCTCCTCTAGCCTTGCTCTAACAAGGCCTTTTCCTTCTTTTCATGAGGGCCCCAGAGCTGGACGCAGTGCTCCAGGTGGGGTGTCATGAGACCGGGAGGCAGAATCACCTTCCTTGAACTCCTGCCCAAAGTATTTTAATGCAGTCAAGAACATGGTTTACCTTCTGGGCTGTATCTGGAATGTGCATCAACAAGGAAGAGTCAGTGCGGAAAGATGATGAAAAATATAAAAGAACGCTTGGTAGAAAAGGAAACAAAAAAGGGGTCTAAAAAGATAGAAAAATATTTTGCTACTTTTGAGGCGGGAAAGAATCATCCCTTCAGCCTTAGTACTTGCACCAGTTAGTTAACCATTCAGGGCTAAGCATCTAGAGCTACTGGTTCTCTTTTATAAGTGCAGATTGGTAGGCATCCTCCAGAGAGATCATTGCCCCTTCCATCTTTTCTCAGGCTGCCATGAATCGCCTTCCAGAGAGGCCTCTCTTCACTGAGAACAAAGGGCTTGGATAACAAACTTAAAATTAGGTTATAACCAACCTGTCTGTATATTACAGTTGTCACCACACTCTCTTTCTGACAGAGAAAATAAATTTATATAGAAATTATAGATCTCACCATTGTGATGGGATAGGACTGTATCTTTATGACAAAAATGGCACTATGTTACTTTTTGACATCATGCTCTGTCAGCAAGAGCATATTCTAATTTCTTTGAGGAGTTTCCAGCTCAATGTATATCTAAAACACACTTGTTAGTGAATATGCTATTGCAGAGAAAGTTCACGTAGTGGATGAGGGATAAAGACTCTGAACAAAGATGCCAAAAATGACTTCCTCTACTAGTCCTGAAAAAAATCCATTTAGACATTTTGAAAAGCACCACTCCCTAGAAATATTTTTTTTATCAGAGAACAGTGTGGTTTTGTTATATATTTAACAGTTTAAAAGAAAAAAAAAAAACCAACAAAACTATAAAGGCTTGTATTCTATCAAATCTCGACTTATTAAGAAAGCATTGGTAAAAGTACAAAATCTGCCTATTCAAAGCAATTATTTGCAAATTGAAAACCTTTTGGACTAAGTTTATTATATTCCTCTTTGAAGTAAACTATGTTCTATGCTAATTTAATTACTGTTCTATTATTTGGACTCTTGCTATTTTTCCGTACACTGGAATTTTCTATCTCCGTGCTGAAATAAACACAATATAATATATAGTTTAAATTTTTGTCTGTGGAACTTTATTTTTTTAGTAATCAGTAAACATTAGTCCATCACTTCTGAAAGAAATTTTTCTCTGATCCCCTTGTCAGCCTCGTCAACCCTTTTCTATGAAGAAACTTTCAAACTATCAAAGCTGAACTTCCCCTGGTGCCACTGAGGTAATTTCTCTTGTGCTATTACATGTAATTTGGAAAAGAGACTGACATCCACCTTGTTGCAACCTACTTTCCAGCAGTTGTAAAGAGTGATACGACTGAAAGTGTTCTGTGATGAAATTACCTTTATTTCCTCATTGACTATAAGGACAAATTTAAGTATCTGGCTCAGACTTTGTTTACTTCATAATTTAGACTTGCTTTTAAAGAGATAAATCTGAACCAGCATCATAAACATCCACTACAGACATGTCAAAATTTAGGCAAAAATGTATTATTTTAAAGAATAAAATTTAATAATATGTCAGATAGGTAAGATAAAATAATTTTACATTTTCTGGCATTCATATAAATTTGATCAATATTTCTCATATTAAGCAGTGTGATGTCTTGAAACAGTGATTTTCTTAATGACAGATGATTAAAGGAGACATATCAATTAAAATAATTTGGTTTCCTAAAAGGGGTTTGTCTTATAGCCCACATAGTCCATGAAAATTGTGATCACTGGAATAAACAATTCTATAAATTTCTTCTTTTTTCTCTGTCTGTTTGGTGTTTTGTTAAATAGAAGAAGGTAATAGTTTTAAGTGAAAATTGGCAGGGATCATTTACGTTCTAAAGAAGTAATTTTATGCTAAAGGGTAGTATACCTGAGGTACCTTGACCTTCTTGAAATTACAGGGACTTGTATTTAATTTTTGATGCATGTGCATAAGTGACATTATTTATCATTAACTTTTATTTCAGAAATGGCAGACTTTCTTATAAGTGGCTGTATGAATAAATAGCATTTCCTCAAAGATTACAGTAAACATACTGTCAAAGAATACATTATGCACACTATTGTATAAGAAATATGGCATGTCACTGTAGCAGGCTACAAACTGCTTAAATATAAATCAAGCACTTTCTGAAAAGGAATAGAAAAAAGCAGATTAATGTATGTAAATGAGAACTCCAAACACCATTTTGTTTCATCTCCTCTGAACTTAACAAGTGACATCACAGATATATGCACTGGTTTATTACAGGGTAGTTTCTAAAGCTCATTTCATTAAGAGATTTCATGAAAAGTATGACATTTGAGAATTTTTTTTTTTGCTTGGTTTTGTTTTATGATAATCAATATGATTGTGCAGGAATAAATGCAACTTTTGTTATTTAATCCACACTGGGAAGTGTGCAGATAGTTTTATGAAAAATTGATTGCTGTGTAGGGGTGAAGGAACAAGAAATCATACAAGAAACCATACAAGAAACCTTGAGCAGAAGAAAGCTGGATATTAGGAAAGCTAAAATATGGAGAACACGAGCTGGTTCACCAAGAAGACCAAGAGGAGAGAAGAGAGCATTTTCATTTAGCAGCAGTTCTTGGCATATAAGAGGGAAAAAAAAGAAAATGAGATCAGGACAACTGAGAGTCTTCTCTGTCACAAGCTCTGAATTGCTCCTCTTTGAGCTTCTGAAAACAGATCACATATTTCCAGAAATAGCAGGTTTTGAACAAGTCTAATGTTATTATTTGCTACTCTATGCTATTTTAAAAATTGGAAGGCTAACTTTTGTACTGTGAGCTGTGGGATTGCGCCAGTGCTTTATGAGACAGAGAATCCTTTGGAATGAGGCTTGGCACACCCCCAACTCATCACTGAAACCAGATTTCGATGCAAAAATCATAGCTGAATGGACAGCAAGAGGAAGAGAAGAGAGCAAGAAAAGGCACACTCCACATCACTGGGATACTCTGGAATCACACAGGGAGACATTCAACACATTTAGAGTGAAATCTTGCAAGTGTGAAAGATAGCACCAGTTAGAATCTAAACTGGTGACACAGCTCCTACTTGTTGCGTGACCAGAAGGAAAATTGGGTGAGGAAGTAGAGAAAGGTTAGCAAGCTCATAAAAACCAGTGAGATAGATATAACTGGAAAACTTAGAGGCCAGCAAAGGGAAAGTATTGCAGATATCAGTTCTACTTCTTTATGAGGCATCAACTTTTGGCCTTTTTTCAAAACAGAATGCAAAACTTAATACCAAAATTTGAAAAAAAAAGCTGAATTAGCTGACTTAAAAATCACTGAAAGTACTTTTATGCATAACTAGCAGTTATATCTTTATATATAATTATAAACATATAATAGTGTATAACTTGCAGAGAACCTGCAAGAATTAACAGTGAGGTCTGAACTAAATCCCTGCAACGTTAAGTGAATTAATCAGTTAAGCACCTAAAAAGTGATATAGAAAGCAGGAAAAGAAAACATATAGAAAGTGTCAAAAAATATTATACTTCCATGGAAAAATATTTGCATTCTGACAGAGCTGTAAGCTCAGTAAGACCTTTTTATGTAATTTACAAAACTCAGGGTTGCACTGTTGATTTTAGCAAAAAGCCCTTATTCTTTGCTTTACTTGCCAAATCTGAACAGTTGTTTTGAAGTAACCTTTCATGAAACAAGTTAAATTTCTTGTTCACCCATTATTTAGAAACTCTCTTGAGAAGACATTAGGTAAGCAGAGGAGATAATCTATCATTCAAAATGCTTTTCTAGTCATATTGTTGAATACAAGAAGGAACATAAAAATTATTAGAAAATTCTCACATTTCTGCCAGCAGATAGTCAGAGTACAATACTATTTGACAAGGTTCACTTTTGATATTCCACATGGAGAGAGTTTAATGTTTAAAAAAAATGTTCACTTACATGTGTTATGTTTGATATTGCATAGGATTTTGACTTATTTGACTGATATATCAGAGTACTGAAATCACAAGGACGACAGCAAATGGAACACGCATGGTAAAAATATGATTCCTGTTAATGGTCTCATTATGTTCACTGTCATGACATTGGAAGTCCATGCCCCCAAGAAGAAATACATGGGTTGAAGCCAGCTCAAGTCCATTGCTCTCTTTCAAAGTTCATTCCATGGGTTGGTTGGTTTTTATACTGAGTTGGACTTAGCCATATATGTCCTCTTGTGGATGGGGCTGTGCAGGTCTGGAAGCTGGACTCAGCGGTCCTTGTGGGTCCCTTCCAACTCATTCTGTGATTTTCTGATTGTCTCATACTAATCCAAGAAGACATTTACACTTCTTGATTAACACTGGAAAAACCATTTGTACAACTGATACACTCACTCAACTCTTAATAATTGTTGATCCAATCAACTAATAAAGCCATTTATCTAAAACAAAGGTCACCCTGTGGTTTGTTTGTTTTGAGCTGTCCAACTTTCCCTGCAACTGTTGTGATCTCTTGTACTTTTCTACCTCGAAACTCAACTTCATGAATACACCTCCTATAGCTATTTCCTCCCAGTCTTCTTCCATTATAGGCATTTATTGCTCAGTCACAGAGACTTTTAGCCTTAATCTTCTAGAGAAGGAAGTGGAATCTGCCTGTGTTATCAACATAAAATATTAATCACAAGTGTGGCTGATGGAAACCTTTCCATAATATGCAGAGGAGTGTAGCCTACATCCAAAAATCTAGAAACAAAGTAATAACTGAAGAGATAAAATGTTAAAATACATCAGATTACTCATATTTCTAGTAGACTTTGGATATTTTTATGCTTGTTTTCTTTACCTGCTCAACTACTTTATTGCTGAGAGTGCCTTCTGAGATTTTTCTGTCTTTCAACAGAACATGTTTGTTTGGCCATAAACAGCACTACAGACTACTAACATGAGCTTTGTTTATTAGAAGTTATACTATACAACTACATCAGAAAAACACCTGTATTATTATTTATGCACCATGCATAAGGTTTTTCTGGAGTTTTGTTTTTTTCTTAGCTAAATAAAACCTTCCCATATGCCCTTACAAAGTCGAAGATTTGCTGAGAACATCAGAATTTGAGAAAAATTAAATATCAGCTGCAAAGTGTTAGCCACAATGCTGCAAGCTCAAACAACTTGGGGAGTAGAGGAGGGCTATAAGATCAAATTTTTATCAATGTGACACCAAGTGACACCAATATAAATTAGAATTACTCCAAAGATCCCCTGCAGAGTTGTGCCAGATATTCACCAGAGTGTCTGTGATCTGAATCCACTCTTAATACTTTAATAGAAACATTAAGAGAATGTATCAGTTACCACCAAACCCACCATACAAAATGTGGAGTCTTGGCTGCCTACGGAGCAAAAATCTGCTACTCTGCCATGCTAACACAGTTCTCAAAAGCATTTAGAGATACACTGAATAGACTGGCTTTTTTTTCATGCTTATTTTTGGTATTGCATGGCAGTATTTCAAAGCTGTATGGATTTCTATTGTTTCTATTGTTAGTTAATATTACAGGAAGTCATCAAGAGTATTAGTATAGAACTGTACAGAAATATCACTTTTCTATAGAAACAAATGAACAAATCCTCTGTGATTTCATCTAGGAATATATGTACGCTAAAAGTTTCACCACTGAAATATCATAGCCACATAGCCTGACAGAATCCCTCATAGGTATTTCCACCCCTGTTAAAGAACTTTCAAAATTACTAATGCCAAATAAAACTGCAGCTTTACACTTGGGGAACTAATACACTATTTTTTTATTTTGGTTTTGTTGTTTGTTTTTTTTTTCCATGGGAGTTTCATCCCAGGTTGTTTTCCTATGATAAACTTGCAATATGGAATTTATATTCCTTAGTAATTGGGTTGATAGGAATTCAGTGCTCATTATAATCTGGGAATATAAGAGTCAGTGAAGAGAAGATTCCTCAAGGGGCATATTTTTCAGCTGACCTTGTTCTAACACAAAAAATTTTTTAGGATGCTAAACTTGCACATGGCACCTGTGGGTTTTTTTAATGTTAGTTGGTAATTTTGAATCTTTTTGCTCATCATTGCCTCAGTCTGCACCAACCATATCAGTTCTGTTCTTTAGTCAATAGCAAAGTATGACAGATTATGCTGAAGCTACCAGCATGCTCAGAATATTAGTAGCCAGGAAAATCATATCCCATTAAGGTAAATGAAGCTCTCAGGCTTTAGGAAGAATACAGGGTGATGTCTAAAAATAAGCAACCATTTTCTAACCCAATGCATATATTTCTGCCTCAGTGAGTTGCATTATATAAATAGCTGGTATTTCAGTGAGAAATAGGAATATTTAAGTTATTTCTGTCCACTGGAATTTGTGAAATAAGGGCTTGTGTGACGGACAAGTCATCTCATATCAAATGTATTCAATTTAATATTGAAGGACATTTTATTTCTCTGTGGAGTGGCTGTTTAGATTAGCTGAATTTTCATGTTCTGTGAATTCTTGTGGAAAAAAAATCAAGATGTCAGTATTTCTGGATCTTTATTATTAGCAGGAGATATGGGGAAAACCCAGCAATTTACCCAAGAAAACTTTTTCAGGTACATATTCAAATATTTTAAACAATGTGTTTTAGCTACAGGAGGAGGACGAAAAGAAGTGCTCGAAAGGAGCACTGATGCTAAGGTCAGGAAAGGCAGGCTGAAAGGAGTATTTGCTTACTGACTGTTTTGCTGAATCATAGAATCATTGAATGGTGTGGGTTGGAAAGGGAGCAAAAAATCATCTGCTTCCAACCCCCCTGCCTTGGCAGAGACCCCTTCCTCTAAACCAGTCTGTTCAGAGTCCCATCCAGCCTGGCCTTGTACACTCCCAGGGATGGGACATCCACAACTTCTCTGGGCAACCTGTTCCAGTGCCTCACATTCCCCACAGTAAAGAATTTCTTTCTAACATTTAAACCTCATCTCTTCCACTTTGAAGCCATTCCACTACATGCCTTTGTAAAAAGTTTCTCTGCATCGTACTTGTTGAAGTACATCTTACAATTTGAAGGCTCTCTTCAAGTACTGGAATTAGGTGACCCCAAAGCCTTGTTGTGACTGTAACCTAACGAACGACTCAAAACTGATGGTTGAGATACAAATTCAAATGAGGCCATTCTGACAGGATGCATGAACAAGGGGTTCTTAATTTATAAGTATTTTAATATTTTGCTTCCAATATGTAATTTTCCTCAGTTTTTGGTCAAGCATAAGTTTGGTGTACCTGAAAACTCTCAGTTTTTTTAGGTGTATTCATTTTAAAGGAAAGGAACAGGTGGCTCTTCAAAACACTGGCCAAGTCAGGTATCTGTCTTCATGGATGGATAAACTTTTCAACCAGGGTGAACCACAAGCATTGAGAAGAAGAATATGGTATAGAAATGTGCAATCTGCTTGTAGTTTCCAAGATTACAAATACTGACATGACTTTGTCCAAGGTAGCTACTGGAATGGAGCCTGGAATGGGGAAGAGTTTTCCTGTATTCACTGCTCAAAGCAAGCATTCTCAAAATAATTCAAAGTTCCACATGCTGCTGAAAAACTAGTTTGAATAATTAAGATAAACTTTACCTCAGAGCTTCATTGCAGTTTTAAGTACTGAGGACTTTGGCACTGGCTTGCTGTAAATTCTGCATATTTACAGTGTAGATATCTGTCATATTAAAACTTGTGTGAGCATTATCTCTGTTTTCTGCTTTGTGCATCTTTTTTTGCTCAGTGGTAAGTGATAGTGGAATTTCCTTTCTTCCTGTCCAGAAATATAGTGACTACAGGAAGCAAAGAGTCTCCTAATGAGATTTCAAATATATACTAGAAAATGAAGGCATCTGTGTGTAACAGTGGAGTCAACCTTAATTGTTTTACAACATATCAGAATTTCTGTTGCACAAATAACCATACTTGTCTATGCTTACTCCTAGAATATATCTCCTCTGCTCATTGTTTCACTGTGAATATTTTAATGCTAAGTAAATCAGCAATAAAAATGATGTGCTCTTGTTCTTGGGTGTCGTTATGCCTGGGTACATGATGTCGAAGTTTCTGAACCTGAACACAGCATTATGCACTGAGCTTTCAGAGTAGAACTTTCTTTCAGTGACCAGCACCATCTACATGGATGTACCTTTTACTCTCTCACAAACACTTCTTGGGGTATGTGCTTGCCTTCTTACATACCCCTCTTCTTGGTTGCTACAAAGTATGTGTATGCATGTGTCTTTATATTCAAGAATGGATTCAAAAGGAAGTAATACATTAGGTGGACTTCCTACAAAAATAAGGATCAAAATTAATGCCAGACACAAAACTGTTACATATCAGTTAAACTCCAATGATCCTTTAATTTCATTAACTTTTACACATTCTTCACGTGCCTAATTCTCCATGCAACTTCTTTCCACTGGACTGGAAAAAGTCCTTTTCTCGTAACTGCAAGTCATCCCTGGAAGTAAATTATCAGTGAATGGTATTTTCAAATGGTTCATAGTGCCTACATTTTACTAAGAAAAGTTATTGTCTTAATATCATTACAAATTGCAACAGAAATATTATGCATACTAGAGTTGTGGTGAATGTTTTATTTAGAAAAACACTGAATCTAAAAAAAAAAATCATCATTTAAAAATTTACACCACAGTGTTCCATACATTCTTAAAAATTAAAGCTGTCTGTCCTGGCTGTATTTACTTATGAAAAATAGCTTAGCTTTAAATAAAGTCATAAAAATTGCATTCTTCTCATTTCTAGAGGTAATCAGCTATGTCATTCAATGACATAAATCTTTGTTTTATTCATTTTCTTATTCTTTCAGGAAAATAAAAATGAAATGTTTATAAAGGTGATGATCAGAGCAGCTGAAATGCAATCTCCACCCTTTCTTTCAGCCATTTTAAAGCTGAATGCATGCTGAGAGAGTTTGAAGGTGCTTTATAAGATATCCTGAGAAGTCTAAGAAAAATTATTTCACTCTGATTGCTTCTCTTTGCCTGTTGTTTTCCATTTTTTTGGTATTTTTTTAGCTCTATTAAATGAACTTTTGACAAATATTATTGTAAGTTTTCGTTGCATGTATAAGATCATTGGGACCCATTCCTACTCCAGCTGTAGCCTTTTGCTCTCAGTGGAAAAAGCCTCTGCAAAGATGATCTAGACCACTGGCATTTATCTAATTAAATACTTAAAGATGAGAAGGAAGATTTTAATATTAGCTTGCTTACTTTGAGAGATGTCTTTATGCTTCTTAATGATAGGTAAAGAGCACATACACAACGTGTATATCTTGTTCAAGGTGCATAAGGGAAAGCAAATCCATATATAAAGCTTTGTTTAGTTCAGTTTAGAAGACTGATGGATTTTCAGTCTGGAGAATGGAGAGGTTATTGAGGGTTTCTTTAACAAATAAGGTAATATTTTTATTTCTACATGAATGAATGTAGAAATAGTACAAATTTATTCCCAATAATTTATATTGAAGTTCTACAGTGTAAAGGTTAGCTATCATCACTAGATTATGCTGCTTCATTGGATCAGATATTAGGCTCACAGTCTTCAAAATCAACAGAAATGAAGTGCAATTTATGATTTTTCTTCCACCAGAAAGGTATTTGATCTTGAAAATATGTAAGGAAACATAAATACCTAAAAATATTGACCTGTTGAGGAGTCATGAGAAAAAAAACCTTAAAGATCTGATGTTTACTTTAAATCTACTTAAAAGTAGGCAGGCAAAAAAGCATTACATAAAGAGATTAATATTCACAACTTAAATTAAATCTCTAGATATATGTTTATTTGTGGCATGTAGAAATCAAAAGCTTCAAACTGGAATTTTTCTGCTTATATATGGCATTATTCTTCATACAGGTTCCTTAATTTTTTTCCTATGGCCCTCTCAATCAATAGAAGAGTCATTACTCTGAAATTTGATAATGGTATAGGGTTAGAAACACCACCCCATAACCCTACTCCCCATTTTAATTGTTATTTCACAGTTTATTGTGAGTTGGAAGCAGTCCAAAATCCAGCTCTTAGGTGAATATTCCATATTAAGATCAAACCCACAACCTCAGTGTCATAGCAGTAGTTATAGTGTCCAGATCACCTTTTACACATCGTGGCTCTTTCTGGTTAAAGGCAAGTATTCTAAAGAACAGCACGGGTGGATTTGTCTGTAGCTCTCTGCATAAACATTAAGTAATTTGTTTATAGTTAGTACAACTCATCTTCCTTTAACAATTTAAATCTTAGCTTCAATTAAGCAAATCAATTACATTTCCTCAATGATCTGAATAGATGGAAAATTTATATCCTGGCTATATGTCTTACAATGAACAAATCGCCCCCAGAGAAGTTAACTTTTATTGACTAAGAAGACTTAAATTGTATTTTAGATACTTAATGTAAGGGACAATGAATCCCCTTTTATTTTGTGTTAAGTACTCAAGAAAAACTGGTGATATGTTTCAAAAGACAAAGTTAAACTCTTCTGTTTATGTGAGATAGTTCTAGGTCAGAAAAAAACTTCAAAAACAATAGTAATAACAATAATATAACAATAACAAAATAATAATAATAATAGTAATATTTGATGCTTTTATTAATTTGCTGACATTTGTGGTTCCTGCAGAACCACATTAACTAGGCTTGAGGACAGACAGTCCGAAAATGTATCATGACAAATCTAACTGTAGGTTTGTCTCCATCTACTTGACACCAAAAAAGAGGATTTTTTTCCCCATAGGTATTTAACGGGCTGTCCAACATAATAGTAAATATGAAAAATGCAAAAATTCTTTATTATGTAAATAGAACTGTGTGTTTAATAAGAGAATCTGACATTTTTGACATTCTGACATACAAGTAAGAAATTTGCTGGATCGTGCAAATTAAAAAATTAACCAGTGTGATCCATATATTCTCCTTATTTCGCAAAAATTCGTATCATGCACTGAGTATCAATGTTGTATTTTGACTTTTACTACTAAACTCTAAGTCTTGGCAAATTACAGGCATTTTGTCATTCAATTATTGCAATTCAAAGAGCCTTCTTAGATGTTCAGTGGAAAAATCTCCTATCTATAATT
>JANRGV010000073.1:51273511-51285006 GCA_024734035.1 Alethe castanea
TATAATTTTTTTTCAACAGTCATAAAATTAGTTGTGCCCTGCACACAACACTTTTTCAGTTACTCAGCAATAAGTCCATCCTCAGTACTTCTGCAGATGACCTGAAAATCTTTGAGTCAGTTTCATTTGGAGTGATATAGCAGGACGATACTAAATTGTGATAACGATTACATATGCAAACACTTTTGAAACAATATTTTGTGTCCCTCTCCTTAAATGCTAAAAAATCCTACTTAATCAAGTCAGTTTTGTCCTATTGAAGAACTAGTGAAAGTGGTGACTAGGATCTATTTGCCATTAAGATGGTGGGAAATAGGTATTGAGAAATAAAATATAGATAAGCAGACTTGTCTGGTATTACTTGGAACAATAATCATGTATCACTATGATGAAGAAGAAAAAACTGACACAGCTGAAAAGAGTAGGCTACAGAAATATAAAATAATAAAGATTATATACAGCCCAAGAAAAACAAAATATTTGTCTTCTGTGAAGCCTCCCTATTATCTAAGCATAAAGGTGAGATTTACTCTGAAGAGCTGTAGACTGAAATAATGAAAATTAGCAACTTAAAGAAAACAAAGAAAAAAGGAATCCTTTTTATTTCTTTTTAGAAATCTCTATAATAATGAATAATTAAAATTGAAGATAGTCACCACACTTGAACCCTGACTGGTTCAATTGGTAGCACAGTATTTTCCATGCAGAATTTAAGTCATGCACGTCTAAATATTGAGATTGTATGCATACTAATGTGAAACACCAGAGTTTCAGCTTTATAAAAATGCAAGTATAACCACACACACCTCAAACTAATCATAGTTTTCACTAGAAATTGCTTTAAACATAATAATAGATGCTGCTGCAATTTAAAAAAAACTTTACATCCTGTATTTTGAGTGAGGTTCCTAATGTAGCTTTTCTAGCACATAGAAGTATACTATTTGTGAATTCCATATTCACAAATTCTAGAATATTCTATACTCTAGCATAATTTTCTGTGTTTTCTTTACATGTTGTCAGTCTCCATGGCTTACCACGGTTCTAATGGCATATTATTTTTGTGCCTAAAATTTGATTTGAGAGAAGGAAAGCAAACCTGAAAATTAAACAACTGTGGGATTGGAAAGGCACAGGAACACATGGGGCAAGTAAGATATTTAGTGCAAAATCATCCAAAGAAAACTAAGTCTTATGGCTACCATATATGTCATAGTAAACTGCATAATGCTCTTTGATAATTTTCAGATGTCAGTACAATGATCAAAAATGTAGATGCCGTGTCCTACAGAAAAAGAACAAGACGAAAACAACTGTGTCAGATAAAACAGAATTATTTGCCTTGCACAGATCCCCATCGTGCCTCTTTCCTGTATCATTAAAATATTCTTCTAGCAATACTCTCATTGTACAATCCCCAAATAATGAGTATTGTCTGCAGAGAAGATTTGGGGGCCTCTACAGCTTTTCTTGCTGATAATCTTTTGTTAAAGTGAAGGCATGTAAAGAAATGCTCTCTGATCACAATTATTCAGAAAATAATTTCTAATTGGTTTGTGAGTTTGCACAAGAAGGGAAAATGTATGTGTACAATGGAAGAACTATTTATCCGATTGTATTAGAGCATGTGGATGTAGTGTTAATTCTCTGTTCAGCCCAAGTTTTTTCAGGAATGCATAAAATGTCTTTTTTTATCTGGAAGTCTTCAATGCTTAAAGCTCAGTAAGGTGATCTTTCTCTTTGAGCTAATAAACAGGGGAAACTGTAAAAGTTTTTTGCAATTTGATTTTTGTTACCAACTCACTAGAATGGGTATTCACTATTTATTGTTCTTGTAATCAGCTCTCTGCTAAGAGTTATTTCTCAACATAACCTAACACAAGCAGTGTGTTTTTGGACCAGTGGAAAAAGAGATCCCTAGGAGTTTGAATTCTGTGGGTTTTGAGATTGTTGACTCATATGAACTTATAATTTGTATTTGCTGCCATTCTTTAAATTTTCTTCTCCAGCCTTGGCCAGCAACATGCTTTAATTTTCAAATTATGATTGAATTATTAGCAGATAGTCAGTGCTCAGTTTGACTAATCCTCAGTGGGCAGCCTTTAGTTTTATGAAAGTTCTATAGCATCTCTGAGAACTCTAAAGAAGCCTGTGGTACAGAAAGCAATAGATAATTAGCATGAAAATTTAAATTTTGAATGCATATTTACAGATTTTTTTCTCTAATTAGAGATGAGGAGTGCACACTGACTTCATTCAGTACATGCTTGGGATTCATGTCTCCCAGCTTCACTGAACAGTGCAAAGAGTTTCTTTATGCTACTAAGACTTTCCCAGCTGGTCAACATTTTATGAACAAGGACATTATTTGTGGCATTTTATGCTTTGTCTCTGATTCTGCTATTCTGTGTATTTTTTTGATTTATTGAATTTCTTCCACTTATTCAACCAAGGTTATGACAAAATCAGGAACACAGTTTATATCAGATGGTTCTAAAAAGTACCACTGTTTTTATAGGTTTGTACAGGCTTGCAGATCACCCATCATATTCATTACCTATAAAACTAATACAAATACTCTGGAGCAGAAAATGAAAAGAGAAGGTAGAACTGAACAAGAAATTGTTTAGAATGTCTAACTCCATGACCTTTTTCTGGATGAAAGTGTGATGCTTAAAGAAGGTTTAAAGACCCTCATTAAAGCACCCCAGAAATAATTCAAACTTGTGTTTGCTCACACCGACTCATGAAAATTTATTCTATCTGCAGGTGCATGCATTCTGAAGGTGCTTTAGTAGTACATTCTAATGCTAATAATATTAGTGTTACCATTCCTTTTGGTATGATGTGCCACAGGAACTACTTTAAAACGCCAGCTTTGTGAACTCCTGGAGTTAGAAAATTGAGGGATTCCCTTTGATTGCTTTAATTTACATCCAAACTGCTCATAAATGTCCCACTCAAGTACCAGAAGATTTGAATCAGAAAGCTGCAATCAATACTTCTTTTCTGACTCTACTTTTTTCCCAAATAATCTTAAAAATCAAGAATCTCTGAGATCCAAAGTCAGGTTATATAAATTCATTCATCTAATACAGTGGAACTGGTTTTCAAGAGTGATCAAAGTTATGTTAAACATAACTTACAAGGACGCTTTAGCTAGTATTTTCTCAGATCAAGATATCTCCATCTGTCTTGGCTCTTAACTGCCAAAGAACACCAGGACAGAGTTTGTGCAAGAACTGTAACATCAGGAATTCATACAGGCTTTAAGGAAATCATGTTTAACTTCTGTAAATCTATTGTTACAAAGAATTCAGCTCATATGGAAATTTTCCAGTACTTGTCTGCCAATTCTACAGAAAATAACTGAGATACCTCTTGGTTGGAAAGTGTCTGAATGGCAGCTCCTGTTACTTCAGGGTCAAAAAAGCAACAGAGTGAAATGAAGCTGTGGAAAATGAGACAGAAAAGGATGATGTAAAAGGCAGATGAAGGTTCTTCCATGCACATTCTGTGGCTATACCAGGATTTGACTCCTTGGAACTCTACTGGGAAACACAGTCTTTTCCATACAAATGACATTAGGAATATTGGCCATTTCAGTCATAAATAGGAGCGGAAGAAGGAAATACGCCTCTTTAATGATCTATTCATGCTGCTATGCAGAAAGTATAGGAGAGAAAGATGGCCTGAAGACAGTGATGCAAGGGTTCTGTGATGGATAAGTTTTGCACTACGCAGTACAGGCTAGACTTTCATTCATTAATGTACTGTTAAAAAATGTACATTCATACAAATCCTTCATACTACTAATCACTTATAGTCTGGGCTTTGTAAAATGGGTCCTTTTATTTTACCATGGCTTTTTCTGTCATGTCTTAAAAATCCTCATCTCTCTTCCAATGAAGCTTTGCTATCAATTGCTATGTGGTAAATGCAAGCACTTATTTTACAGAAAATAGGACAGATGAAAGCACTGAAGTGCCATGGTGATGAACAACATAAAGGAATCTAAAGATATAATAAAATATGAGTAAGATTAGATAACACTATAGAGGAATTAAGAAAGCATCTGTTTACAAGGTTTATTATACATACTATAAAAATACCATTACTTCTGAAAGCAAGTTGTCTCACTTTACAACAGCCAAATAGATTAATAACTATTCTATTTTTATAGAAATGTAATAATGTGAATTTCCCTTAACTAAAGGCTAAGAATAAGTGAGTATTGCATAATATTTTAAAGAATTTAACTTGTGCAAAAAGCAGAGTTTATTAGTTGCAATGTACATAAAATTCATATACAAATAACTATTACATTTTTGTCTGCCAATTTCACACTAAGGATTTCTGCCAGAAAATTAGGTCAAATTATTTAAGATCAGTTTTCATGTGCTGCATCAGGCTCATGGTTAAAAAAATATGGAATCATATTTGTTGCTTTTACATTGAAACAGATTTTATGAAAAATAATGTAAATCAGAAAGTTTGTGTGTTTGTATTTTATATATTGCAGTAAACATTAGTTACTAATTACTAATTACTATGCCTTGCCCCTTAGACCAGCTGAAGGCAGCCATGTTTTCTCACTCTAGAACAGATACACAACATACTGGTCTCCTTTTTGTAATAGATGGGCAGGGAGAGTTGAAAAAATCAGGGTGTATGAATGCAACATTGAAGATGTGTAAGGTTAGAAACAATCACTTCAATTATCTGCATAGCAGTGTTTAACAACTATTCCAATGGTATTTCTTCTTGATGGATTTACAGATCAGAAAACGGGAGCCTTTCTTTCTAGAAAGAGCTGGACCAAGTCCACCAGTGTGGCTGCAGTGTGTGATCTGCCTAATTTCTGTGCTGACCCTCTTCTTTTAAACCATTCAAGTTCTTTATTTGCACAGCTACTGCTTCACTTATTAGTATTCTACGAAGGAGCTCATTCCAGGTTAATCCAGGGCTGGTCTCAAAGGCACTCTGGATGGAACTTCATACTGCACACTCCTCCAACATTGTTCCAGTTGACTTTGTATTTTCACATGTCCACATGCCCCTATCAGGAAGTGTACCACACGCGTTTCACCTCCTGCTTCAAAAATACTTCTCTGTAAGCTGAAACATACTTCATGATGTCATAGACCAAAAAAGTCATCATCTTGTTTTCAGTTGCAATAATTTTCAATCAACAGTGTTTCATTGTACTTCCCTGCACTTTGTTCGTCTTTCTTTTGTCAGTATTTGTTAATAGAAAGAAAAAAAAAATGTGTTTCCCTACTGCATAGCTTTCACTGTTATATCTAGCTATTTGGCTCGTCTTTTGACTCTTTCTCCCTGAAAAGGATGGCGTTGAATACTGGAAAATATTTCAAACATAAATGAGGTCTTAATCTGAAATCGACATTTTAAAGTCATAATTTTCCTTGTAAGTTAAGGTCATTGCAATTTTTCAAAAAGAATACATTTACTTTTAATAGTATATTTGTTTAGAAATACATTGTGCAGTGCTGTTAGCTAGACATTTATATTGCCCAGCGTTAAATCAGCAACACAAGGTTTTGGTACCAAAAAATTCCAAATATTCTCAACGATTTTAACCAATTAATTGCACATTGGAAAAAAAAAAAAGAAATCTGTACACAAAATATATACATATTGAGGTATTTAAAAGGTATGTTTCATTAGCTGTAATTAATGCTGATAGGACATCACAAAGAATGCATACCTGCCTATGGTGAGACAAGTTTGTACAATAGATACATACGTATAGAAAATAAAATAAATAAATAAATATTCAATTTTAAAATATACTTTAAAATTTCTACAGTGTAAGTTACCTCGTTAAGGAAACTTCCCTCTCCCACCATCTAGGGACCATTCTGGCAGTCATACTCCTCGCCCTCTGAGCTGGGACCAAAGCCCCTCCATGGCTACATCCACCACAGTCACATTCAGATTGGGTGTCCTTACCAGTTTGACTCTAGCTCCACTCCCATGGCAGAGTCTCAGATGTCCAGATCCTTAAAATAATTTAATTGTGATGAAATAACTGAATAACCAGATAACAGCTCAAGCTAGATACCTCTGAGGAACAAAGGAAACTCTCTTATACCCTCAGAGTCTAAACATGGGAATGTCTGGAGTCATCGGCTCCTGCTCTGTCTCTGGTCCCCTGGCTGTGCCACAGGTCCTTGGACCACTTTATGCAAAGACCTGGCAGTTCATGGTGTCTTTTCTGAGGCTCCTGGTGCCCAGAGTTCCACTTGTAACTCACACTGAAGCTGCACACTGAGATACCTGCACTGTGCTCCTCAGCAACCATAGATACTAATTTTTCTCCTTGGTTCTCTGTATAAATAGGCATTTGCTTAATGTCTTATGGAATTTTTAAAAAATCCCAAACTATTGTTTTGTGCTTTAATTTCAAACTCTAACCCACAAAAAAAATGTTCCTCTAATATCTCCGAAACCGTAGTTGTGAATTTTTCATCTCATCAGTGGAAGAGTTTTAAGCCTTCCACCAGTAAGGAAAATGAAAACCTTACTCATAAAGGACAATGCTGACTTCAGCTGGTAAAAATCAATAGTTAAAATAAACTCACTTGGAGTACATCACTGTATAATAGATTTCTTGCATGCGTTCTCCTTTCACAGATTTCTGTTTTATGAACCTATTTGTGTTTCTGTATTTATGCTATCCTTTAGCAACAAGTTTCACAATTCAGCTGATTTGTGCAAAAAGTACTGCCTTTTGTTTTCTTTAGCATCTAGTTCCTAGGACGTTCTTTTGATATACTTATGCATATCTTCCAATTCACTCAGGACTTCACTGACTAATTCTGGTTTCCTCTTTTTCTAGCTGTAGAAACTCTGTTTGCACAAAAACTCTCTACTACATTAGTTCTATTATTCTTCATAGCATAGTCTTTTTTTGTATATTCTACTGAGACTAGAGGGAGAAACAGGACTGCAAAGTATTACCTATTTCTCTAAATATGATCTTAAATTTTTGTTTATTAATTTATTAGTTATTCTAAATGCTATATTCAGGTTTTTTGAGCTCTTCCTAATATGAGTCTGATTTTTTTTTAGAATTGTCTACTATGAGTCTGGAATCACTTTCCTGAATAGTAATAAATTACTTAGGTTCTTTCATTGTTTATATACATAGATGTTATTCCTTCTCCTCATTATTCTACATTTATCACCACTGAATATCATCTTTTACTGCTCTTTCAATATTATAAACTTGTGCAACTTTTCACTACCAGATTTTGCTTTTACTACCCTGAATAATTTAATGCTCCCAGAAAACTTTATCACCTCACTACTCACCTCCTTTCCAGAAAGCTTATGAATATGTGCAATATATGAACATGTGAGCAAATGCAATGTGCAACAAATTTGCAAGTGTATACCCAACTTCTCTTTTTCCCATTTTTTCCACACCACTGCAGTCATTTCATCATCCAAGGACTAGATAGGATAGCAGAGAGACAAAAGATAATTATTCATTAATTTAGGGATTGGAAGAACAGTGCTAAAACCAGAAGAAATATTTGCAATAAATTTTCCAGCATTTCCAGGAAATAGTTGTTCCTTAAAGGTAGGCTCATGTGGGGCCAGTAGCCCAGAAAGGCCCTAGGTGAATGACTGCTCCTTCCTTTAATATTCAGGTGGGTTTTTTTACAGAACAAAATTTGCTTATTTTTATGTCTTTCCTACTAACATAATAGCTCAAAGTTACACTTTCATTTCCTATTTCCAGTGCTAAAGTACTATTTTAAAGAAAGGTGAAGTATATGCTAGTATCCACTAAGTTTTGCTTTTTCTTTTCTGTTTTTTTTTTGATTGCTGATTGCTGTTTTTGGGAAATTACCATAGTTTAAAAAGCCTGTACCAATTTCAGTGTGATTGTTCCTAAACTGAGCATCACAACATAAATGTCAATGGATAAGAAGTGCCTGCAAACCATAAAACCCAGTGAAACATTAACTGGAGATACACACAGGACACTGGAAGACAAGGAAAAGAATGTGTTTAGTGTAGTCTCCTTTCAAATACGTTTAAGTACCAAATACTACTTTGGATTGGTATGCTGTTACTAGAAATTTAGCCAAAAGTGTGTTCTGGGTTAAGGTACATGTATCTATTTTAAGTTATGGGCTTGGCTTGTTGTTCTATTCTAGTTCTTTGCTTGGCTTGTTATTGCACAGTTTTTTAATTGAATGTAGTATATAACCAGTTTTATTGCCTATGTAGACATGTATACTTTTAGAAACAAACCAAATACACGAGGGAATAATAACTTCGATTTCTATTTTTTGAGGAAGAGAAAAAAATTATTGGTTACTGCTCTTGTTTGATGTAATGACAATTCATGGTGGTAGTAAACTACAGAAAAATCTTTCAATCTGGAATTTTACATCGATTTTTTACGTATTTTATTACTGAATGGAACTTATGAAGCAGTTGACTGCAAATTATATATCTCCAGTTTAGTTAAGATCCTGTGTTGCAATTTCTCAGATATTTTCCTTGCTGCTTCACCAAATTTCACTTTATAGCTTGCATTTAATAATGAAACTAATAAAGTTTCCAAAGTAACAGTGGTCTACCTGAGCCAAGCCAGGAAAGAGGTAGAGGACGAGCTACCCCCTTTTCAAAAGTGGGAATTGGTCATGGTGAGAAGACAACTGTTCATTAGGTGATTTACTTATGTGCTAGTTTTGCCTGTGGTAGAGTTAATTTTCTTCACAGTATGAGAGTCTGTTTGGTATTGCTAAAAACAGTGTAGATAAATACAGAGATGTTTTCATTATTGTTGAGTAGTGCTTATACAGATTCAAGGCCTTTCCTGTTTCTTGTACTGCTCCAACACTGAGGAGACACAATCAATTTGGAGGTGACACATCCCAGCATGAATAAAAAGAACATTAGAGTGTCATGGTTCTGTTGGACAGTTGGACAGTGGACAGTTTTTGTCAGCTCAAATCTATGCCATCTGCTTCTTAGCAGATTGGTCCCATCAACCTTAGGACCCACAGAAACACTGGAAGTGTGAGCATACTCGCTAAGAAACAATTAGATTTAAAAAAGTTTGTGTATATCAACATTAAATATTTCATTAAATCTACTTTTTTCTTGCAATAATTATCCAATTTGATTATTTTCATTGGAAATCAAGTGATTTTTTAATAGTTTAACTATTCTTTCACTAGCCTAATAAAAAATTATTGCCTTAAATATGAAGATAGTTTCCTTAGCTGACGGAAGCTGCAGTGTATGACTGCAGATCTGGTGTCTTGCCCTGGAGTTCTGTTACGAGTTTGGAAGCACTGAAGACAGTTCTGAATTTGTGTATAGAGATAGATCAATGAGACCTTTTAAATTTTGTGTATCACATGGCTACTATTGCCTGTACCAGGCACTTTTTCAATAGACTTTTGATTCCATTGATTATATCTGAAAAAACAAATATGAAGGAGCTTGTTACAAAAATCTGAAAATGTCCCTGCCAGTAATCTGTTGAGGACCATAATGAAGAAGAATTCTGGCTTGCATCAATGGATAAAAGTGTTCACTATCACCTCTTTAATTTTTCAATTTTATTTTTGCAGAAGGGCTATTAAAAAAACTATTAGGAATGAGGGATGTAAAATTTATGCTTTGAAGAACAGAAAAAATGGTTGATTTTCAAAAGAGGATACTTTCATTGCTGATCAGGAACATGACTTAATAGGAAGTCAGGGAGTGGAAGGGGGATAGGGATTTATTCTTGCTTTATTGGAAAATTCTCATTCTTCCATCTAGTTCATCTGTGAACAGCTGCAAGAAATGCAGATCTGCTGGGGCTAAATTCCAGCTCCTGGTTATTTTTCATGCCTTATTTGGAATGCAAGCCAAAGAAACAGATTTCTCCTATCTGATTGCAGTCAACAGCTTCAAATGGAAGTTGGAAAAAAGAAACCCTGTGTCCTGGCTGAATGTAGTCATCCTTTACATAAATAACACATCTTCATGGCTGTTACCACAGAGATGTGTTACATATTCTACATTTTAGAATTTTCCTTCTGTTTTCATTTAGATTCCTACTGTCTAGCTGATTTTCCCTAAGCAGATAATAGACATTCAATGGGAGATGTCTATTCTGGAGTTATGCTTTATTTTTGCAACTGGTAACTGTGGTAGGGACACTCACTGTTTCCTATAGATCAAATGTGTCACAGATTTTAACCTTGGAAATAGATGTGTGGAAACTTATATAGACTTTATATAGACCTGGCAGGAGACCAGTTTGAGCAAGCTAAAGGTTTTAAGCTCAAGATATTAATATATTACCCTATTTTTCATGGTTTAGGAATGATATTCTCCAATTCAGTACCCCTACCGAGTCTCTCCAAAACCACACACTGCTCCCTCTTCCCCTCCCCTTTCCTCCTGTAGGGGGATGAAGTCGAGAATTGGAGGCACAAAAGGCAAAGATCTCTGATTGAGATGCAAAAAAAATTACTGGAAACAGCAATGACATAAGAAAATAAAAAATAACAGAAAAAAATTAATAACAAAAGGTATGACAGAATAAATTATTCATAAGGAAACACATCCCTGACAAAAGACACTCCATCACATTTTCTCAACTGGAAGGAGCCCTCTCTCCTCAGAAGAGAATCCCTTCTCCCTGTGCCCAGCAGGAATGTGCAGTGGTACACAATAACTCTCTAACCCTATCTTGACTGGAATCAAAACACTATTCTAAGAATAATAGATTTGTTTTACCAGAGTAGATATCTGAATAACAGTTTTTGCCAAAACAAGGCATGGCCATGCTGTAAGGATGTCTCTAATTTTTATGATGCCTTAAAGCTTTACTTCACTATGAAGTATGATAGGTGTCACAGAGCTGATACAGAAGAAAAGAAGAAAAAGAAAAATGTTAAAGACCCCTTGTGTACTTGCTAGACTCAGCATCAGAGAATAATACTGTTATCCTGAGCTGTAGATTAACTGTTGGAAAGATGATTTTATAGCTCTCTTCCCACCTAAATAATTCTGTGAATCTGTGGCAGATGGGCTTCAGTGATGGCTGTTGGGAGAGGTTGTGGAAGGAATAGCAAAAGGAGCAACTCAAACTCTGAGTTGTTTCTTGGTCAGAAATGCATTAAAATATGAAATCAGCAATTAAGATTTAGTTTAGCCCTCATCAGTACTCTCTGCGATTTTTATATAGTACTGTCTGTGTTTTCTCTCATATTTAGAAAACATCTGAAGGACATCCAAAAACAGATATTAAATTAATCTCATCTATCAAAAGCACAATAAGCTGTTCTAGGCTTCACTGCTTGGAATTAAAGCTCTTCACCTGATTTTTGGAGCGCTCTAATCTTGTGCAGTCTTCCATCATGGAGGAAAGAAAAAGAAAGAAAGAAAGAAAGAAAGAAAGAAAGAAAGAAAGAAAGAAAGAAAGAAAGAAAGAAAGAAAAAGAAAGAAA
>JANRGV010000073.1:51285106-51330165 GCA_024734035.1 Alethe castanea
TCCCAGCCATGGATCCAGGAACCAGAGAAAAGGGAGCTAATCCCAGCCATGGATCCAGGAACCAGAGAAAAGGGAGCCAATCCCAGCCATGGATCCAGGAACCAGAGAAAAGGGAGCCAATCCCAGCCATGGATCCGGGAACCAGAGAAAAGGGAGCTAATCCCAGCCATGGAGCAGTCTGTGCTCCCTCCATGAACACCCAGCCCTGTCCCAAGGGATTGCAGCTTTTCCTGCAGCCCTGTCCCAAGGGATTGCAGCTTCTCCTGCAGCCCTGCCCCAAGGGATTGCAGCTTTTCCTGCAGCCCTGTCCCAAGGGATTGCAGCTTTTCCTGCAGCCCTGTCCCAAGGGATTGCAGCTTTTCCTGCAGCCCTGCAAGTGTTACAGGCAGGGCCATGGAAGGGGAAAGGTCACTGGGATCTGCTCTCTGCCTTTGGGTCTTTTGTGCCAGATGGGTCCTCAGAGTGCCCAGGAGCCTGAGTTTGAATTTTCCTGGTCTCTCACACTGCCCAAGAACCGGAGTTTGGGTTTCCCTGGTCTCTCAGACTGACCATAAACCCGAATTTGAGTTTCCTTGGTTTCCCAGAGTGACCAAGAACCTGAGTCTCTCCCACACACTGCATCCCTCCTGAGCTGCTGTCACTCCCTGTTCCTGGCTCCCAGGGCCCAAGGCAGCTTCTCTGCATGCAGAAATAGAAACTGGGCCACTGCAAGTGCTGAGGGAGCTCCCAGGACATGGAGGGGCTGCACAACAGTTCCACACGAGTGTTCCAGACTGTCTCTTCCAGGAAACCTCCCCTGGCTGGGCTGGAATTGTTCAGTGGGCAATAACTCAGCATTCCCTGCTCCTGCATTGTGGATTTTCTGCGTCCTTGGTGTGAACATAGTGGGGCACAGAGTGAGCAAACTGTGTCCCCAAAGCGAGGCGATGGCAGCACTGGTCTGGCTCAAATGCAGAGATGGAAAGCTCAGGCTCAGCTCAGGAGTCCTGTCCTGCCCCCTCCTCCTGGACATCAGCCAGGCTTGGGGATGAGACCTCTGCTGTTTTCTGAGGGCAGAGCCTGAGACCTGTGAAGATCAGAGAGAAAAGCGAGATCATTGCTCCCCCTGCAATGCCAACACTTTGTTTTGTTTTCCAGCAACAGCTGCAGGCCTATGTGGCCTGGGTGAACTCGCAGCTGAGGAAGAAGCCGGCGGTGAGGCCGGTGCAGGACCTGCGGCAGGACCTGCGGGACGGCGTCACCCTCGCCCTGCTCATCGAGATTGTGGGTCAGTGCTGCCAGCTGGCCCTGTTTTTCCCCCTCAGCTGGGCTCTGCCCTGGCTCTGGCATCTGTCAGGCAGATGTTGCTGGAGGGGAAGCAATCATAAATCAGCTCATCAGTGCAATGCTATTAAAGCCCTTATGGTTCTGTGGCGGTGACAGCAGATGGGGAAACCTGGCAGGGGCACAGGGAGCTCCACAGGGCTGGCACGGAGTTAGGGGGGTTTTGGGAAGGGTGACCCCTCTGCTGATGCCATCCCCTCTCCCTGGGCAGGGGGACAGGGAATGGGGTGCAGTGAGTTCATTGTCCTCGCTGCTCCTTCCTCCTCACACTCATCCCCTGCCCTGCTGGGGGACAGTTCTCCTCGTGCTCCAGTTCTTCCATGGAGTTCATCCCTTTGGGAAGGGGCAGCTCCAGAGTGGGTCCTTCAGGGGGTCACAAACCCTGCCAGAATCCTGCTCCTGCCCCCAAAACCCTGACACCATCCCAACACAGCCCCAAACCCAGTAATTCCTGCTGCTGGGCTCCTGTTAAGCAGGACAAGAAGCCCCATGTAGATGAGATCAGAGCAGTCCCAGCAACCCCTCTGACAATCCCAGTGGTTCAGTTCTCCTCTGACAAAGATTTTTTGCTTGCTTCAGCTGGTGAGAAGCTGAATGGCATCGAGGTCAACCCCTGCAGCCAGCAGGAGATGAGGGAAAATGTGGAGAAAGTCCTACAGTTCATGGCATTGAAAAAGATCCGCATGCACCAGACATCAGCTAAAGGTACAGGCCCTGGGGGTGATTTTAGCTGTTGAAATTCTGTTTCTGGCTTTGTTTTCTATCAAACAGGTAATTTATGAGTAAATTAATGTGTCACTTTGTGGGGGAAATGGGGGGCTTTTCTCTCTCTGGTTTAGTGAAGGTTTTGGGTTGAAAGACGGACAATGCAGAGAAAAAAAGTGACTTTTTTTTTTCCCTGCTACTGAGCACTCAGAAGACCAGGTAGTGCTGTAATGAGGAATGCAGGCTTGGAATCTTTCACCAAAAGGACACAGAGTGAAAGGAGGCAGGGAAAAAAATATTAGTGGCTCACTGGAAGCCATGGGCTGGAAACAGAGAGGAGACACAAGGCACAATCACATGTCTGTGGCGTGGTTTAGTCAGGACTTTGAGCAGCTCTGACTAAACTGTTTTGGGAAATCTTGGCCTGGAAGAGTGGCTGATCTTTGCCATGACAGCAGCGTGCTGGAAAATACTCCTGTGATATAGTGAGTGTGATTAATTAACATTTGCAGGGTGCTGCAAAGAGTTTATGGCACAGGATGCCCCCACTGGAGAAATGCATTTTGTGCATTTTGTGTTTTAGAAAAGGGGATTCTCTGCTAATAAAGTGGTCAGTCCCGAGTCACTGCTCTGCTCCTGAGCGAGCATTCAGTAATTACGAGTTCAGTAATTAACTGCTGGAATGGCCATGGGGAGGCTCAGGGCTGCTCAGAGCTCTGAACCTGTGCTGTGGAGGTGGCATTTTGCTGTGCCACCAGAGCTGAGCTGGTTTTAATGACCTCCACCTCGTCTGGCTCTGCCGCGCTCCCCCTTAACCACCCAACATTTGCCTTTTGCAGATATCGTCGAGGGCAACCTGAAATGCACCATGCGGCTGATCCTGGCCTTGGCTGCTCACTTCAAGCCGGGCTCTGGCCGGGCTGGCCCGGGGGCCAGGGGCTGGGCAGGGGGCCCGGGCCCGCTCCGGCTGTGCTCAGCCGCCGCTGTGGCACAGGGTGCAGCGGCCGCGCTGGCCGAGGCGCGGCAGGGTGTGCAGCACTCGGGCCGGGAGCTGCTCAGACACAGGTACAGGTACAGGTACAGGTACAGGTACAGGTACAGGTACAGGTGAGGGCTGGGCAGGGGGGATAAAACGCTGGGCACTCCATGGTTCAGTATGAATCGAGCAAATGGCACCTTGCTGTTGTGTTCCCACCCCAACACACGATTTCTCTCCTCCTGCAAAACTTATTGTTGGTAAAAGCCTTCTTGCACGAGGCAAACATGCAGAGTTTTCTACTTTTCTATTTTTCTATTTTTCCACTTTTCTATTTTTCTACTTTTCTACTTTTCTATTTTTCTATTTTTCTTTTCTACTTTTCTATTTTTCCACATTTCTATTTTTCTATTTTTCTACTTTTCTACTTTTCCACTTTTCCACTTTTCCATTTTTCTATTTTTCTACTTTCCTACTTTTCTACTTTTCTATTTTTCTACTTTTCTACTTTTCCACTTTTCCATTTTTTCACTTTTCCATTTTTCTACTTTTCTGCTTTTCCGCTTTTCTGCTTTTCCGCTTTTCTCCTTTTCTCCTTTTCTACTTTTTGTTGGTTTCAGACTTCCTTGGCATTCACTTACCACCTTTAGTTCTTTTTGTCTCGCCCTTTGTTTTCTTGTTCAGCTGTTCTTCTTCTTATTTCTTTTCCAAGGGCAAAGCTAGAGGCCTAGCTCAGGCTCATAAAAGCATCCATATCCCTTTCCTGACCTGTTCACTGCATGTTCATTTTTCTCTGAAAACACTCCCACAGTGTGAGACTGGGTTGGATTCAAATCCAAATGGAAATGGAAATAAATGCATCTTTGTCCATTTTATTCCTGGCAGGAGGAAGCTCCTGTTGTGCAAAAACCCCTAAAAAGTGCCCTGGTAGGGGGGCACTGACCTGGCTCTGCCACCCCAGGTTGTACAGCAAAATTTACAGCAAAATGGGTCTCTTTTTATCTCCCTGGGACAGAACAGGGAGTTCCAGCCCAGGCAGAGGGAACTGTGCTGTTTGTTCTCCCCACGCTGCTCTTGGTGCTGTTCCTTGGAAATTCTCTCATGTCAAGTGAAACAAAAGTCAGGTTTTCACCCCAGACATCTGGGAGCTTTATTTCCAGAGCTGAGGATGTTGCACAAACCATTCTGGCTCCTCCATTGCTCTCATCCCACTGCTCCAGGTGGCTGCTGAGTGCTGAGGATGCTGCAAATCCACACACACAGAGGGAATAATTCTGAAAATCCCATTTGCCCCCTGCCAAAGGTGCTGTGTGGGTGACAGTAACAATAATAACAATGACATTTAACTGGGAGCCAGGTGCTGGGGCTGTGCAGGGTTTCATTCCCACAACATTTCCACATTTGCCCATTTGATATTGGCTCCAGGGAGCACCCATGGAACAGTGTGGAAATGAGGCTGAAATAGTCAATTTTGTTGAAAAATGAAATGTTAAAGATTTCCCTTACAAAGGCCTTGGAGTTCTTCAGAAAAGCCAGTATTTGTGATTTTTTCTTGCACTTTCAGAGCTTTTGGAGTTTTCTAGTCACAAAATTAGGGATGAGTTTAAAACAACAAGCCCTCTTTGCCTGTTTTCCCTTAACACCAAGAAGATGGGGATCCCTGATAGGAAAACTGGTGTTTTTCCTGCTGTCTCCTCTTCCTCACCTCCTTTTCCTTAGCTTTCCCCCCCTCCTTTTTGGAGACAGAAGAATTCCAGCTGCACTCATTTAGTGATTGCCACCCCCAGGAACAGCAGCATGGATGAGGAGATTGAGAATCCCTACTGGAGCGTGCGAGCCCTGGTGCAGCAGTACGAGGGGCAGCAGAACGTGCCACTGGAGCCCCACCCTGCCAGGTGAGGGATTTTACTGCCAAGATGTTTCCCTTTGCCTGACATTCCCCAAAGTGCCTGTTCCTCTCTCCAAAATCTGATGGAGAAGGGCTGGTGTGGAGGGTGAAACTTCAGGAATCAATGTGTAGCAGTTTTCTGTTGTTTTCATGGACATGGGAGAGAAAATGCGGCCAAAACAAAAAGCACTTTTGAAGAATTACTCCAGTGAGGGAGCTGATCCAGCATGGAGAGCTCTGTAGTAAAGGGAAGCCGCTCCCTTTTCCCCCAGAGAACCAGAAAGCACTGGGAAGAGCAGGAACTGTGTTACTGAGCACACTGGAGCTCCCTCTGGAAATGGGGCTGTGCTCAGCTCGTCTCATCTGCAGCAGATCCGAGGGCAGGGCTGCACGTGGGGAGCTGCAGCTCTTTGCTTCAGAGCCTCCCGTTCCCACTGAGAGCCCCAATTTTGCTTTTCCCCTGCCTGTGCTGCTCCCCCAGTGCCTCTCTCCCGTTTGTGGGGGAGTGAGGAGCTCATTTGCCAAGGACAGATTGCCACTGACAGCCTCTCAGCAGGCAGGACGTTTTCCCCAGCGTTTCTCAGGCCAATTTTTATGCTCCACAGCACCAACAATTCTCTGTCTACCTGAAAATTAAGTTTGCTTTGCCCAACAGAGGAGAAAAACACAAGAGTTTGTGTTTATCCCCCAATTTTGCTGCGTGTCATTGGGAGAGTGTTTATAAATAGATTTTGGGAGGAGCGTGGGGCTCGCAGGGAGCCAGGGCTGGAGCAGTGCCTCCACATGATGTCAGCAGTGTTCTGTGGAGGCCGGGCTGCCAGGGGGGATGTAAAAATCCTGCTCTTGGCAGCAGCATTGCGTGGATAATGCCACAGGACCTTGGTGTTGGCTCTTGAGACGTGTGCTCACATTCTGCTCCCTGCTCTCATCCCTCAGTTTAAAGGAGCTGGAATATTTGGTGTATTCTTCTACCCTGTTTCCTCATATTTTGGTAGTTTTGGTGGTAAACAAAATTCCCCCTGCGCATCCTGTGTTATTTATTTATTTATTTATTTATTGTGGTGAAGTCTCTCCCCACAATGCAATGGTGATATTATTGCTGCTAGGGCAGAGCACAGCGAGAATCTTTCCATAAGTGATGAAAATCTGGGAGCATTGTGCCCCTCCATCTGCTGGGGGTGTCTCTGCTGACACGACCCTGCACCGTGAAAACACGCTGCTCTCCCTTTCCTCGCGGGGAGAAATGCGCTCAGCTCAGTTAGGAGAACTGCCTGGCAGAAACGAGATGTTTTTTTAATTAGTGAGAGACGTAATTGAGTGCAGCAACCCCCCTGCAGCCCACCCTGCTGCTGTGGTGTCCCAGGGCAGCATCGCCAGCCCTGCAGCGCTCAGAGCTCTCCCAGCCTCGCTCGCACAATTCCCGGGGACGGCAGCGCCAACCAGAGCAGGCTGCCGAAATGATTCATGGAAAAATCTGCCAAAAATCAGATGATTCCCAGGCCGCCGAGCCCCTCACCCACCCCTCTTCCCTTTCCCCTCCCCTTCCAGCAGCTTTCCCTCCCCCACCCCTGAGCCAAGCATCTCGGAGAAAAGGCTGTGCCTGCACAGCCCGTGTGACAGCAGGAGGGACAGCGAGCCGAGCCTGGGGCTGGGAGAGCCTGGGGAGAGCCTGCATCCCTCTGGAAGGTGGGGAGAGGAGCCTGAGAAAATCCTGCATCCCTCTGGAAGGTGGGGAGAGGAGCCAGAAAATCCTGCATCCCTCTGGAAGCTGAGGAGAGCCTGGGAAAATCCTGCATCCCTCTGGAAGCTGAGGAGAGCCTGGGAAAATCCTGCATCCCTCTGGAAGGTGGGGAGAGCCTGGGGAGAGCCTGCATCCCTCTGGAGGCTGGGAAGACGAGCTTAGGAAGAGCCAGCATCCCTCTAGAGCCAGGCGAGAGAAGCTTGGGAAGAATCTGCATCCCTTTGGAAGCTGAGGAAAGCCTGGGAAGACCCCGCACCCCTTTGGAAGGTGGAGAGAGGAGCCTGGGCAGATCCCGCATCCCCCCGAGCGCAGGGACCCCGCGCCGGCAGCAGCTCCTTCCCTTCCCTTCCCCCGGCGGCTCCTCGGATGCTCGGCAGCCCGCGGAGGGCGGGATGGGATGAGAAACACCCCCGGAGCCCTGCGATGAAAACAAGCGGCTGTGCAGCTGAGAAAAATGCAGCAGCAGGAGACAAATAACCTGCGAGGGAAAGCTGCGGGAGCCAAAGGCAGCAGGCTGCAGAATTGCCCGGCTCCGGAATCCAGCCCGTTTGTGGGGGCTGCGGATTTGCCTCTCGGGAGAGCCTGAGTCGGTTGTTTTGCTGTTCCTGCTGGGAATCCTCTCGGCACTCTGGCTCGCAAAGGCTCCCGCAGGAGTTTGGCTGGCGAAGGGAAGGAGGCATGAGCGGGATGCTGCGGATCCTGTGAGGCCAGAGGCTCAAGCGGGACCATGGGAGGGAAGCAGGTCAAATGGTGAGCGGCTGTGTCCTTGTCCTGGGGGCAGCGGGGATCGGTGTTTGCGGCATTCGGGGCGTTCTGGGGTTCCTGCCCTGAAGGCTCGGCTGTGCTGGCGGATCTGGAGCTCGGGGGAGGCAGGATTTGGGTTAAGGAACCAAGTGGTGGAAGGAAGAAAGTGGAGCAGTTTGCATCATAAATCTCTCTTGGAAAGCTTTCATTTCCCAGCCCTCGTTTCTGCATGCTTTAACAGGGAATTGTTCTGCACTTTTAAAGGCGTTGCATCAGCGGGTATTTCACACTCTGATGGTTTGGACTGATACAGAACCTGGGCGAGTGTTTCCAGCATTAATTGCATGGTGCAGAAAGCAGCCTGACCTGTGCTGCTGCTTCAGCTGCCTCTGGCTCTGCCGCTGTTTGCAAGGTTTGGGAGGTGGTTATGGATGCTGGGTGAACCTTTTGAAACAGGCAAACTGCCTGGAAAGGGTCTGGGAATGCCCAAGGGAATGTAAATGTGCTGTGGGGACCTATCCCCACCTGTGCTCCCTTTTATCGGCTGTGGGCTGTGGATCCAGTGCTGGGAGGAGCGGATTTGGAATGTTATTTCCAGGCTCACATCCTTGTTTTTCATCCTGCTCATCCTTTCTGGCTCCCCTGTTCCTCCACCTTCTCTCCCATCTGTGGCTGGTGGTGTTTTTCTGGGACAGCTTTTGCACTGATGAGAACCAGCAGTGCCTCGGGGTGAGGGCAGGTCCAGAGAATCAGCTGGGAATAGGAGGGAGGGAATTCTGAGATCTGTTCCTAGAAGGAAGTGCAATCCCTCCTGGAGCTGCTGGCCATGTCAGAGCAGCTGGGCTTCCTGCTGGCATCTGTGCTGTGTGAAAGTTTCATCCTTTCTTCTGGCCCTTTTTACATAGTGCAATCCCAGCAGAACTGCCAAATCAAATAATGAACAGCATTTAAAAAAACAAAAACAAACCCCAACAACATAATTTTATGCCATGCCCCCATTCTGCAATGAGCAGGAGCAGGGGCTGGTTACAAATTTGATATTAAAAATATGTCTAATGAGGGAGTGCTGTGATGGATTTGGAATTCCTGGAGGTAAATCCTGGAGCAAAGCCAGGTGGCCAGAGGCCCTTTGAGCATCATGCACACACCTGAAAGGACAGGTACTGTCCCTGTTGGAGATTTCTATTGGACAATGATTATTCTTTCACTTTGACATGGGGGAAGTCTGGACCACAAAAATCTGGACTCAGGTCTGTGATTTGAATGAGGACAGGCTGGTCCTGGCCGTGGGAGTGGGGCAGGCAGAGCAGCAAGTCATTTCCATCTCTATTGCAGGGCTTTTCCCATTCTGTGGGAGCTGTGGGAGACAGAGCAGCAGTGCTGGGAAGATGCAGGGAGGGAGCTGCTGAAGCCTCTTATTTTTCTAAACCTATTGTATTATTTCCACACTGTTTTTCTTTTTGTTCCCTGCCCTTTGTTTCTGTGTTGGGGGAGAATGAAAAATTAACTCCTGCTCACACTTGCAAGGATTAATTCCTGCGACTTTCGGGGTACATTGAATGGGTCAGTGAGCTTCAGCCACCTTTTGATGTTGTCTGGGAGATGCACTTAGGAAGAATTTCTGAAAAAAGATTGCTTGAACCTCCCAGTCAGCTGAGATGGCTCCTGTGAAAATGGGCACTTCCAAGAAGTTTCAATCAAAGAACACGAGTGAGTGGAATCTGACTCTGAAATATATTGGGATTTAAAGCTGAAATGATTAATCTGAAAGCTCTGGAGCAAGAGATGAAGCCAGGGTGGCTTTTTGTCCAGCAGTAAATTACTCCTGAGTGTGGTCCTACCCCTGTGTGAGAGTCTGAATTTAAAAGTTACATGTCCAGGTTGGGTTGTTGAAGTTGTTGTCTGCATCCATCTCTGGGATGCATATAATTCTTAAATAAAAGTGAATATGGAGAAAAACTTGTTGATAATTAGATAATGTTGATCAGCACTAAAAAAAAAAATAAAAATAAAGAGCTGTTCCTGCCTTGCTCTGCAGCCTGACTTCACCCAGCCCTGTCCACAGTGCAAAGAGTGAATCCACTGTAGCCCCCTCAGAGGAGAAGGAGAGACTTGTGATCCTCCAGACTGAAGAGACAGAGACTAAAACAGGTAAAACATTGGGAATTTTAGTGTGGTAAAAGCTGAAAAGCTCCCCGGGGACTGGAATGGTTTAATGCTCTGAGGGATGCTCTGCAAAGCCCACAGGTGCTTTTCCCCCTCTGTCACACACTGCCCCCAGTGCTGTGCTGAACCTGGAGCAGTTATCTGGGATAAAGTGTGTGCAGGAAAGCTCAGTTTGGCCCAGGAATGAGCCCCGAATGCCTGGGGTCAGAGGAGCTGCCACACCTGGGCACAGGTGAGTGCTGCAGTGCCCTGGGCACATCCAGCCCCTCTCTCTTGCAGAAGAGGCCGATTCTCACTTCCAGCCTGAGTGGCAGGCAGGGAGCTCTGGCTCCTGCTTGGAGAACTCATGGGAGGAGCAGCTCCTGGAGCAGCAGGACCACCTGGAAAAGGAAATGGAGGAGGCGAAAAAGATGATTTCGGGTTTGCAGGTGAGAGATTTCTCCTCTCAGGAGTGTTCCCTTCCAGGGTCACCCAGCCCTGCATCAGTCATTCCATTGCTTGGCTGTACCTCCATTCCTTTCCGGCCAGGAAATCCAGCTGGACCCGAAAATCCCTGGTGTTACACACATTAAAAAAAACTCAAAACAAACCAGATCTGCTTAAGAAATAAGAATCAAGATTTGCATTTCCACTGTCCTGCTTTTAAAAAAAAGCCTCCTCAAATTTTACTGCTTTCCTGTTATTTTCTGTGAACGATTTCCTCTTCAGTAATCCCCTTCTTGTGCAGAACCTTTATTTATATGTTCTAACTAGAACCAAGGTTTCTGTGGCAGGGTGGAGGAGATTCTGCATGAGGATGGATTGGGGCACATGTGGCTTTCCATGAGTCCTGCAGGTGACTACTGCTGCTGCAGAACTGCACTGGAGAAAACATGGTGAATTACTCAGTGTCAGCCACTAGAGAAAATGCCCTAAGCAACTCCTTGCCACCTTGGGAAAAACCTTAGGGTTCTACTGATGTGCAATTCCTCCTGTGTACCGCTCCCAAGGAGAACAACCTTGCAGTTGGCAGTGGATTGTGATTCACAGCACTGTTCTGGGGCTGAAAAGTAGCACCACCTTAATTTATTTACCAGACAAGAACCTGGGCACAGAGGGAATAAGTGATCAATCATTTAATCAAATCACAGACCTGTGGGTAGGCTTTGGTTAGAAGGGAGGGCTGGAGGTCTCTGGCCCAGCCCAGCACTTGGAGGGGAGTGCTCAGAGCCTTGCCTAGCCATGCACTGAAAACCCCCAAAGAGGGAAACTTTCTCTCAAAGACAAACTGTGATGAAGCTAAAGACCAGTCTCTGGCATTTTTGATTCCTTGGCATAATGCTGGAACCTCCTCCTGAACAGCCTATCTGAAAGAGGAATTTCTAACTGCTGGCCAAGAGCCGTGCAATCACAGAACCAAATCCATATCCATGGTAGGATGGCCCAGAGGTTAGAGAATCATTTACTAGTGATTGTTTCATGTTAGCTTTAGTTCTGATTAATTACACTCATGCTCACTAAAATATAAGCTATGCATGTTAGGTTTCCCTCAGCCAACTCTTACTGAATTCCAGGGCAGACACTGAATGAAAGGGATGTACCTGATAAATGTATTTTTTGTTTGAAATAAATATATTTTGTTAAAACATTCTTGTGCCAAACATTATTTTAAAGTGTGTCCTTGGCACCACTGTATTTTATTGACATTCTGGGTGAAAAGCATGTGTAAAAACTGTATCTCAGCTGCAGGTCACCACAACAACACAGGTTTGCACTTCTGTTACTTAGAGTGAGATTAGTTTTGATTACAAGCATTCTGCTTTACCTGGGACACACTTGAAAACTGCATTTTGATGGTGAGTGAAGCCAATCTGTACTCCATGGTGAAGTTTTTTCTTTTGGACATTGATTTTTTTCAGGCCAAAAGAAATCTCAGGAACTTAAAATAATGCTGAATTACTGCAATAACACTGCACGAATAGCATGCTCTTCACATTGCTATCTTTTTGTTCTCAAGATTTAGTTGTTATGTATAACATAATTTAGCACAGAGGTATTTTCAAAATACTTTACAGATGGTTCTAATTTCTCTTCCTCTACAGAAAAAAATCCTTTTGCTTGGGATAAAACTTCATGTTCATTAAACTGACGTAAGTCTCATCAAGATTAATTGTATTTATCATGCACATATGTAGCTTGTTGATGCTTAAAGAATTATGGAGTGGTTTTTGCCCCAGAGTATGGACCAAGAATATGTAAGCTACATTGTTTTACTTTTTGAATTTGCTGTGCTATGTGTGTCCATCTTTATACTTCTCTCTGTTCTACAGTAACTTAAATTCTGGGATGAAGAATCTCAAAAGCGAAAAGCCTTGTAGAACTTAAAAAGTTTTAACCAAAGTACCAAGATTACATTTTTGGAAATATTTCTGTCAATTTTTTCATGACTTCTAGAAAGTATTGCTTTTCATAAAAATATTTTGAATTTTTGAAAAAAAAATCTACCTTTCCTGCCTTTTTTTTTTTTAATACAGCCATAATATAGTCAAAGTCTAATGCGTTGTATTTTAATTCTAAAAAATCTCGAAGTTTAGATAGTTGTGAGTGAGCTTGGCTTTTCTGATGTTCAGAAGAGCCTAAAGCACTAACTAAAATCAAGTCTGCTCTGACATCTTTGGACTTTACAATGGTATGTAGTGATAGGAAAAGAGGAATGGTTTTAAACTGAAAGAGAGTAGGTTTAGATTAGATAAAGAAGGAATTCTTTATTGTAAGGGTGGTGAGACACTGGAGCAGGTACATAGACTCAGAAGAGTTGTGGATACCCCATCCCTGGAAGTGTTCAAGGCCAGGCTGGGTGAGTTCTGAGCAACCTGGTCTAGTGGAGGGTGTTCCATCCCATGGCAGGGGTTTGGAACTGAGGGATCTTTAAGGTCCCTTCCAATCCAAAGCATTCTACAGTTCTTTGATAAACAAAATCAGCTTTTGGGTCAGCATTACAATGAACTTTTTCTAAAATCCTGAGAGATGTGACTGACTAAAGCCAGTTCTGCCTGCAAGGAGCCATGATGCAGTTAGCACACCACACATTACAGCACTCTATACACTCTATGTATCACTAACAAACAAGCTGTTATACAAACAAGCCCTTTCCTTAGTGTTATTTGACAGTGTTTTTTAGAAATACTGTATTGTAAACAAGAACCTTACATTTTATCAGTTTAACATATGCAACCTATAAGCAACAACCTCAGGTTACTACTGGAGCTGTTTCCCTTCTAGATGGTTGGATCACACTCAGTACTAGAGCAGGGTTGTGAAAGGGTTCTGCTTTCTTCAGATAGAAGGTGGACTTTGGTTTGTGGGGAAATCTTTCATTCTCCCCAAAATTTCCTATTTTCAGCTCCATCCTAGCAAGTTTTGGCCTTCAGTATTTTACAAATGACCTCCTGAGAGCTAGTGAAGAAGGAAGGAAGGAAGGAAGGAAGGAAGGAAGGAAGGAAGGAAGGAAGGAAGAAAAAGAAAGAAAGAAAGAAAGAAAGAAAGAAAGAAAGAAAGAAAGAAAGAAAGAAAGAAAGAAAGAAAAAAGAAAAAGAAAGAGATTAGTTTTATTATCTCTTCAACTTACTAAAAGAAACATGAAGACACTGTGAATCACACTATGGCATGAATGAGGAGGAAATTGTCTGAAAAGAATTCACTTTTAGTGAAATAAACTCACATAACATGAAATGAAAACCTTAATGTACTTCATGTTTTTTCTAAGGATTTATATTCTATTTCTATCAAAGAGCAAATCAAGCTATGGTACAAAAAAATTTGCATACACAAACTGTTCAGAAAAGACAAACTACCCTCCACTTTCTAATATTCCTTTCCTTGTTGACAGTAAAAACTTTTATGACACTCTGTGAATCTTTCAATCCCAGTGATAAATTCTCATCCAGAATAAAGACTTGGTGGTAACGAAGTGTCATGACTGGGGAAGAGGTTGTCAAATCTGAATTAGATCTTCTCATTCTCACAAAATTCTACAATTTCTTAGTCTTTGCAATGTACCAATGGACAGAGAAGTTTCAGGTGTGTGCCATTTGGGAGAACAGCACTGTAGGAATGAAAGAAAATTCACAAAGTGTTTAAAATCGTACTCTAGTACATTTCTGCCATCAGAGTAAGAAAGAGAGGGGAAGAAGTTGCTTTAAAAGAATGCATTTATAGTAAAAAGGCACTTGAATAAAAGTCTTATTCTTTTCACCTTTTTTTCTGAGGTATTCTATTCTTCTGATTACAATAAACAGCTCAACCAAAACTGATACTTTACATTAAAATTTAATGGGCTGTTTCTGTACATACAATTGACATGTACATGACACAAAAATACTATTTATCCAAAGATAAGAAAATTATTATGTTAAAAGGTGCTGCAAGAAAAACACAGAAAGTAAAACAGATAAGAGCACTATATGCACTAGATAAAACTGCAACGCAATATCAATAACCACAATTGTTCCACTTTCAGTTATTAAAGATAAATTTAAAACCCATAACAAAAATCAATTTTCTTTGCCTTTAAAAAAATTACTTGTTGCTGTAAATAACTGAAATACATATTTTATTAAAACAGTTATTCAAGTCTTTAAAACAAACACATTTAACATATAAAATATTCAGAAAATTATGTATCCAAAAATATAGGGCCCAATACAAGATTACTAGGCTAATATTCAGGAAAATGTTTATTTTGATTAGAGGCTCTGTGAATAGCTTTGATCAGCCATTAAAAGTAAGGTACAAGATTACAACTCTAGAGGCTGTGGGAAATAAAAGCCCTTTAGTTTATGCAGCAGACAGTTTTTGGCTCCTTTACCAAGAAGATGTTCCAGCTATCTATGCTCTGAATATGTTGCAGTAAGTGAAAAACAAGGATGTAAATCCTGAAAACAAAGACTTGGGAGCAGGTAACATCCATGTTGTTATTTCCCCATGACCTGAACATGATAGCATAAGGTCAGGGCATAGAGTAAGGTGCTATTTCCAGGGGTGTAACAGCTACCTGCTGCAACAATTCAAGAACACAACATACTTTCATCTGGCCTTTTGGATAAACATTAGTAGTGGGGATAATTTTGGTAGAGGTAGCAAGATTTCAGAGGAAAACATTTCAGCAATTTATATACATGGCCAGTAACAGTAAACTTTCCTAAAGTGAAGAAGCATTCACAAAAAAAATGGCATGCAAAATTTAAAATACTATTTGATTTCTAAAATTATTTCTCTGGTCAGTGCATCTGATACTTTCTCACACACAATTTTAGGTTGCCCTCTTTCACATGTAAATCCTCTCCAGATCCATTATGATGTCTAAAAATTTAAGTGAAACTACTGTCTTCTTATTTTCTGTTTCAGTCTCACACAACAGAGTACAGATCCCATCAACACTCATGCAATCAATGTGATTATAATCAACCTTCTGCAGTGCTGCTTGCCTTTGTCATGGCTAAAATTGAGGTAATTGTTTTTTCTTCCTTCCCTCTGTTGAATTGGACACAAAGGCCATGATTCTAAAATATATCAAACTTCTAAAATATTATGCCATCATGCGTGAAGAGCTATTTAATACTCTTTAAGTATTAAAGAGTATTGCTGGCATATGTGAAAAGCTTTTTAATACCAGTGTCTTGTCTCAGATCTGTATTTGTGTATTGATTTGAAGACTGTGATTAGTTTAAGTGTTTTAAAGAGAAAGTCTGTAATGATCTAATTGTCCCATTAGTCACTTGTCTAACATTTTCACAACCAGTGTTTCCTCACATTTGTGAAAATTTGGTTGACACTTGAGAATGGGAAATTGCAGCCTTCTTCATTAGACTGAAAATAAAATGACCATAAAACAAACTATTCATTTGTCGTTTTTGGTTTTGGAGACACATGTATGTATACTTATAGATTTGGAGAGTTGTCACTGCCAAACTTAATATACAAGACATAAAAGGAACAGAAAATTGGGAATGGATTAAAACTGTAAATAAACTTGAACTAGCAGACTTCTGCAACTTGCATTGAATTTAAAATGTCATTCACAAAACTCTTTTAATTGTACCTTTAATATCAGAAGGCAGAAAACTGTAATATCTTTGAAAGTAAATTTGCAATCGTAAGTGTTCAGTGAAATACAGAAAAATTCCTATACTAACTTTAATACAGTTCTCAATATGATCAAAGCTCCTGTAGATTTAAAAAAAGTGTGTTTTTAACTGCCAGGGTGTTGTAAAAATTTCATTTTTTTCGGCTATTGTAAGTTTATTATTAAACATTTGTATTCACATACACATTCACAGAATGTGAATTCTTATAAACCACCCTGTGACCAAAACATGTGCAAATCCTAATCCCCAAGTCCCCTATCAAAATTTGCAAAACTGCAAATCACAGTACCTATTAATATCCAGCCAATGGCTGGACATCATGCTCCAAGTTTGCAAATCCTCAACGCTTCTATCACGATCTGCAAATTCGAATCAGACATGTATTTGTGATTTACTCTATACTCATTATTCTACAGTTTAAAATGATCCAGGCACAACCCCATGTAATTCAGTGACCAGCTCAGTTTTGATTGCAAGCAATATGCTGAAGATACCTGAAGCCAAAATTCTCAAAATTATGCACCTGTTACATCACAGCATTCCATCAGTGGTTTTTGTGAGACAGCAGTATTTAATTCCAAGGGTTACTGATGCTGGTGTGTGTGCCATGTGAGCACAGGTAATAGAGATACCTTGGGAATACATAGTTATGCAGGAACTTGTGGCTGGAAGAGAAGTATTGTGTCAAAAAAATTCGATAGCTAAACTCATCCTTCCTAGGACTCACCCTTCCTAAAGGCTATGAGGTAATACAAAAAGAAAACTCAATTTGCCAGTGAAAAAAAAGGTCAGAGGAAAACAGACAAATTAGAGAAAATAAGAGATTCAGATGTGTTTTCAACAAGAAATAGTTGTCGCTTAAGAAAGGATGGAAAAGGAGATACCAGGGCAATGAAAATTTTATCATAGAGCTGAAATTGCATCATTCAGAGTGAAGAGAATCCATGGGTTCCTAATGGAGAACCTGGTATTCTTCATTCTATAGTGACTTCAGCTGGGGTCATAGAGAAGAGGATCAATAATGTTGGATGACCACCTTTGTATCTGAAGAAAGTTAACACTAGTTATGATCAGAGCTCGTCCAAACATGAAAAAAAAAATTAAAAATCAATATATTTAGGTACTTCATTGTAAAAGTAGTAGAAGTGGTGTCACTAGAAGGAAAATGCATTTCTTCTACTTCTTTTTAGCTATTTCTACTTTAATTGTAATTTTCTTAAAATTATAAAAGAAGAGGACAAAGGAAAGCTTTTAAAAGGTAAAGGTGATTGGAAAAGAAAGAGGAGTATTTTTAAGGAAAAACACATCTCCCAAAGTCAGAAGAACATGCTTACTAAACCAGTGGATGGAATAACAATAACATTAAAAATTTCATATTTTCCTCCTTTCTTGAAAGAGTCATACTTAATCTGAAACTCTCTTTATAACATTTTCTAGATATTCTTGCCTCCCTTGGTGTTTAGTTTGAGCTGAGTTGTCCTCCATTTTTGGGTGAGGGCATTTTCCATTAACAGGGCAGAGATAATCTCCCTTATTGCCCACTTGTGAGATGGCACGTACTAGAGGATGTGTCTGGCATTTTTCTCTCAGTTGAATGATATTCAGGCGTTCAGATTAAGCACTACAGATTTGTCACACAAAATTGTTACTGCACAGCTCTTCAGGGCACCTTTGTGGAAACAATTCTGTCTGCCACAAGCTGTGCTAGCTCTTCTAAGAGAGAGCAGTCATATTGACATGAAGCTGGGTGGATGAAGGAAATACAGAATAAAAACTATCAGCAAAATTCAGGGCTCAATAGCAGTAAAAATATAAGTCAAGCAACAAGGAATTTTTCAGTTCTTTATGTAAAAATATCTTGTGATTTATTTAATTGATATAACAAATTATTGAAGCTCTTTAAGAAATTCATTAAATACGTCCTAAATATGGATGTTTTAGTCAACTCTGGGCTGTCTTTCTCCAGTTCTGTGCTTTATATTATTCTAATGTCTTTGAAAGTTTCTATAGGCAAATTTTGAAATTTGTCTGTTTAATTTAGTGATCATTCTATACTTTTGAAGTGTTTATTATGGAAGTCATGCTAAGGTACACGGAAAATACTGGGGTCATTGATGTCAGCCAGTATGGCTTCATTAAGGGCAAATTTTGTCTGACAAATGTCTGTATTGGGATTACAGTGTTGGTCAATGGCTCAATGTCCAAGTGGAGAGCAGTGACTAGCGACAGTCCTCAGGGATCTGTACTGGGATTTATATCATTTAACATATTTGTTGGCAACGTGGACAGTGGGATTAGTGTCCCCTCAGAGAAGTTTGAAGTTCAACAAGGTCAAGTGTACAGTCCTATGTCCAAAATACAAACTGGCTGAAAAATGGGTTGAGATCAGCACTGAGGAGAAAGACATAGGGATGTTGGCTGATGAGAAGCTCAAAACAACTAGGCAACATGTACTTGCAGCCTGGAAACACAAACGTATTCCAGGCTACATCAAAAGAAGCTTGACTAGCAGTTCAAGGGATGTGTTTTTTTACTCTCTACTCCATTCACGAGATCCCATCTGGGTCATTGTGTTCATCTCTGTGAACATCAGCATAAGAAGGATGTGAATCTGTTGTACTGAGTCCAGAAGAGGGCCACAAAGATGATCAGAGGGCTGGAATACCTCTCTTATGAAGACAGACTGAAAGATTTTGGGTTATTCAGCCTGGAGGAAAAAGGTGCCTGGGACACCTTAGAGCACTTTCCAGTACCTGAAGAGAGTCTAAAAGGGAGCTGGAGGGGGACATTTTACCAAGGCTTGTAGTAACAGGACAAGGGTTTATGGTTTTAAGCGATTAGATTAGAAATTTGGAAGAAATTGTTCACTATGAAAATAGCAAGATACTGGAAGGAGTTGCCCAGAGAGTAATGGATGGCCCATACCCAGAAATGTTTAAAGCCAGGTTGGATGGGCTTTGGGCAGCCTGGTCTAGAGAAACGTGTCTCTGCCCATGGCTACAGGGCTGGAATCAGAGGGCCTTTAATGTCCCTTCCAACCCAAATTATTTAATGATTCTATGATCATCCCATTATAAAACAAAATGTCTGTACATGTTCACTTTTACAGATGTTTTACTACTGCAAGTATGTGTCTACAAGTGTCAGAAGAAAAAGTACAGAAAAAATTATTTTGTCAAACTTTTGCTGTCAATATTCACTAGTTTAGTTTGGAGAATGTGCCTGTATAAAAAAAAAAAAAAAGAAAGAAGAGAGTAATTCCCAAAATCTGCTTTACAAATTATACAAATGACATAGCAAAAAAACCCCTGTGTGATACAATTCCTTTTCAAAACCACCTTATTGTATTTTACAAATCCAGATCTGGGAACTGGGGGAATAGGATGTGTGTGGGAGGTTTGCATGTCCTCAGAATGGCAAAAATGCTTATTTTGACAGAAGCACTAATTAATGCTCAGAAAAATTTCAAAGTAAATAACTAGTTGGACAGAAAATCTCTGTTGCTTTTGCTTTTGAAACTAATTGTATTCTGGGGAAAAATATAGATAAAGTGGGTAGCATTTCAGTCTTCAAGAATTTAGATAGGTATTTCTGTGAACTGAAAGGTATGAAATCATTTTCCAGTCTCACTTTGTCTTAAAATGAATAATATAGTAATAGTTGGTATTTTCTTAATGTCTTTTTCATATTCAATTTTCAGAAAATGTGAATTGAAAAGTTGCCTATTATACCTACTTCTTGTCAAAGAAACTGAGGATGTCAGAAATACAGGGATGGCAGATTTTGTGGGAGGAAAAAGGCATTAGACCCTTAAGTATCTCAAAAGCCTGCAGTTCTAGACAATAGGGGGAGCACTTCTTCAATAAAAACTTATCCCCTAATTTTTTATTCTTAAAGGTACCTGTGACCTCATTCAGCAAAAATGTATTTGGAAAGATACTGTTCTTCATATATTCCTCATAACTGTGTCTGTTTGCATCCTTTAGTTTTTTTTGGGAGTTCTCTGTTTTCCCAAAATCTTTTTCCCGGGCAAGTCCCTATAAACCAGCCCAATCAGGAGCATAGAAGGTTCAACATGATCATGCCAGTTGTACATCTTCTGTCTCTCAACCATAAACTCCTACTTACAAGATCTAGTCCTTTGCATAGGAGGGTTTCTTTTTCTACACTTTGAAACTGCAGATCTGGTCTTTTATCCTGATTATTTATGATCAATATTCCTCAAAGCCCATTGTTTTTTCTTGCTAAAATCTGCTAACAGGAAAGGAGCTTGTTCCATGTGAAAGGAAAGAGAAGACTGCTGCACATAGTGTTTTGGGACTAGTTGGGTTAAGAGAGATGTGAATTGACCTGGAATAGAAAAACAGTGATAATTGTGGTGCTAGAGTTGAGATTTTCTGAATGTGACATTATTACGACTTGCCAGGAGCAGAATAGAACACAGGAGTCATAGGAACTGTCCCAGAAGATGTATCAGCTATGACAGGCTACCTTAAAGAAAAAAGTCTGCTCCCTTAATATGACCCAAACTCAGAAAAATAAAAGCATTTAGGACCACTTAACTCATAAGCCTTTAAACTATCATTTTCCTTGTTTATTTAAACAGATAGCTCTAAGTGGAAAAGAAACTAATTTATGATACAGTTTATACATAGTCTGTGGGTCTTTGTCTCCATCAAATGGCATGCTTAATGGCAAGTTTGGGGGAGGTTGTTTCTAACAAAACTTTAAATTGCAGGTTGTACAATGTAAGTGTGCTGAGTTTATGCCAAGAAGTCTCTGCAGCTTCTATTTATGTAATAAAAAATCTGTGTTTTTCAAAGGCTTGCCAATTCCAATGTATAATTCTTCAAAATCCCTGAAGAATGTTTCCTCATGCTTCCCTAGTCTGTAACACAGATAATTAGTTCTCAGGCACATAACTCTCTCTATGCCAGACACATCTGGCTCCTTCAAATACTTCCAGGGACATTTTAAAACTAGAATTAGATATAAACTATTGTTTGAGAAATATTCCTTTCATGTTTTGTCCAGACGATCTGAAAATACTCAGTCTCAAACTTGTGACATAGTTAAGTTAGAATGTCTTACAGTTTTTCATGTTTAAAAAGAGCATCATGCAGTGCAGATTTGAAATATATCAGTCTGAAAACATGTCTTTATGACATGGCCTAAATTATTAGAGTCATTCTAAATAACTTTCTAGCCAGTGTTGCCTGACTTCTGTCTTCTGACCTACAATTGCTCTTCTTAATTGCATAATCTTCCAGAGCACAGAATAAAGCATGGCTATCCAGGAAAACAGTCTGCATAAAGCTCCTCCTCTTCAGGTACTGCTGTTGCTTGTGGGCAGTAGAGGAAGGATGGAATGACAGGAATGAAGAACTATGGCACTGCTAAGTCTACTGCTAAGTAGACTTCTTCCTCATTAAGCCAGCTGAAAAAAAGCAAAATTACTCAATTTCTTTACCTGTAAAATGGTGATTATGGTTCTCTTTAGTGTATAAAATACTTAGTGATGTATCTATTATGTGGTGAATATCCTTTCTAAAATGTGTTAGGAAGATAAAGGATGCATCTCTGCAAGTTAGGATACTATGAAATTATTTTAAACCAGAATTTACGAGCCTAAAATGCAAAACTTACTCAAAGAAATAAATAAAAGTAATCTCTATATAGAGATTTTTATTTTTTGACTCATTCTGGATAAATATGCATATGTGATTCCATTTACATTTTATATGAGCTGCCTTTTTGGAGACAGGAACAGTCACATCATAACTACCACTATCCTATACCATAGTGGTGTTTAGTTCCTAACATTAAAAGAAATTCTAAATGGTCCTGTTAATAAAATATTATTTTCATTAATGTAACAGTGCCCTCTATGTTCCAGAGTTTGTATTGAGGGTAATATTTTCTGTATATTTATTTATTTTCCTTTTTGAGAAAGGGTAAATTCACCATGAAAACTTTTTGATGATAAGTTCTACCAAAATGAACAAGCAAACAAATTTTGTCTGCTCCCTTGCTTATGCAGGGAGTGAAATGGAAATTTGAATTTCAAGCTATCAATCGCATTGCAAATAGCTAGTCAGATATCATCTTGTAACATTAAAAAAGCCTCAAAAAGTAGAGATTTAGTTTTTAATGGGAAAATGGATGCAAAGTATTTTTCAAACCCTACAATTAATGTTTAAAATGTCTCAGAAATGGTCTTGTGTTTGCTTTCAATAGAAGATCATCAACAATCAGTTATGGATTTACTCCATACATGAAATCCTTCAAGAGATCTCATGGTGAAAAAAAAGTACAGCTGTATGATGAAGCATTGAGAAGTTTATGCCCTCATGTCCACTGAATCCTCATTATATAGATCTGGCCAGAATGTATTTGAAATGGAAAACATTTGAATGTTTTCTTCATATTGAGTAAAAAATTCTTACAAGTAAATTTTCACACTAAAGAACTATGCCTTATTTTTCCATAAATGTTAAGAGGAGGAACATCTCTTGAGAACATACTTTTTTACTGAGAGTTTTTTTAAAACAGAAAAGAAGGAAAAAACATAGAATGACAATCTCTTTCATAAAAGCTACTACATCATCTACATCATCTGCAGTGGGATGAAGTAGTAAATAAAAATCATAAGCTGTTATTCTAGGACCAGAAAAGCAGTTCATTATTCAGTCAAAGGGGAAGAATAACTGTAATGATCGCATTAAACACACAGAGGGGATAGCCTGAGCCCAGATGGAAAGCATTCTGAAAATAAAGATTAATTTAAACTTCTTCACCTTACTTTGAAACACTTCAGTTTTACAGTCTCTCTCCATTAGTTTTCAGTCTCTAAACACCTTCATAGGAAACGATGGGACAACAACAGGGTACTAACCCCAATTTATTTTTCTGCAACTGCTGCTACAATTTAGCACTCATAATATTTCTGAACTTCTAAGAGAATATCGCTTGTTTAGAGGTGAGCTGAAATGAGCCCACAGTAAACTAGATGCTTTAAATATTCAGGGCAACATTTTCCTCAAGCTTATGAAGACAAAGAGGAGATGGATAGAAAGGTTAACATATTTTACTTCGGGTGAATTGTTGCTGTGAAGAAAATCACTTCCCTGAAAATCAAAGCATTTTGAACTAATACATGTCTTACTGTATTCCAGAAGGAAGGTTTCTGAAATAATTTTTGGTAAAAAATGTTTGAGAGCCAAAGCAAAAAGCAGCTACTAGATATATTATAATAGAAACTCATTGAAACTGCCTCTCTTTCTCTATTGGAAACAGCATATTCAGTGACTTCCATGAATCCTTAGAAATAGCACAGTCTCATTACTGAGGGTGGGATTGTTGGATCCCAGAAACCTGGGGGTTTTAAGCTTTCTGTACTTTATTGGACTGACCCCTGGAGAACACTGCTTTTGACCTGAGGCCTTGGAGAAGGCTTCCAAATTTGAGTGATGAAGTTAAAATCACGGGTGTGTAGTTAAATAGAAACGTGTGATTTCACATGGTGAATGGTTTTAAATTTGAGGTTTTTATAATATAGTAATAGATATGGGACAAGATGGAGGGTTCCGGGTAGTGTCTCTTTAGGTGCTCATCTTCCTCCTTCTTCATGATTTCAGGTAGTAGTTTCTGGTTGGACAGTTAGTGCTGCACTGCGGGACACAGGAGTATGATTATTGGGTTAAAAGTATAAATAATATAGGTATTATTTCTCTATTGGACTGTTTAGCTTTAAGAGACCTTGTAGCTAGCTGGATCTTGCTCCATTTTGCTCACTTGTAGCTGGTGGCTTGAAATGTTGCTGAACTTTCTGTACTTTTGATAAGATTTCATAAACAACCAAGTCTGACCATGAGAAAATCCGTTTCCTTCATGTATTTTTTAATCCTGACTCTGAGTGAAGAAAGAAGAGACTCCAGACAAACCACTAATTAAGTGGGGCAAAACACCACCACTGTTATAAGACCTTCTAACTGCCCAAAGAAAAATCATGGTTTTCTTATTTTTTGTACTTTATATGCAGTTATACCAAGAGTTAAACAAAATCCCCCAAATAATATAACTGGATTAGCAAAGATATAGAACAAATAGGACAGAGACAGCTTTTATCAAAGAAACAGATTGCAGCCTCCAAAAGACAGTACCCACAAATACAATGGTGGTCTTAAAAATTGTGAATGGTGATGACTGCAACTAGAATATTCCTAAAAGATGTTTTAAATTATTATTTCTACATTTAGACATAAGTACATATTTTCAATTTTCTGTTCAGTCTCTTTCATCCACAAATTTGAAGGCTGATGAATTTTTTACAGCTTGTATGGTTATTTTTTATCCGCCCACTACCACTTGAAAAAGTCCGATCAATCCAGAAGAATTCAAAGATGTGGTCAGACTCTCTCCAATGTGTCCTTGTTTTTGAGAGACAAAAGAGCTCTCTGGTACATTAATCATTGCATATTGTCTTCCTCCATATGAAATAGTATTTGCAAGACTGATAAGAATTGTAAGGTTGTTTTAAAAATTCTGACAATGATTTCTTGAATCTGATAAATGAAATATTACATCAGAATGCACAGTTCCAGATTTTCAAGATGTTGGAAAAAAATTTAGATATAATATTTTATTAGCAGTTGTTTTAATCTCACAAGGTGTAAAATAAGAAAGCCTGAATATCAATTGTAGTCTATGCTGTTAGAGTCAATCTTGTTTGCTGAAAGAAAATTATTATGGATTTGTAATGATAGATTACCTTCTAGTGCAGAAGGACTGTACAGAAGCATGATTTCTGATGTCTTCTTAATGAAGAGACCAGTCATTGCTGAAAGCAAACCAAAACAATCTGAAGCTGAAAGCACTTTTAAGAAGATTTCTAGGCTGTTAATTTTCACTGTTTAATAAATATACTTAGCACACCCCGTATGGTATCATAAAGTATAATATGCTGAATGGATCAAGAACTGGTTAACTGAGTTAAAAATGAGCTATCAGTGGTTGATCATTATTATACAGGAGAAGTGGGTTTCACAGGGACCAGGACACTATAAAATGACACATAATAGAAAACTAATTATGTAGTCACCAGCAATAAAACATGTGAAAGGCAAAGTATTTTTCCCAATGGTAAATAGTAATGAGAATGTAGATGTCATAAAATAATCTGGATAGTTTGATAAACCATTTATATTCAAATGAACTACTTTTAATGCAGCCAGATAGAAAGTTATTTTAATATTGGTGTTGGCAGAAAAAGATTTTTTCCCCAAAATGAAGAGGTTCGAAAGACCTAAGAGTCTTAGCAGCAAGATAACCAGCATTCAGAAAAATGTGGTAGCAACAAGAAGTAATTTTGTTCTTGAAAAAGGAAGAGAAAACTTAATTAGAGCACAGAGTTGATATCACCATTGCAGGGAGTATTATCATATATTCTCTGTAATTATGGTTTTTAGATATTTTAGAAGAAGGATAAAAGTTAGAGAAAGTTCATGAAAAAAGAAAGATTGGCAAAAATGATGAAAGCACTGGAGAAAGTACCTTAAAGTGAAATACAGAACATATAAAAAAGAAGATTGTAAGGTGATTTGATTGCAGTGTGTATCTTCACAGAAAAAAAAATACTTTAAGTTCTACAGAGATCTTTTATCTCATGCAAGACATAGTAGCAAGAACCAGTAGTTGAAAATTGAAATTCAAGTTGGATATTCACATTAGAAATAAGTTATGTATTTTCATCAATTATAGTATTAAATCTATCAATGCTAGTGACAGGTTTTCTCATCTCTTGAAATCTTGAAATCAAGACTGGGAGGTTTTCTAAAAGTCAATTACATTCTCATATGGTATTAAAGAGAAAGTTTTTCTGCTTAATTTAAACCATGCTGTAATTTAAAGACAAGAAACATTCAAGGTTTTGAACAAAATGGTCCCTTGTAGAAATTCCATATAATTTGCAGTCTTATAAAATTGCATCTTTTATTCAAATTGATAAATTCCATTTATTGTTAAGACAATATGAAGTGGAGGTGCCATATTACAAATTTTCTTTCCAGATGATCACTTTGTGGTATGTAGCTTCTGCAATGTCCTCAGGAGGTTATGGGACTCTAAAGAGAAATGCTATACTACCTCAAAGAAAATGAAAGCACTTTTCTCTCTTTCTTACCCAACGGCTGCATTTCATTTAATGTGGTCTACTTCCTCTCACTCATCATTTCCTCAAGCTCTGCATCATAACCCTTCTGTCTCATCCTTGATCTCCAGTTGCTTCTGATCTTAAAATTCCTTTGTCTTGGCCTTCTTCCACTGGCAGCATTGACAAGTATTCTCAGTCTCAAATGTTTCCAGGATTATTATTTCTTTTCCTTGCCAAAACTAAACTGTTGACATCTTGCTGTCTTTGCAGATCTCAAAGCTTTAAATTTATTTCTACTTTATTTAAGAAGGAAGTAACAAAAAACTTAAAACTATTAAAACAGGATCAACATCTTTTACCACTATCATGAACTTGGAAAATACCTGAATTTTATTTTATGAATAATATATTTGATTCTACCTGCATCTCATGTTGCTGACCACCTGCTTTTATATCATTTATGCTAAAGGCAAATGAAAGCACTTAGATTGAAGAAGAAAAGTAAAATAATAATCCAGTCAGAAGCATCCCCAAAGACAACATTGCCAGATGTATAGCTGTGTAGGATGTCTCAGGAGATTTGATAACTCATCAATAAAAATATTTTGTCCTGGAAATTTTTTCATCAAAGCCATTTATCCAGGGGTGTTTGTTACTTTCAATACGGGTGTCTCAGGACTCTTGTCACGCTTTCATCTCCCTCAAGAAAGCTTTAAAAAATCCTATGTTCAGCCAAACCTAAGAAAGTATTTTTTTTTCTGTTGTAGAGATATTATCAATGGAAGTCTGTGCAGTTCTGTTTTATGGTCCAGTCTCAGAGACAAGCTGGTTAGTCAAGACTGAAAAGAGTGATCTGTTTGAAGAATGGCCCGTGGGTTCTCCTGGGTAAGGCAGGCCATCTAGGATGAATCAGAAGAAGCTGACAGGAGCATGCTTTGGACAATTGAATGGAAAAATTTATAATGCCTTGTTTTGACGAAGCTGTTTTAAAGCCATTTTGATAAAATATTTTCAAACAGAGATCCCAGGCTAGATTTGGTGACATAACAATGTTTGTTACCCTGGGATCTATAACGCAGGATTTAGATTGGGGTTGAGGAAGCTATAAACCCATTCCTAGAAGGTGATATCTTGATAACTAATATCTGTATGAGGGATGATAAAATCTTGAGCAACAGCTGTAATTCAATCAGTCTGTGGTATACAATATTGCCTCTATTCCTCTTTTATGACAAGTTGTGAAGTTTTGAACTTTCCTAGAAATGTCTTTCAATTATTATTTTTATTTTATGTTTCTCATCTCCACTTCTTACTTAGCCATACTTGACCTCAGGGTTAGGCCATTGAACACTTTCTTTTTTTAGCAATACTTTACATGATGGAAGGTTATTATCCAATCTTTGATTAATCTTTTTTAAGTAAGTAATTCCATCTTCTCAAATTTTTTTTAATATCTTTTTCAAATCTCAGGGCTCGCATTAAGTTATCTAGTTGATCAAAACTCTTCTTGAGGTAACATGCCCCAGTGTTTCTCTTTAATTATGATGCAAAACAGGAGAAAGATAATTTCCTGCATTTTCAAGATGACGTTTCTATTTATTTCAATAAAACTTGCATTTGTCTTTATCATTACTTACGTTCATAGGTCTCAAGGTAATTCCTGGTCCATAGATATAAAAAAGTTAAAAAAAAAAAAAAAAAAGAAAAAGGACTTGTTGCATGCCACTCAGTGGAGAAGGTCTTTAGTCCTATTAGAGTACTATAGCCAGATATTCATGCTGCTTTGTCATATGCTTGTTTTTGTTTTATTTTCAGAATATGTTTGCCCCATTGACGTGAATTTAGCATCTGTTTCTTCCCAGAAGATCTGGCTGCTGCAGACACACTGCTCAGCAGACACTGTGTGTCCCCTACGAGGACACTGCATTGCTGCAGGTCATTCGTGGGGAGCTCGGAATAAATCACTCAGATATTTCCCCAAACATCTGATTAAAAAGATGAAATACTAAGATTTCATTGAGCAAAAAGACCACCCCCCCGACATGTGCACAGAGAAATAGTTTAAATCTGGAGGCAGCATAGACTGTTTCAGCGTGGTCACAACCATACATGGAAACATTTAGCTGCCTATATGTCATTCCTATTAGCCTAATGCTACAAGCTCATGTGCTCTTTGCTGTGGTCTGGATTGTGACCACTACTTTGTTGTAACCTGCTTTAACAGCATTTATATGGGGAAATAGTAAAAAAAAGAAGTCTGGGCTATTGAGAAAAATATGTTTAACATTTGTGAAGTCTCATCTACTATAATCATAAGATTTTCTGTCAACCCTTTTCCTAAGAGAAGCTCTCTGACATTCTAGCCTTACAGTGGGAAATAAAAGAGCTGAAACACTTGAATGTTTGCTAGGCTGTTGCAGTATCTCACGTTTAAATGTCACCTGTGAAATTATAGTGTATATTTTTTCCTTATTGCAGGTGTTTCAGTAAATAGAAGCAGAGAAGAAAGAAAGAAGCCGTGAAAAAAAATCGGTTTATTTCTTTTGCTTTTTGCACTGGAACACTGTGCAAAGGAAATTTTTAGCTTTGTTTCTTTACAGTAATTAATTATTTGACTGTATATCTGGGTAGCAATTCATCAAGTTTCATTGAAGCTTAAGTAAAAAAGATTCAAATATTTCTTATAGCTGACAGTCCAAATTAGTGTTATATTAGAAAAGACTAGCACAGTGATCAGGCTGCTATTCAGATTTTAAGAAAGGATGTCAGCTGTCTAAAATTAAGCATCAAAGGGCAGTTTAGATGTCCCAGATTATTCATCATATTTATATGTGCCTATAATACTACAGGGAAACAGCTGTGGGGAAGCCAAAAAATGAATGAAACCAGAACAGATGTGCAGGAGTCAAATATGAGCAAAGAATTTTGTGAAGTCTTGACCTAGCTCACCTTTAGCCTGGCAGGGTACCCTTTTAACTACCCTTTAGGCATAAGTAGTCTCCTATTTGTGGAATCATGAAGATGCCTAGCAAGAAAGATTTTCATTTCAGTATAGTCAGCTAAAGAGATATACATGCAGAATAAATATCTCCAACTCCAAATTTAGCAGGGAAGGAATGTGAAACTCTTTTTCCCATGGCCTAAACAATTGTCCTGCTGATGGCTATCTTACAGCATCATGATTTTTTCTCTCTATTTTATCCACTAAACTTTAAATTTCAAAAGGGTATGATTTAAATCGAATGTCAAACAGGGACAGATTCTGAATACTCAGAAAGTGGTTTGCATCAAAAAATGGTTACTAATATGTTAAAAAATAAAAAGGATTTTGTAACAGGGCAAGTAAAAACATCAAAACACCCAAATATTTAGAGCTAAATTCAACATACTTTTAAAAAATATTAAGTATGCTAAAATCAATTTCAGGTTTATTTTATAGGCCCTTGTACTGTCAATACTATCATTAGGTAAAACTGTGATAATGTGTGAGGAAGAAATCACATTGAAGCATAATTATTAACCCCAGTGGTGATGGTAGGGCAATATATTGGAGCCTTGCTGCACTCTAAGCTTCTGCAAAAACACAATCCCTGATCTGAAGAGCTCATCATCTAAATAGATCATGCAGCAATCAAAAAGCAGCTGAACAGACAAACAGAGCTCTGTGTTGTTGTTGAAAAAAAAATCAACACATATTCTTCAGTGTTTAATTCTGCATTTGCAGACTCACACAACCAATGGTTTCTGAGGTGATATCATGCATATAGGTTAAACATCAGTATGTTTCTCTTTTGTTGTACTTTCTCTCCCATGTGGAAAGCATATCTCTTTTTCCTAAAAGCTTCCTCTGAGTGACTGGTATCACATTTCTTGTACCCTCAATACCTTCTAGCAGTATCCAGAATGATGAAACCTACTTCAGCATTGACCTTATTTCAATTGTGCTATATGTATGCTAACATGATTTTTATGTCTGATTTCATATTACAGCTTACTATTATGTTTCTAACATCATATACCTTTGTTTTATCTCTTTTTAAGCTGCATTCAATATTCCTTTCCAGATAATATCAGACTGATTATCAGTGAATTCCATGAATATGCTCTTTGTTCTTTTAGATCATTAAAGATTGGAAATAAGCAGAGACATCACATAGACTTTATTTATTCCAGCAAAAGCCTTTCAGCATATTCACATTTTGTCATTGCTCATTAGCTTCTGTTTATATTTCTCCAGCCAGCATGCAGTTCAATTGAAAATACCTAACCATTCTTATCTGAGTAAATAATGTTATGTATTTTGCAACAATTGCTCACTGCCAGACAGGTCTGCCTAGACAACATTCTTTATACAGAAGATAATCATAGTCAAATAATTTTTGTAAAACTAGGGATATTATTTCATGCCAATGCTTATGTATTTTATCCATGCAGGATATAATAGTTTATAAACATAATCATACTAAGTGCGTGTGCTAGTCTTAATTATTGGTCTGTAAATCTATCCAGCTACATAAAATATAATAGAATTACAACATATTTATTGACACAGCTGTATCAGCTTCATTATTGCCACAAAAAGAAACACTTTTAGCTTTCTTGCTCTTACTCTGCTGGCGCATTTTCCAACTTCAGATGGACATTTTCAATCCTTGTACATTTATTTGCAGCATAGTAGTCTAAAGACAATCAATGCATATGTACAACAAGCATGCAGAGAAGCACACACAAAGATGTAGAGACAAATTTTAGGTATATGTAGATATTTATGTGTATATGAGTGTACAGTTTCAGATGTAACGTATCTGCTTTTACACAGATATTTGTATTATATTCAAGATGCAAAACACATTTACCATTTATGTAAAATTTCTGCTATTTTACATCTGCAGTGAGGCTGTAAGTCAAGCTGCTATTGTCACAAGTGTTATTCTGATTTCCAGGTGAAAATTCCCATAATTTTCAGTAAAGTTATATAAAATCCCACTTGCTACCTTTCTTGTATTCATGACACAAAAATAGAAATACAGATACTAATTGCATCATATTTCCTGAGCTCTTAGTACTCCTTCATTTCAGGACAATTCCATTTTACCTTTAGGAAGCTGATGTAATGCAATCACCTACTGAAAAGTTGTCCTTCCTTTATTTTCTATGAGAATAATTTCAATATGCAGATGACACCAAGCTGTGTAGGACTGTTGATTGCCGGAGGACAGGAAGGGTCTGCAAAGGAACCTGGACAGACTGGATTGATTGGATGAATCATGTGAACTTCACCAAGGCCAAATGTCAGGTCCTGCACTTGAGTCACTACAAACTCATGTTGTGCTACAGGCTTGGGGAAAAGTGATGGGAAAGCACTCTGTCAGAAAAAGTCCTGGGGTGTTGACTTACCATGCCTAAAAATGAGCTAGTGTGTGCCCAGTAGCCAAGAAGGCAAATGACATCCTGACTTGTATGAAAGATAGAGGAGCCAGCAGGACCATGGCAGTTATCATCCCTCCGTACTTGGCACTGGTGAGGCCACACCACAAATCCTGCATTCAGTTCTGGGTACCTCAATACAGCAAGGACATTGAGATGCTGGAGTGTGTCCAGAGGAAGGCAATAGAGCTGGGAAAGGAGCTGGAGCACAAGTCTGATGAGGAGTAGCTGAGGGAACTGGGGTTATTTAGCCTAGAGAAAAAGAAGCTGGGGGGAGACTTTATCACTCTCTTCAACTACCTTACAGAGGGTACCAGCAAAGTGGGAGTCAGTCTCTTTTCCCAAGCAATGTTAGGACAAGAGGAAATGTCCTCAGGTTGCATCAAGGAAGGGTTGTCAAGCATTGGAACAGGCTGCCCAGGGCAGTGGTTGAGTCACTATCCCTGGGGGTATTTGAAGAAATGTGTCAATCAGGCACATGGTTTAGTGGTGGACTTGACAGTGTTGTGTTACTGTTGGACTCAATGATCTTACAGGTCTTTTCCAATCTAATTGATTCTATAAGTCAACAATAATCTGAGAAAAAACATCTGATCAATTTTATTATGAATTACGGAGTTTATCTTAGTGGAAGAAAAAGGAATATTTTCTAGCTAAAAGGAGGGAAAAACTTGTGCCACAAGACCAGGGTTGCTTAAAATTGTTCAATGTGGAACTACAGTGAGGTTAAAAGATGAAGAGAGTTCCCATCAGAACAAAGACATCCTCATTTTTCATTGTCATACCTCATTAGAGCTAGATGGTATGAATTCAAGAGTAAGAAATTTCCTTGGGCAGGAAAGGCATTCAGTACTATTCTTTAAAGATCATCTTAACAGTGCCAGGGGGTTTCAGGTACTGAAAATTTTATTTTACTTCATCATTTACTTCATACTAAATAAAAACAGAAAGGCACCCAAAACTACCAGTTGTAGTTTTGAACAAGTATGTACAGAAATGCATAGCATGGCAGGAGCAGGGAAGGAACAGAAAGAACAGCTGCACAAGCAAATGGAAACAGAATCTGATAGGCAACTGAATAAAGACTCTGACTGAATTACTAGCTTCAATCTCCATATTTCTAGATGTGGAAAATTTTATTTGCAATGACTTCTTAAGTTATTTATAAGATTAAATTAGCAACATTTCTAAAACACATAATAACATTTAATAACACTAAAATAACTTCTAAAGTGACTATTACTGAAAAACACGCCAAATTGCTGAATAATAGAATTTTCATACATTAAACACATGAAATATTGCCTTCAAAATTATTAGCTTACATGGTTTTTGAATTTCAATAGCTGCCAGTTTCAATAATAAATGTCGAATTTGGATGAATACAAATTACATTATAGCATAATCAAGACAAGGGCCAAGTACATTTTACTAGGGAAAGTTTTAGGAGCAAGAATATAGCAGAAGATCTTTTTGTTTAAGAAAAAGTATTTTTCTCCAAGGACTTGATGCCATATCACCATTCACCAACATCATTCACAACCACACTTTGGACCTGGCCATCCAGCAGTTCTTAACCCAGTAAAGAATGATCCTGTCCAAGCTGTGGTCTGCCAGCTTTTCTAAGAGTGTGATGCAGGAGACAGTGTCAAAGGCTTTTCTGAAGTCTAAATAGGCAACATCCACAGCCTTTCCCTCATTCACTGGGCAGGACACCCTGTCATAAAAGGAGATCAAGCTGGTCAGTCAGGATCCACTGGCTGCAGCCCATGCCAGCTGGGTCTGATGCCTTGGCTGTCAACTGCACCATTCAGCTCAGGGTCATCTGCAAACTTACTGAGGGTGAACTCAATGCCCTCGTCTATGGCATTAAGGAACATATTAAATAATATTGGTCCAATATGGATCCTTGAGGGACACCTGTCACTGGTGTCCATCAGGACTCTGAGAAATTACCACTAGCCTCTGGATGCCACCTTCTGATCACTTTCCATCTATGAGTCTACCTGCTAATCCATCTCTCTCCAATCTAGAGAGGGATTTTGTAGGGGACCACATCAAAGGCTTAACAGAAGTCCAGATAAATGCAACTTTAACCTTTCACTTGTCCACTGAGGTAGTGACTCCATCATAGAAGGTTGTTCAGACAGAGATCTATCTTGGTGAAGCTGTACTGGTTGTCCCAAACCACCCCCCTGCCTTCCATATGCCTTAGCACAGCTTCTACGAGGAATTGTTTCATGATCTTCCTGGGGACAGAAGTGAGGCTTACAGGTTGGTAGTTCCCAGTGTCCTCCTTTCTATCCTGTTTAAAGAAAGGTACAATATTTCTCTTATTCCAGTCACCTTCGACTTCACCTGACTGTCATGTCATTTCCAATATCACAGAGAATGATTTGGCAACCACATTAGCCTATTCCCTCAGGATTCTAGGATGCATCTCATGAAGTCCCAGAGATTTATGAAAATTCAGGTTCCTCAGGTGGTCATGAACCTGACCTTTAGTTATTGTGAGAAGCTCTTTGCTCCTCCTCCTCCTTGGCACTCACTTGAAATATGTGGGAAGAGAGTCTGATATTGAAAATTGAGGCAAACAATTGAGTTGAGTTGAGTACATCACCCTACTCCTCATCTGTCATTACCAGTTTTACAGCATTGTTCATGAGGCAGTTGGACCTTCTTTGACATTTCTTTTCTGGTTAACTTGCCTGTAGAAACCCTTACTATTTTTTGTGTCCCTTGCAAGGTTCAATTCCATCTTTGCTCTGGTCTTCCTCATCCCATCCCTACACAACTGTACTGCATCTCTATTCTTGTCCCAGATCACCATACTAGGTTCAACTGTCTTTGTATTTGCTTCTTTCTCTTTAGTTTGACCAGCAGATCCCTACTCAGACATGCCAGTGTCTTGCCTTCATTATCTGATTTCTTGCTCCTGGGAATTGCTAGCTTTTGTTCTCTGTGGAAAAACAGGTACATAAAAAGTATTTTATAAGTTTAGGGTGTGTATTTGATTCCTATTTACAATTCTTGAATAATATACACCCATATCAAATAACAGAGTTGGTTTACTTGTTAATAGGCTTCTAGCAGTGACTTACCAGTCTGTTTATACAACATCTGATCCAGGCATCATTAAGACAAGTATGAAAACTTCATTTAATAGGAATTGGATGATCTCCCAGGAGCAGTGCCACCTTTTTTGTCTTCTGGTACATTTCTCTGAGCAGCAGAGATGCCCAAGTCACTTTCTACCAGCAAAAGTGACAGTTTCACTGTTCATTGCCTTGCTCTTGTCCGAATCCTCCCCTCCCTTGCTCTACATGGATTTGAGGACACCTTGCTGAGCCAATTCTATTTATCAGCCTGGCAAAATGCTGATAAGCTACAGTTGGTTTACAGTTTTGTAAGCATTTTTGCTGAGCTTCTGAAATGAAGTTACAAAAGCTTCAGCAAAACATCAAGGTGAGTTGAGTAAGGACTGTAGAGACAGGACTCAGGGAAAGAAAATCTAGATGGAGAAGAGCTACCTCTTTTTGAATTTGCGATGTTCCAAGCTAGGTCACTCCAGCTAATTAAAGTATTTCTGTTAACATAAGGTCCTGTTACTTATGCAAGATCTGGATAATGTCCTTCTCTTCCATCTCTCTATCCTGTCAGTGTTATTGGATTCAGAGACATGACCCCATTCTCTGAATTAGGCTCTGGAAGAAATAAATTGTAGTCCAGAAATGTTTAAATCTGGCATTTTTCTGCAAGATGAAGTAATAGCACACTAGTGAAGAGCTCATTCGGTATAAACTATCTTTCCCAGTTCAGGGTCATGACACAAAATTCAGTGGGATATTACTACAAGAAGACATCACACCCGGCTTCCTGCAAACATCAGTAAGTAGCCAATGTATAAGGATAATCTCAGGTAAAAGTCTTTGTGGCCTGTTGATTCTACACTCATACAATCGAGAATCTGCCTAAGCCTCCCAGATGATCTGAGAGTGTATAAACCTAACATAAACCATAGATCAACCACAATTTCTCTCAAAGTCACTGACTATGGCTGTCTGTCTCTGTACACAGTGAGTTAGAGAAGACAAAGTACAATCGTGAAGAACCTAAGGGTGAACAAAAAGGGAAAGAAACCCACTGTTTGCATTAGGATTGTGTATCATTACACTTCGAATACACATCCTTTTCTAGTTCTGCATTATCTTATGGACAAATCTATCTGCTGATCACTGCCTCTGTACATCTTGACATCCAGGCAGAATTTACTATCACTCTGAAATGCCAGGTTTGTGGCTGCCAAGACAGCTTCAGTGTTGTGTCTTGTGAAAAATCTTGTATTTAAACCCATTTACTTAACCTATCTCAATTTCACCATAATTTTGACATGAGTAGATCTGCTGAGCAGTTTAGGTTAGTGATGGTTCATAGTGAGGACATCTGGCAGTGTGGTAATAAGCAGCTAGAAAAGTAACCCTTCCACCAGCTGGCAAAGCACTCTTCTGCCTGAACACTTACAGGTTATCTATCACAGCAGCACCACTGACTATTGCTTTACAATACTGGGCCTGTAAGTATGTTTTGGTATGTGTAAAGATAAGAAATTAATTTCCCTTTGATGATATAGAATGATTTCATTTGGACTGAGTACTGACAAACAGAAAACTGAGGACAGCTTTTGGATGTGCAAATGCTCAATGAAAGGCATTTACAAGGTAGTTACCAAACAGACAGGTTACTGAAGTACATGAAAGTTCACTTATGCATTAGCCCTTACCCAGAATAAAAAAGGACTGATTAATATATCAGCAAGAGATCTAATTTTCTATGTTAAAAGGTTGAAATTCTATGTTTTTATTTTCAAACAGTTGAGGTTTTCATATTTGGCTGAGAAGATATTGTTTTGCTCATATTGAAAAAAAAAAATTGAAAAGTAAGAAAGAATCAGTAACTTACTTAATTTCCTTTCCAAATTTTATGGTTGAAAGGGACCTCAGGACCTTATCTGGTCCATGTTTTACCCAAGAGTCTCTTACATACATATAGATCTTTCATATTAGTCTTCAGTTCTTTCACAATCTCCTCTTCTAGATTTCACTTGATGGAATTTCCTGAAAATATCCACAGTATTCTCTAGTTTGATAATATCTTACTGTTAGGAATAAGGTGAGATGGGGATGGGGTGGGGGAGTATCCCAAAATTTATAGCACAATTAGTAGGCAAATGTTCAATGCTTGAGGAAGAAAAATAATGAATTGCAATTCCAGTTTTGCAGTTTGTCCTTTATCATTTTGTGGAGAGATGGAAGGCGCTGGAAAGGAAGGGTTTAATTTCACTCACATTTCTACTCATCCAATTACTGTCACTAAAACTTTGAGCTTAATCGGATAAAAGTTTAGCTTCACAATGTGTTAGGCTGCATAAGAGAAGTTTCTGCCCTATTCAAAGACACAATCAGGCTTTTCAATTTTTTGTTTTCTTTTTCTATATTCTGTAGAATTCCAATAAATCCTCCTTTTGTTCACTCAGAAATTAACATGACTCTGGCTATGAGAGAGGGGTGTTCTTCCATGGTATTCTGAGAGGAATTGATCTATGTTTTTATATGAGGAGGAATAGCAGAACCACAATCAAAAAGGAAAGAAAAAACACATCAGAGCATTTGTAATCAAGTCAAAATTCCAGTCTTTGAAAGATGTTATTGACTTTTAGAAATATCAATTGACTTATAAGAAAGAAATTACCATGTTTTATTTGACAGAGAACCCAAACATTCATCCTGAGTATTGAGCTACTCTGACGTCACTTTTCCTGAGCTGAAGAATTTCTTACATCAGATTCTGATCCAAGATCAGATACGCAAATTTGTATTTCCTCTATCCTCAACCAATGCATTAATCAAGAGATTGACAAGTGTGTGAATTTATTTCTCATCAGAGGTCATTACTGAACAACATACAGAACAATTTTATTTATTTTTTTAATTCTCTCCAAACTGAAGGCATCTTTTTTTGTATTAAAAAATATGCAAGAGATCCTTTATTTTGAATACTTTCCAAAAGATATTTTATTTGTTTTGATGGCAAAAAAATGTTTTGAAGGGTAAGAAATCATCACAAAATAAAGTTTCGTTCTCTGTAAAATTGCTTGAAGAATATAAGCTTAAAAACTTACATTTAATAATTTTATCTTGGATTTCCATGGTGAATTTGTTAAATAATTTTGCACAAAACCAGAAAGAACACCAAGTGTTATCTCCAATCTAATGAAAGACTGAGAGTTGAGGATCTATGGGATCTGATGGAAGTGTATGAGCACCTGAAGGGAGAGTTTAAAGAGGGAGCCAGACTCTTTTCAGTGGTGTCCAGTGACAGGAATAGAGAAAATGAGCCTCACTTGGAACACAGAGGCATCTGCTGAACTTCAGCAAACATTTTTTTACTGAGGGTGACTGATCCCTGGAACAGATTGTCCAGAATGGTCCTGGGCAAGCAGCTCTAGCTGTCTCTGCTTAAGCAAGGTGTTGAATCAGCCAGTCCCCAGAAGGCATCTTCCAACTTCAGCCTTTCTGTGGCCCTGCAATTCTGTGATTTCAGAGGCTATCTTTGGCTTCAAGCTTGAGGTGAGCAACAAACCAATGAAAGCATCTCAAAGTTGACATGTTAGATTAAATACTGATTTACTTTTGGAGCTGAATAATCAATCTTGACTACTGCATTATCCTGATAGAGAATAGTACCATTATTAGGAGTGTAATTTTCAAATTTCTAATATTTTGTTTTAAAAGAAAAAAAAAAGTTATGCTTCAAACACTATATGCCTGGAGTAGTTAACTTGCAAATAAAAATTTCTCTAGTTACAAAATTCCTATATTACAGTTTGCAGTGCAATTTTAAGTGAGCTCCTTTATGATACCTTCTATTTGCATAATTTATGGAATGGATCCTTTTTAAATGGAGTTCACAGCTTACAAAAGGCTCAGAAAAGGGACTGAAAATGCAAGAGAATTAAATCTCCTTAGCTGTGAGTAGTGAGCTCATTGAGTCAGGTATTCTGAGTACTGCAATTATTAAAAGAGTATTCTTTTAATAATATTATCTTTTCTGAAGCTGCTTTATCCTATAGCTGAGGAAAACTTGCATTTCAGTAAAGGATTAATAGAACAGGTTACTGTCCTCTTCCAAGACAGTACATGAAAATTACATTTGTTAAGTAGTTTTATTACTTGCAGTCATTAACATTTGAAATGTGTAGAAATCTGGGGAGATGAAATGAGAGTCCCAGGCAGCTGAATGTCCACCCACAATCATATTCTCTATAACATATCTAGTGTCTGTAAAAATGCCCTTAGGACCTGCCAAGCTTAGAATATAACCTTTAATAAGAATTTTGGCCATTCCTGATGGTGGGAAACCTTACAAACTTCATCCTGACTTATTCTGGTTGTCTACCAAAGGTATTCATAGATATATTTATTCATGAATTTGTGACAACCATTTCTGTGAGGAGGGCTCCCTCATCCACATTTGCAAACTGAGGATAGGGACTGATTGTCCAGAGTAACTCAGCAATCTCATGACCAGGTTGATCTCAGGTCACAGGTTTTCCCTGTTAGGTGATTAAAGGACAGTAGTTTATGGAGCTGAGGAGGAAGGAAAGGAAAGTCATGCTTTTGTATGCAAGAGAAGATAGAGTTGCACTCTATATCTCAGAATCCTGTTTGAACATAATTTTTTAAAGGTGAGAGGTGGTATGTATACACTGCAGGAGGAGTATAACAGGACTTGGAATGGATTAAAAAAAAAAAAGATACCTACATATGATTCTATTATTTATTTTTAGCATTAAGAAAAATTTGGCAATTAAATTATGCCCAGAGAGAAATTTATCAGTGGACTACTTTAAATTCAAGAAGTATTTATACTTGTGTATATATTATATGTGTTTATGTGTTCACCCACATACACACCTCCAGAAGACAGACTAGCAGTGAAAAAAAAGTCTGTCATGTGCAAAGAGATTGAAATAGATGACCCAAGATGTCTTTTGCAGTCATTTTAGCAGGTGATTAGGAATAAAAATTTAAATAAAAAGTGCATAGATTGAACTCAGTTCATGCAAAATCCAGGCTCAGAAGTCATTAACGTGTTTTCAGTGGTTCTTTTTTTATGTATATGGCAGGTTGCATTTTTAAAAATAGTTTATATAGATTGCAACAAAAAATGGCACAGGAAAAAAAAACAGTTGTCAACATCAAGTAAGAGAAACCTGTCCAAAAAAAAAAAAAATAAAAAACAAAAACCTCATTGCAAGAGAGGAAGAATTTTCTTCTCCCTGAAGATTTCTTACATTTGCCATGAAAAATTAAATGTGTAACTGAAACTGAGAGGAGGGAGGATGACTCCACATGAAGATGAGTTATTTAGGTGTGACAAGAAAATACATAAGCAAATTGCCTGTGTAACTTAGAAATAAGAACAATATTGGAAGGCTTAATAAGTTTTTTTCCCATTTAAATGTTTAAACTTAATAGATTTATAAACTTATAATTTTGATGAGTGGCATATATGCATAAATGTGTCTTATTATTTTAAAACTATTTTTATTATTACCTGTGCCCAAACTGGGTGTTTAATATTTTGCAAAGACTGCAAGGCTCAGCAAAGGGTGATGATAGAAGAATAGGAGATTTTTTTCCATGCTGCATGAGGATAGCATTGATAAACTGTGCCCTGTATGTGATATTGACAGTTGCCAGACGTCTTCCTCTATAAGATGTTTGAATGTGTTCAGCCCTTTCTGTACATGTGAACCTTTACCTGCCCAAAGAAGAATGCAGTAATAGAGAATCATTTAATATCTTATGCTAATAACATTGTTCTTGATCTGCATATTGTATCACAATTGAAAAATTAAAATAAAAATCATGAAAGTTTGGGGGTTTCCTTTGTTTTCCCTCTTATTAATTCTGATCATGAGTAACTGATTTTCTGAGTAAATTCTTTGACCTTTCCTGAGCTACAACTTGCAGATGGAAATTGCACTTACCACCTTTTGTTTAGAATATGAGAGAAGCCTAGAGTAAAAAAAAGAAATGGAAAGAAAAATAAGAAAATTAAACTCTTTAGTTACTAAACAGAAAATCAAAGCATCTCTTTTTTTATTTCCTAAGGCTTGTTTCAAAGATTAGTAACTTACTACTTCAGTTCTAAAGAAACTCAACCATGTAATTCTTTTGCTTTAAATATAAAGGCAACATTGGCAAATCATGAATGTATTTTATCAAGTCTTGCTAAATTTCCATTAGTTCTCACAGCTATAGATTTCACTCAACTTGAAATGAAAAATCATGACCCTTTGAAATAAAAACATTTCATTGCCTAAATATATCATTAATATCATGCAAAATTCCTTTAATGAGTCAGCCAAAGGTGGGAGTGTTATTGAGGAGTGATCTGAAGGCATATTATGCTGAGGTTCTGCAAGTAACAGTTTAAAACACATCCAAATGGTCTAAATAAAAAATTCAAGCAAGAAAAACACTGTCTTTATCCTTCTGTCACTGCTAACTATAAACACTTATGGAGTATTTAGTTCTGATCTTGAACAGGAACACAGTTGCCTGCTGTGATTCTCAGGTTGGTATCTTTAAATTTTCTTCCATTTCACAAATACAAGTTCCTACCACTAAACTTCAATATCCCTTGACTTAGAGGGAAAAATACTATCATTATTGTGTGGAAATGAGAATTCCAGGTGATTAGTATCAACCATTTAATAGTATCATTGAATGCCAGTGACCTGCATGCAGTACAAAGTGAATACTTATTATTAACTGGTATATCACAATTATAATTAATTAACTGCCATGATTACTAATCTGCTTGTAAATCTGGGGCTTTATCTTTTGAAAATAGGTTCAAGTTCTGTCTGAAAAATATAATTCTGTTCAATGAACTTCTAGCTTTGAACTGATGAGCCTACAGGAGCTACAAATTGATGATTCAGAATAGTTTCAAGGGTTGGGGAAACCTGGGGATCTATCTAAATGCATAAATCTGAATATATGCCAGTAAACAAAGAAATACGCATATCTCCAAGGATTTAAATGCAATCCTAGCTACAAAATTAAGATGTATTTTGCATAATGCAGGGTACTTCAGCGAATTCTTTTGTAGGGATGATCAAAAGTAATCTGTCAAATTGAATCTCACTGTAAAAATCCATTTGTTGTAATTGATTTCTAAAATGTGGTGCCTATAGAAGGCAGTGTTTGTATAATGAACAATTAATCTTATAAGAACATGTTTTTTTAGGATCTAATAAAATGCAGATTATTTGAATGCTTTGAATAGAAATGCACAAAAATTTTGTATCACCAATAGACAAGATAAATTAAAACTTATTTCCTTATTTGTGAGTTATTTGGGGTAGTTTTATATCAACTTTCCATTGTGTTTTCTTGTGTTTCTTTTGCTTCCAGCATTGCAACCTCACACTTTCTAGAACTTAATGACTTTGAGCTCTAAGAAATCAAGGTGGCTTCTTATGGAATTATTACTATTTGTTTCATACAGGGCTAGGTCTTAGAATTACGAGAAGCTCAGCTTTCAAGCAAAAAAAAAAAAGTTCCTTACCTTTTGACTACAAATAAAAGCTTTTGAAATGTTGGCAGACCAAAACATGGTTTCAAACTTCAAGAAGAAAACAAAAGCACAAAATGTGTTCCTTTTCAGATAAACCTAATTAGATCTTCATTATAATGTAATTAAACAATGTGCCTCACTTCATCATAGTTGATTATGTATTTATTATAATCTTAATCATCTGGGAAAGGAGGAGATCCAACCAATGAAATTACCAGCTGAGACAGATTGATGTAATTTTGAGTTGATCTTACTGAACCTGACCACTTCCTGATTTTAAGCCCTAGGTCCCTCTCTTTGTTTTATCTTTATAGTTGTTTAGATGAAACTCCAATTGAGTCCTAATTATTTGAATTTATTTGGTCTTAATGATTTAAAAGAAGTATTTAATAGTTGTTTTGTGGGCACAATGTATTTTTCAGTTTTATGTCTCATCAAAGGAAAATATTAGTATTTTCTTTCCTCAGTACCTAAAGGGAAACAAAAGGGAATGACCTGCATTTAAACCTGATGCATAGGAAATGATAGGATCATATCTCCAACAGATTTCTCCTTTCCAGCACAGCCTTAAAGCAGACAAGCAAATGATCTATATATGATTCCAATTTAGTTAATAATGTGACTTTTCTACATAAGTATTCCTTGTATACAAATAGAAGAAGTCTGTGAAACATATTAACAATTCTGTTCATTCCACACATTAGCATCAGTAACTTACGGGAAGATCAAGTTCCAGATTGTGCTTAAAGAGGGATATTTTCCATTTGGAGACAGTCTACAGAAGAGTAACAGAGGAGATAAATAGAAATCACTGGGAAAATTGGAGTTGCTTAGTCTAGACAGAAAAAAGACTAAGGTGAGATATGATAAGAATCTTCTAACATGCAAAAAGGAGCTGAAAGAGAATGAGAATCTTTTTTTTTTTTCCCCTGGGGACAGAGTAAGAAGCAATGGACTTGGAGTTCATCAAAAATGTCTGTGGGAGGCAGATAAAAAGAATGGCAGCTTTGAAGACAGATCTACAATTGAGTAGGTTGTCTGGGAATGTATGGACTCTCCATCACTGAAGATATTTTAGAACAGGTTAGATGAATATGTGTCTTGGGTGGGTTAGTTATAGCTGATTCTGCCTTGGATGTGCAGACTAGATGACCTTTCAAGCTCTGATCTATGACTCTATAGAAACAATACTAACCTCCTCTGTAGCACACTTTCATTTCTACTGTTAAAATGCTAAGCGATATCTTCAGATCCACAGGTGAGGTAGGATAAAATGTAGTGAAAAAAATTCCTGTATTTTTTACTTGAACAAATTTTAAGCTGTGGGAAATAGAGAAGGTAGAAAACTCTCAAAAGCTGTGTGAACACAAATCTCAGAATGGAAGAATGTAAGAATGTTGAAGATGCAAGGACAAGCTGTGTAGAGATAGGCCTTAGGAAAATGTTCAGCGAGATAGTAGAAATATGTAAGTTTAATAATGAACCTTTATTTGTTGTTTTTAAGCAATCCTTTGGTGAAACTAGATCAGATTTTGATCAATGCTTTGTGCATTATTTATGTTTACTCTTGAAACATTTTTGCCATGATAATGATGTCTCAGTGGTATGCAACCTTTCAAAGGGATGCTAATATTAGCTCTTTGTTTCTTAACAAAAATCACCTATTTGGTGCAAATTATGGAGACTGAGGTTTCAAAAGTGTGTTTAAGAAAGATTCACAGTTTAACTTGCACTAAATAAATCACTCTAAGTGCTCTGAATGAAGAAAATAAAATTCATATCATTATTGTTTTTGTTGGGGGAAGAATAAAGTAAAATATGTACTCTTGAGAATATCCACTATTTAATGTTAGTTGTGATTTTTTTTTTGTTTAATAGATTGATTTTCTCAAGAGAATATAAAATACACTAGAAACAGGGAAAGATTTAAACCTCTTTCCATATTCTCCAGATAGATTATCCTCCAGTCTTTTCATTGACTTTCAGTAATATCAATGAAAAATTTATTCTGTAGAATTTAGCACCGTAGGCTGGATTAGCAAAAAGTTGTTGAAATGATAGCCACTGGTATTTCTGAGCATTTCAGACAGGCAGTCAGAAGAGATCAATGTGTCAGACACCTTAAGAGCTGAAAAGGAGGGTTTAGCCAGCTCAGTAATTCAGATATAGCTGGGGTGAAGCTTCCAGTTATGCAGTGTTGCTGCTTCGTAAGTGTCTTCCAGCCGTGGATGTCCACTGGGTCTTCTGAAAATATCCTGTAATATTTAACTCATCTAATTAACTATTTAATCAGAATACCTCCAATAACATTGTTTTGATATCTGAGGGCACTTGAAACAATATTTTTTACCATTATTTCTGTCTTTCAGTTGCTGTTTCATTAGCTTTTCTGAAGCAACACAACACAAATATTTCCTGTTCCACCTCTGTGCTTCTATCTGAAATTAAACATTTTGCTCTAAATACTTACATTAAAGCTCTCTATAAGTTAGTGAGAGTGAGATGTTTGGATACACTGCATTTGTGGCAACGTTATTCCCAGCCTTTGGGATAGGGCCCCAGTTTAAAAAGGACACAGTCCAGATGGATTTAATCCACTGTGCTGCATAATTTGGTCCTTGCATGAGTAGCTTTCTTGAAAATGCAAATTTTTACTTTGTTAGTGTAATAGGACTCTCATCATAAGCACAGTGGATTTCGATGCACATATATTTATTCACAATGCCCAAGGCCTTTCTTACTAATAAGTATCAAATTTAGAGAGCATGGATATGCATATTTGGAAACAGAGGTTTACTTCCCTGAGGACATTTTACTGTCAAAATGCAAATGCCCACTGACTCTAAGTACTGTGCAGCTTAATATCAGCTGAACATTGGCAGCAAGAATCCTTTTGGGCTTTTAGGGGTAACATTTTCTTAGATTTGGAAAGAAAACTCATTACGTAAATAATTCAGAATCAGAGTCTAAATGTTTTCTCTAAAAGAATGACTAAATCCATACAGTGATACCAAGCAAATGAAAATAGTTATTAACCTACATTTGCAAATTCATCATGGGCCTTAAATATATGAAGGATGGATTTTATATTTTTTTCTTCTCAAGGCCTCTGTTTTACTCAATGCTGTTTTTCATAGTTTGTTTGTAGTATATTTTATAATACT
>JANRGV010000073.1:51330265-51342001 GCA_024734035.1 Alethe castanea
CATACTTTCTTCCAATTAAGAGAGTTAAAGGAAAAAAAATCAGAAATTAATGTGTCTAGGACATAAATGACATCTCTGCACACTTGTGAATGTGAATCTGAAGAAAAAAGACTCAGCTCCAGAGAATGGTAGCTTAAAATGAGCAATCAATTATTAAGTAGGGTTTTGCTCAGGAAGCTATTGACTACAGAGTTCACAGGTGTCTGTGAGATGCTTTTTCAATTATTTGAAACTCTTATAAGTCAAATGCAGGTTAGGTACCACTGACAAATCTTTGAAATACAAGGTTCTCTCCTCATCTAGGTGAATTAAGGAAAGTAAAATAAAAATAACTTGGAAAATAAGTCGGTTTTCCACACTGTATGTTTCCTTTTCCCTGGAAACATATCTTTTCATCTTCAAAGATGATTTGTCTCTTTCATTCTGACAAATGAATAGATATCTCACAATCAACTAATTATGTAAGTTTTCTTTCCAAATCTCGAATGGAATTCTTGTCTCCAGTACAGCTTTCACTCCAGAGGAATTAAAATCTTCGACATGAAATATTTAGATCTAATAAATGTAAGCCAGCTCTTAGCACATGGTTTAATAACATCCAACTTTTAATACAGTAGTAACAGTTCTTTCTCCAAACACAGAGATATTTTAGAATCTCTGAGAAACCTTGGACAACAGATGCATCACTGAAATAAATGTGCTGAAAACATATATTCAAAAATATATGAAGAGTGAGTATCTCACTCACTCAAGAAAGGCGTCTTCCTTCTGTGTGTAGACTGTCATCTCAGTGAAATGTAGACTGTCATCTCAGTGAAATGCAGTAACAGAGTAAGTGATTCATAAGTGAGAACATCATTTAGAATTTGGACAAAGGTAGACACAAAGTTTGTCTGACCTTTACCTAATAATAAACCTAAAAAGTTAAAAAATTATGATTCAATTTTAGAAAAGATGAATTTCATCTCATTGACATCTGTGATCTATTTAATGTTTTGCAAATTACTACACTTTCATTATCATACTATGTCCATTTTACTGTAAATATTCATTTTATCCTATCATTTAAGCTCTTGTAGATGACAAGAAAACTTGAAGATGAAAAGAATAACCTTTTTATAAAATGTATATAATTAAAGACGGGAATTTGCTGTTGGCTTTGTTAAAACTTGTAGGTAGATATTTATAGCTTCTGGAAACAGTGGGAACTAAATTTCATTGTTACAAATAGTAAACTGTGTCTGAGTGAGACAGACCTTAATGAACGTGATATGCCCATTATTGATATTTGCCTGTGGAGCTGCATGTTGGAAAATCGAAGATGGTATTTGGCAGAACAAGCAGCAGTATATTCTAAGAGAGGTAGGCTTTATTTTTGTAGTACATAGAACACATTAGTGAGCCTATCATTCAACTTTAGTGGAAATACAGATAATTCAATTAACTGTAGTGTAAGAAGACAGAACAGAATCTGTAATACTTAGGTCAGATTTCCTTCAGAGGAGACGAGTCTGACCTCCGTGTGTCTGTGGAACAGAGGTGCAATTTCCTCACATCCCCCCAAAAAACTCTTAATGTAGCTTAACTAGTTTTGCCAACTGCCTTTGAGGAAAGTGAGATATGCTCATAATTCCTAGCAGGAATTGGTAGATTTTCTCCACAGTTTTGGTTTTTTAAACTGAAGATAGAGTGGCTGAGAACTTGTTCACCACCAAGGTATGTTTTTGTAAGGAACTGGAATTTTTGTGTTTAGCAGCTTTTTCTTCAATGTCTTGAGTTTGCATTTGCACTTTGACTAAGTCTAAGTGTGTAACAAAACAAAAGAATGTTTGTTGTATGCTAACAAAACAGGTTTGAAATAGATTCTTAGAGTTTCATTTAGATTCATTGATTGAGTCTCAGAAAGAGTAGCATGTTTTTATTAAGTAGTGTTTGACTTGGGGAGTGATTACAGTGGAAGTACCACCATTTAGCCTTTTAATTATTTCACTTTCACCGCTTGACTCTTGTATGTGTGCACAGAATAGAGTTATGTCACTGCAGAGCTGGGATCCATTTGTAGGAATCCTTTAGCCCAGGAACATATCATGATCATCACAGCTTTTCAACTGACTTTTTCCTGTGGCTGTGAAATGAATTTCTGAACACAGGCAGTCTGGGATAGCTGAAATCTGGGATGCACCCAGAAAAAGGCAGAAGAGAGAGAATGATCTAGAAGTATAGCAGAAGTGAATTATTTTCCACTTTAACATTATATGTGCATGCTTGATGTCCAGTTATCTTTCATGAAGATTTTTATGCAGTGAAAAAATCTCAATGCATCTCAAAGAACAGTTACCATTTACAAAGCCTATTTACATCCTTATTTTTGATGAATGGTTTAAATTTAATTAGCAACAGGTTTTCTTTCCTCCTTTCCTCACTCTCTTCATCCTACCATCTCAATGGTATATATTTTGAAGCAGTGTCACTCTTTCAAGACCAATCTGTAGAGCAATTAACACGATCAGGACCTATTTTCCTCTGAAAGCTCTGCACATTAATCACAATAGCATTTCCAAAATTTATTTGGTTTCACAAGTAATTAAATAGGAAAAACAGGCAGAACTAGTCCAATAGATCTTAGGTACACTACTTTTAATCAAAAAATACCTTAGTTAGCATAGTATTTCACAATTACTATGGATGTGTTTCTTATCACCCACTGATAATTACATATAGTTTCTAGCATTGCAACCACAGATGAACTATGCCTCACGAGGATCCTATAGTCAAAGGATTAGCATCTTTTTAACTACAAAGTCCTCTTCAAAGAGGCTTATATCTCACCACTGCTTTTGTCAATTTTTATGCTGCAGGAAAAAGAAAAAAATTTTATTTTTCTGGTGAATAACTTTCTTATGGATGCAAAACAATATGTGAAGTACAGAGCAGTCAACATTCTTTAGCAAAATGCTTATATTTCATATTGTCACCCAATATTTTATAAGAAATAGTGCAAAAATTAGGTATTTTGCTTTCCAGGTAAATATGTAAATATGTCTCAGTTAGTGATCCCTTGTGGGACAGAAGGTTGAAGCCAGCCCTTCTGTGCATAGTCATGTGTAACTAATAGTATAACTTCATGTTCACATAGCTGCAGGTAGCTTCATAAGCAGAAATTACCTTCCAATTCCATTGAAAATGTATGACCTAAAGAAACTGTATCTATTTATTCAAAGCTATTGTAGTTCTGCAAAGCTGTCATGAGTAGCAAGTAAATGTATGCATATGGTTTCTTCAAGTTTAACTTTGTTGACTGCTAAGAGGGAAGTGGAAAAGAACACAGTGGTAGACTATTTGCCCTGTGATAGATTATATTTTTCATGTGTGCTAGTGACAAGATAATTACTTTGTCTCTGGAAGAAAACTACCACTTCTTGCATCAGATCATGCAATGGGAAAATATGGAACAAAGTCCTTCTTATCTCATCTTGCAATAAGCACACATGGCTAAGATAGACCTGTGGAAAATATTTTTTAGTTAGAATATAATTAAAGTATAAGTCAGACTTTCTACCACAATTTTTTTAGTAGGAATACTCTCATCTGTTGTATGATTTTTTTCTCCTATGTAAGTTACCAGTGTACTGAAAAGAAAAAGAGTTAAATCATGATTTACAAATGGAAGGTTCAAAGCAGTATAAACAAGACAATAAGGGTGTCTTCCTTTAAAAGCTTGGAAACTGAAAATTGGTAAAGAAAAGATGGACAGATGCCTACAGAGAACCAAAAAGGATATGGTAAAACCGTACTTGTTAGTATACCGTTAAGGGGGTTAAACCATATTAGAAAATTTCCCACAAAACCAAACTTTAACAAGTGTCACTGAGACCGAAATGTTTGTCACTGGAACAGGGTCATCTCCCCCATATTCCTCCCTTATGGACTCCTAGTGTGCTGGCAGCAGGGCTGGGACCTGGGGCTTTAAGTCCTTGAACCTCATCATTTTTGCAGGTAAGCCACTCCAAGAAGTGCTGGGTCCTCAGCCCTGAATTAACTCACCTGAGGAGACTCCCAAAGCCACAGCCTACTGAAGAACAAAAGATTAATTTTTTTGAGAAGCAGAACACTGCAGTTTGGCAGCACTGTATTTCAAGGTTTTTTCTTAGAAGCTTTCCACTTTTGTTTTAGACTAAAGTTCAATGAAACTGATGCTTGCATTCTGGAAATATGAATTCTCACAAGGAAGAGACCTAGTTTTTTAGACAATCTTCTATCCAGCTAACAGTTGTCAAGACTTTTGGTAGACATCATATCAATAGGGCACACACTTGGTAGTTTTGAAGAAATTTTTAGAGAAGGAATGTAAGAACTATACAAGAAATCAAGAAAAATATGAAAAAATTATTTCAATGTATTTGAAAATCCAGTAATTAGTAAGAGAAACAGATTTTATAGCACCAGTTAGGGCTCAATCTTGGTCAATTGAATGAGAAATTAAAAGTAGATTTCCACGGAAATCACAGGTTGCATTTGATGGTAGAATAATCCTTCTGGTTTTAGATGTCTTTCATCTTAATGAAGGATTTTTTTCAAGGTGTCTTGATGTTAATCCTTCATTTAAGTCTTAATAAGTGTGCCATACCTAATGGATGTCCTGTGTAATGGTTTCTGAAAATCCAAACCATGATCTATATATCAGAAAAGCTAAAAGTAAAAATAGTGGAAAAGATTGTAACCTGTCTGTTACATCCTTGAACTTCCACAGATGTAGCCCTACATAAGCATGCATATGCAGGTGCACATCTGCAGACATGTTTTGAGGCACAAAGTTCAGTAGAATTGAAAAGAAGTCCTCCATCTCAGTCATATAAGGAAATAATCATCAGGGGATGGTAGCAGGAATACCAACAAATTGAGAAGCTCTGCTAAACAGTCTTCCTAACTTTTAAAATAAAATATACAGTCAATGGTTACCTGTTAATGTAGAGAAAATATTTTGGCCTAGCTGAATCTGGTTCATATCTTGCACATTTTATTAACATCCATAATATGACATAGATCCCTCTGTCTGATTTCTGTCATGCATACCAATTATTTGAAATGTTCTTATGCACTGAATATGTTAATTACTGTGGGGAAAAACAGGCACAATATTTCAGATTTGTTTTGAATGCTTATTTGCCATTTCTTAATCAAAGTCTATGTTTAATCTTTGCAGTATATAGAAGAAGGGCAAAAAAAATCTTAAAATTGCTCCTTCTTAAAGAAATTTTCCTTAGGATAATCATACAGTATAGAGACATTACTGCAATTTTAAGATTATATTTGTAAATATATGCCAATGTTTTTCTTATCTCTGTTGTATGGTACATCTTTCAATGTAACTCACAAACTATCCTTGACCTGCATTTCTTGGCGTAACCTGGTTCATTTGAATTCTGTTGCTGACTTCTTAGGACATAAACAAAAAAGTTATTATGTATGTGATTAAATTTCTTGTACTCTCTCTTCTATCTGTATTCCTCTTCCAGGTAATGGCAAAGAACATGCTTGGCTTGCTATTCAACACAAATTTTGGACTCTACAATACTTTGAACAATTAGTAGTAAACAATGAAGACGAGAATATAAGAACTCAAGATAGAACAAGGTATTTATAGAAGTGGTCAATGCGCTGTACCTGTTTTAATTTGAATGTATATGGCTGTGGACAAGAAAAGGGATTACTTTTGTATAAGTGGGAGGCAGAGAAGAACAAAAAGAAACCATGTTTATCACTTCGAATCAGAGGCAGAAAAGAGAAACTTTTAAAAGGGGAAGTTGTAAAACTTGAGAATGTGGGTATAAAAAACCAGCAGTGAATGTGAATTTTTTGTGAAAATGCTCTAGATTCTCTCCTCTCCATCTTCAAAGGCTAATCCTAAAAGGTCAAAAGAATATGAATATAAAACAGCATTGTGAAAGAAAATCTTTAAAATGCATGGGCCAGATCATGCTGTTTTCTCAGTAATACATGCACCTTCTTACTGGGCGAAACAAGTGTCTCAGTGGGGGGCAGAGTCCTGCTGCTCATGTTGAACTGTACAAAGAATGAGCCTAACTGTGAACTGTGAAATAAGAAGCTTCTCAGAAAGAGAAGTGGTGTTGGATGAGGTAAATAAAACATGATGACATTTGTCTAGACAACCACTGGTGCTGGATTAATTGTGGATGCCAATCTTGGAATGCACTGTTGCGTAATCCAAACAGCATCTCACCAGGCTTACCTTCTGAAGTCTTGCTTTTAGCATCTGTGAGCCATATACAACAGCAGTGGTTTTCAGTTATTGTATTTTAGTAGCATAAAAGTGGTGTGCTTTGTTCATTCTGACATCATATTCCCCTGGGGAATCCTGAAGTTCATCAGTAGTGTAAGAATAGTCTCTTTATGAAGGGTTTTTTCATGTGTAGTCAGGTAAGTGATTTTTTTAATCAGAAAAAGCATTTACAGGAAACCAATGCAACATTACTAGAAGTATATTTACAAATGAAAAATGTTCCTGGAACCATTTGAAATGGAGCCACTGACAACTGGTTTAGGAGGGATGGAGTTAGCTTGTTAAAGAGGAGGAAAACAAAAAATTAGTAAAGACTGTGAAGAAAGTCATATCACAAACACCACTGTTCGAGCAATTATTTATAAGTTTGGATGACCACAGGTAGAAAAATATTTACACCTCTAATATCCTGAACCAGTGATCCAGACTTTTGAGTAAAAGGAAGCACCATACCTTTATTTTCTTCCTGCTTTTGTCAGGCAAGGCAGGGGGAAATAATCATCTCAAAAAGCAATAAGTTCCCACTACAATATACTATCACTTTTCTAAGACTTGGCTTGATTTCTTCTTTCTTAAAGCACCTTCTTGTGTATGGACTGAATAGATAAACGACTGCTTTACAGACATATTGCATGAGAAGCCTGAGATTCATAATGCTGGACAACATTTCAACAAGAAATTAGATTTCTAAAACATGTGTTTGCGTAGTTTGTTTCTTTCTTCTTCCCATTTCATTTCTTTGCTATTGTCACGGTTTAACCCCATCCAGCAACAAAGTACCACTCAGCCACTTGCTTACTTGGCCCCAGTGGGATGGGTGAGAGAATAAGAAAAATAAAAGATGAAAAATAAATAATGGGGCTGAGATAAAGACAGGTTAATAGGTAAAGCAAAAGCTTTGCGTACAAACAAAACAGAAAAATGAATTAATGCACTTTGCATGGGCATCAGGTGTTCAGCCACTCTCAGGAAATCAGGTGATTTCACATAATGATGACTTGGGAAGACAAATGCCATCTCCAAGGCTATTTCTTCTGCATCGTGATATGCTGAGCTTGACATATGGTCTGGGATACCACTTGCATCACTTGGGTCAACTTGTGCAGCTCCAACCTCCTCACTGGTGGAGTCATGTGAGAGGCAGAAAAGGCCTTGACTCTGGGCAAGCTCTACTCAGCAGTAACAAAAACATTTCTGTATTAACAGTTTTCATCACAACCCCAAAATATATCCCCATACAAAGTTGTATGAAGAAAATGAAATCTATCCCAGGCCAAACCAGCCCATTCTTTACCCCTTATTCTATGTAATTTATATTGTGTCAGGTTCCATCCTATTCAATACTTCCTCATTAACCATCACCTCATCTTCACATCCTTTAATATTATATGCATATATACTTTCCTTAATCTATGCACCATCCTTGCAGTATGTCAACAAAATTCCCATTGTGTTGCTAATTTAGACCATGGCTTTGGGGTCCACTGCTTATGGTGGTCACAGCTATTCTCAGGACCAACTATCAGTGCCTAAACTATAAGGAAAGGTCATGTCATTTGGTAGACATATTGGGTGTCTACTAGGCCTACATGAGATTTAAATGTGACTTCATGGAAGTCTCATCTTTTTAGCATCTATTTCTGCATTCAATGAGTGCTTTACTCATGGACACACTTAATCTCCTGGGAGTCAATGGTCTAAATTATAAAGCAAAAGTAACCTCTCAATCAGTGGATAACCACTTTGTGTGTTGGAGAAGAAAAGTATGGGATTGGATCTTTTTACAAAAATAATTATTTGAACAGTGATACAAAACAAATGCATTCCTAAAATCATTATACACAGAGAAGTTAAGCAAAAACATTGTCTGAATAAATTATTCACTGAAAAATATTCACTCAAATCCCTCTACATTAAGGCTCCAAATTTTTCCAGGATCTAAGAAAAATGGCATTTAAGTCACGCCTGAATGCAAGTGTAAAACCTCCAGTAACATACAGCTGAAGTGGGAAGAAGTATAAATACTCACAGGCAGCTGCCATATCAAAAATGAATCACGATTCTTATTGAAGAAAGTTGAGGTCTTTAAAAGAATCTTAATCAACACTCTTCAGACAGATAATCTCACTGGAGACAATGAAAAATGAGTCCTCTACTGTTTAGAGTCTCTGAACAGATAATTTTAAAAGGAATTATTTGTAGATTAAATTAAAAATACATTACATTTTTTCTTTTAAGAAATTCTTGTTGTTTTGTTTTATAAGTCAATAATGTTATGTGATGCCTAGGTACTGACTCTAAGTTGTTGGAAAAAACCACCCCAACCGGAATTATTACACAAAGTTTTCCCTATAAATTAAGAGTAGCTGACCCTGTAACTGATGTAAACACTTCTGTGGAGGTTTCTGGGATATGCTCAATATCATCAGCTGTCCTAAGGGAATTACCAAAAAAGAAAAAGCAGCAACATATGTCCTTGGTCAGACTGTTGAATATAAAAGTATTAGTAAGGAGTGCTTAGTTTTTCTAAAATTTAGAAGATAAATGTTTCCTGTTAGATAGCAACTGATTATTTAATGTTGTGCACATATTGTGCATCCCCTTACATTCTCTTCCTTGAAGCCAGAGCTACAAAAGCTTGTAACCTTCTTTTAAAATCTTAATTTCTTATTTAAGTCAACTGAAATTTATGTCCACTTATAACAGTTAAGTATGTACATATTTTAATGGAGTTGGTATTGACTTTAAATTCATACGTGAACTTCCAATCCCTTTGGGTTTGTACTTGAAAGTGCCTGGTGAAGGATAGCTGGATTACTGGAGAAGCATCACAGGGTTGACTATAAAAAAATTCCTGTACTAGTAACAATTATGCTGTATGTATTTGTCCTACTCTGGGTTCAAAAAGTGTTCTCCCTACTACTTTTATATACATCTTCCTTTGTTATTTGCAGCTGTGGTTGTTTATGGTAAGTCAGCGTACTCAATATCCATGCCAGGCCCACTTGCAGAGGAAAATTGCAAGCTTCAAAAAAAGCCTGTAGTATGTTTGTGCTTGTATATAAATAATGCAAATAATCACAAAACATTCTTCATTAGGAAGAGCCGGTGACATACACTCTTCTTTCCAGGACTTTTAATGGGGAAAAAATGAGAGAGGTTTTTAAAAAGCGCTAGCTTTTTGACTTCTAATAGCCAGGCATAGTACATCTAATAAACAAGCAAAGGTTCTATGAAAAATAATGTTTTGTCTTTAATTGAAATTGTCTCTTAAATTAAAAAAAAAAATAAATCCTTAGCAATAGAAATTAAGCAAACAAACAAACAAACAAACAAAATCTGTAAAACTCATTCTCAAAAGAAATTTGAAACAGTATTGGAAGAGAAACAAGTCAGAAAAATTTTCTGAAACCAGTGATTATCTGCTTATGCTTTTTAATCCATTTGGAAAAATAAGATTATTTTTCCTGGGACTGAAATAAGATATTAGCACAGGCATATATGCAGTGTCCTTATGGATGAATAATATGCAAGAATAGAATTTAGAGAATTATGTAAATTTCTTTGAGATATTTTAAGGATGGATGACCATTTCAAGATAAAACCAAATCTCCACCCAGACAAAAGCACATCTGCTCTGAAACATTCTCTCTTGAGAATGCATTTCCTGTTAGCAATTGTAAAAGGTCTGAGCTAAATTTACCTTGAATTCAAATGACCTATAAAAATCTTGAAAAGGACCTTCCAACATCCATTTTGAATGTTTTTATTTTGCTTGTGCTACTTTTGGTTCCAACTTGAAGTTATATAGAAGCATGAAGTTGCTTTGGGAAATATCTATATTATTTTCTGGCATAATTATAAGCACAAATGTTTTAATTTACCCAGAAAAACACATTATCTATTGGTGACCGACCCACAGTCCTTGACCAGCCCATTTTTTTAAGTATGGCTATTGGATTTTTTTCTCATGTTTATCTGCTTTCATACAACAAACTAATATTTTGGAGTGACTTGAACATTGCCACAGTAGTGACCTTCACAGTATTTTCTTTAACTATACCAATAGTTACAGAATAGCCAATAGGCAGCTCAATATTTTGTGATCAAGATTATGAAACATCACAAAGGATATGTTTGGGCCACAGCATGAAAGAGCTGTTGTGTTCCTCTCTATGTACCTGAGTAAGATATCTGGTCTAAACTGGATCTGGTATTGGACAAGGACTAATCTTAATTTTATTAAAGGTCTTTTAAGCTGTAAGCCAGGAACCTTCAGAACTAAAACAGGAAAATACTTTCCTCAAACTTAAAAGCCATTTCTGCAGATTAAAATGCTTGTAGGTGCTTTCTCCTTTGTGAAATTGTGCAGAGGCAGTTCTATTATTATATCTAATAATGATGGGTTGACCTTGGTTGCAGAACTGGTGCCCACCAAGACATTCTATCACTCCCCTCCTCAGCAGAACAGGAAAGGGACAAAATAAGATGAAAAAATTTCATGGTCCAAGATAAAGGCAGTTTATTAAAGCAATACTAAAGGCTGCATATGGCAGTGAAGGAAAACGAAGGTTTTATACTCTACTAAACAGTAGCAGGTGATGTACAGGAACTTGCCAGGAAGTAGTGCTTCAGTACATGTAGTGATTGCTCTGGAAGACAACTGTTATATCCCAATCCAGCCCCTTGTTTCCCCCCTATGTCCATGACACACATTATCCCTTTGTTTTTATAGCTGAGAACAGATCATATGGCATGGACTATTCCTTTGGCTGCTCTGCGCCAATTATCCTGGCTGTATTGCCTCCCAAGATCTTGCCCATCTCCAGTCTACTGGGGAGGGAGGAACATGGGAGAGGCAGAGCTGCTGCTGTGCTAGCACTGCTCAGCCAAGGCCCTGGCTGTTGTTGCCAGCACCATTCTATCCACCAAAGCAAAGCACAGCACTGTCAGGTCTGCCATGGGGACAAGTAACTCCATTCACAGCCAGACTCAACGTGCTATTTCAGCATCTAGGCCTTCATTGTAACGCTGTAATGCATTATTTCTAACTGAACAACAGGGGAAATACTAGGAGAAGTAGTCTCACTAACAAAAAAAAGTTGATGCATTTTGCAGCTATTTGCATTACATGAAACACTACCTTATTTTTGGTGACCTGTTTTTAAATGTGCTGGTTATCAAGCTGATTATTTCTTCTGACTGTAGCCCTCGATGCTTGGTGAAGTCAGCAATATGTGTCACTAAATGTATTAAGTATAAAAATATCTATTTACTCCAGCACATGAACAAAAAAAACCCTTTCAAAAATAAAGCCTTATAGAATTATGTTGAGATATTTTAGTTAGATAACAGAAATATTTTGTTTTCTTCATGACCTTTGTGTAGCTTTAAAAACTTAATATATGCAAGCAAAAAAATTTGGTAAAAAATAG
>JANRGV010000073.1:51386438-51441589 GCA_024734035.1 Alethe castanea
AAGACATAAACCATTTTCTCTGGAAATAAAAAAAAAAAAAAAAAAAAGAAGGTTATAAACTGCTCAAAGAAGGCTTGAAAGCAAATAGTTAATTTCCATTGGGGTTAACAGACTGGTTTGGATATTTATTTAAATATATCATCTGTATTTTATAATCTACATTCAGAGTGTATGGTGGGATTTTTTTTAAATTTATTTACAGAGACTATTAAAATAATACATATTGTGCGTTAATTTAGGGACTGATTCATTAGGAATATTATGCAGGTATAGCAAATTTGCCACTTGTAACAAATCCTGCGTTTGCTGTGCTATATCTGACAGTCCTGAGATTTGGAATGGAGAAAATAAGGCTGAAATCTCCACTAAAGCCACATCACCGCCAATGTCTGATAAAGCTCTTTGATTGGTATTTATATGTTGGCTTTAGTGGATTTTGTACTAGGTCCTAGAAGGCAAGAATGGTTTGAAGAATATCTTCGAAGGAACAATCATCTCTGGTTTTGCAAAGAGCATATGTAGAATAACCATCATTCCTTGGCCCCAGTCTAATATTTTGTGATTACTTCCTTCAACTGCCCCATAAAAGGAAAAGCAAGCTAAAATTTGCTATTATTTCTAAATCAGAAAAACAATTTTTTTTTCAGGGATGCAAAATGCAAAATTTTCTGTTATAATTTTAAAAACTGTTTGGATATATAAACTTTGTTAATTTCCCTAGCTCAGAAATTATAAGAAAACAAAAAAAAAAAGAACAGCGGGCCAGCATCTCACAGAAAGATCAATAGACTTAATAGACTTTGAATATCTAAATGACACATTGAGTTTTCATACCAGATCAGTGATGCAAAAACTTCACAGGCATGGGTTAAGAATAAAGATATGCCAACTAATACAAAGATGTGGTCATAGATATGAACTGTCTTGAAAACAGAAGTGTAAGCAGCTTTAAATATTTGGGAGACTTTCTAAAAGTCTGTACAGGTTTTACCATTATGCATTTTGTTAACTCTATTCTTTCAGGGTTGTGCAAGTCTCCAAACTTCAACTGAGAGGTAGATGATAAGAAAAATTTGAACTGCAAAACTACAACATGCAAATCAAGTTGAAATTACAGAGCAATGCTTATGCAAATTCTGATAAAAAATGTGATAGTACATGCAAGCACTTTCATTATATATATGTATTTGCACAAATATCAGAAGTGCACCCACCCCCAAAAAAATCCAAACAGCCTTGTTAAAACTGGTAAGCCATCTGTGAAAATAATTATTTTAAAATTCCCTTTAAATTCCTCTCTGTGAGTAGAAAAATAGTCATCTATAGAGGAACTAACAAAAATTGCCTGGTTCAATTTTATTATAGGCAAAATTGTCAGTGTCATTTATAGCATGCTCATCTATAAAAGTGGTGACTGGCTTTGTTTAGCATAATCGTGATAGCAGTCTGAAATCTGGCTGCATGTGTTATTTGTAACGAGTAATATCTCTCCACTAATATTCACAACCAGACATGAAAGAAGCAAGTGAAAAATGTTGCATTTGGCAACATGGCAAATGTGTCATTACAGGAAAAACAAGAAGAAAGAATTAAAGATAAGTCACTACTTACCCAGTCCAAATTTTTTGTGTTAGATCAAAATAAAGTATGGGGTGGTAGAGCTGGGGAATGCTTGAAAGGAACGAGAATTCTCTGGGATGAACAATCAGGTACACATTGCCAAATGTTTTTTGAGCACACTGGATGCTGATATGCAACAAAACCATTAAAAACCATGTAAATTTTGAATGAGTGTCAGTGAAATTTCTGCCTTTCTCTTCAGCAGTAAGTAAAGCTGAACTTCCTCTCAATAAGGACAGTGTTACTTAAAAAATCTATTTGAAGATAGAGTAAGATTTTCCCTAGCTCTGTCAAAATAGTTCACAAAACACACTCCTGAAATAAAAGCATTGTAGTCTTTCATATAAAAAGATGCTTTTCTGAACTTCATGGAAATACAGAACCAACAACAATTGCAACCACAGTTCAATGAGGAGAGATGGGATGGGTGAAATTTTGATATGTTCCTGAAATAGTACTGACAATTATTAGTAAGGAGTCTTTCTCTGGAGTTGGAAAGGGCAATACAGGAGAATTCTCCGGCTAATAGAGTGCATGACATAAAAAAACCATAAAGAGAGAGAAGTATCTGGATGTGTACTTTAAAACAACTTTAACCGTGATATGAAATTGGGGAAAATATTGATGCTATCTGCCTTCCTACTAGTTTTAAAATTTTGGCATTATTTTTCTAGAAGAGAAAAAGGGTAATCAGACTTAGCGATACAGTGGCAGAGAAATTAAAAGAATTAAGCATACATGAGTAAAAATGAGAATAAAACCAATCAAGGATTTGCTTGCACTGACTGAGTCTACAGATTCTCAGCGCTCATAAGAGAAGTTTGAGTACATTTCTTCATCACTGATCAGGGGAATGTCTTAGTCCTGACCCTTCAGGTTCAAACCGAGGGTGAGGTAATTAAGAGAAGCCAGAGCAATTTAGAGAGATTATGTATATACCCAGGTCTAATCTCGAAAGCAGAAATGTAATGATGAAATGATTTACAGCACAAATTACAGGTCAGTGCAAGTAGAAGTGATATTTAGGAGTTTGAAGGCAAGCTATACTCATTTTGCTACTCTGATTCTCAGAATAAAGTTGATTCAAGGCAATTTATTATTACCATTACTTTTAGAAATAAGAGCTACCTGCACTAGGCAATTGCCCCTTTAGGACCTGTTATTTGGAAGACACAGGTTTTTAATTCGAGGCAGTTTTTGCATAGATACCAATTTTCTTCACTCATCTCTGGGTTTTAACTTCTTTAATATTCAGTAGTATAGAGAGTATGCTGTTAGGTTTTATTTTGTTGCTATTATTAAGAGAAAGAGTAATGAAGGGGATGTAAGGAAATGTTTAACCTGACTCTTCCTACTTTATATTACTTTAGTTACCTGCCACATGATTTTGCCTTATGGGATTAAAAACTGCACAATGGTGAGTGGTGGTAAAGCAGCTCTTGCACTCCTATTATCTTTTAAAATAATTGACCAGAAATGAAAGAGTAGCATCTCTGTGGAGTGTTAATAGAAACTTTTATTTCCTCTGAGATAGTAACATAATTTTTGTTACTGGTGGTCAGGTGTGTCTATGGCTCAAGGAACTTTGTTTTTCCCTTATTTCCTATGCCTTGTGGTTTTGTATTCTGAGAACCTGCATAGAACAGGCATGTGGCCTGCATATTTCCTGAGAGACATTTTAAAATCATTTTTCTGAATCCTTTATTTACTCAACAGCAACTTGTAACAGCCTTCAGTCAAAAGCTGACACTTCCTGTCTTCTACCCTGTATTCTTAATCATGCTGCTTTTTTGCAAAGAGATAATAAGCACCTACAATTTCACCTCAGACATTTTGGTTTACCCCCTGTATTAATCTCTTTTCAAATAATCTCTGCCTTTCTATCAGTGGCTGTCAAGAGCAAAGTGATATTCCTGATGACTACTCCTCAACTAAAATTTCAGTACGTCCTTGACAATCCAGTTTTTATAACTGATAATCCTCACTGTATGAAAGCTTAGAGTCTATGAAACTCATCACTTTCTGGCTATGGCTTCTACAGATCCTGGAATTCACTCAGTATGTTTGTACAGCCAAAAAGAGAGCAATGGTTTCGTGTCGTGAGGCGCTGGCAAGGCTAATGTTCAGAGGGAGGTGCAATGTATTTACTTCCTCTCTGGAGCTTGGGAGAGGAACTGTGATTTTACTGGGACTGAAACATTCCCCTTTACACAGTACACGGCTTGAATCTGTACATGCAACCCACATTTTCTCCCAAAACTCTGAAATGCATATATTTTGTTTCTGATGCTCCTAAAAATTTACAGGATTTGTTGGAGAAGTTTGGTTTTCCTGAATATAACTAGGTAAAAAGTAGGTATTTCATTCTGTACCATGCTGAGAGTAGATTCATGATGTTTCTCCCCAAAACAGTGATGAGAAAATTAAAAAATTCAGCACTACTGTGGAACTTCATAAAATGGTAAGCCAGCAAAACAGATGCAAGCACTATCAACATTTTTAGAAGAAAATTTAAAATAATATTGAACATAATGACATTAAGAAATAACTTTCTTAAAAGCCCTCCCATATCTACTACATTCTACTATTGATTTTTTAAATTTTAGTTACTGGCACTTCAAAGTATGTTTATTACAGTTAGCTCTCTGTCCAATATATTTCTAACTTTTTGAGTTGTAGAAGAGGACTAAAATGAATAATTTTCTTTTCCTGGAATTGAGTGTAGGTGTATCCTGCATAAACAGTGCATAAATGTTTTATGAATCAGACCCTTAATTTTCACAATTTTTGAGGCATTTTTAAGCATCCCTCCAAAATGAATAGCACCTTTCCTTACCTAGAAATAGAACAGAAATAATTTCACATACCTTCAGAAGCTTGCACTTTTAACTTTCTAATGCATTATTAAATTATTTAAGTAAAGCAAATTGTAGAATTATGCTTTCTTTTGTCTAAAGGAAGAGGAACAATTGTGTACATTTTAATTTATATGACAGTCTGCATGAAATTGTAGACACAAGACTAAACACCCTGCATAAAACTGATGTGTCAATACAAAGCTTCCAGACTGGCATTGTCAAGGTGCCTTGCAGCATTTTTTCCTCAAAGCAGCATTACAAATAAAAAAAGAAGTAGCTTTTCAATAAATTCCTGGGAAAGGGAACTGGTATGAAGATACTCATCTGCAAAGATCTGAAGTTAGATCTTAAATCTCCTCTCAGGAAACCATCAGACAACTAACCACTTGTCAATAAAGCCAAGCATCTACTTTGAAGTCATTGTCATGAAACTCATTAGGGCCACAAAAGCCAAAGGTTAGTATCTTTTTAACATCAGCAGATTATGAACCTAGTCCCTTTAGGAAAATGGCTTCAGAGTATGACCCAGAAGCTTCAGCTGCACAGGAAGACATAGTCAAACAAACTGATTGCCATTCTTGTTAGAAATGTTTATCTTGGTTTAAACCTTTTATGTACAGGCAGATTTTTAATTTGAATTAGCAAGGTGTGAATGTACTTAGAATTCAAATGTATATGTTGAAGTACTATGTAATCAGGTATCACTGGAGGAAACTACTTCTGGAATATAAGTCGGCTTTTTATTGTATTTTAGAGGTGTGTTCACCAATTATTGTCTCCTACACTTAACTTTTATATCCATAAATGTTTATGCAGCTGTATTTTTTATCTAGTGGGCGTACAAAAGAGAAGAATGTTTCAGTGTGCTTCAGTCAGGTATTATGCCTCTTTAGAAACAAATCTTTATATTCTCTTTAATATTAGTGGTAAGTAGAATTTGGGCAGATTATTTCAATAGACTACATCGCAAAGATTAATGCAAGTAACTTCCCAAATAAGGCAGGGGATAGTTTTGCATTAGATATACCTCTGAAACAAAACTCTTCGTCATTTGAAGGCTTTATAGCCTGGTTTATCTGACTCTTGATTGTCCAGAGTCAAAATTCAATGGACTCATTTGCATAGAGTCACTGCCTCTGTAATCCTAATTTTGTATTGCTGAAACAAATAAACTATAGACAGTAATTTAGCTTAGAGTCCTACCATAGGGCAAAAATCTGTTCCCATCCAATATTGTGACTGATCATTATTACCACAAAACCTGGCCTGTGTCTTGAAGACATATTCCTAATGGAAGTCATAAATGTTGTCTTCTGAGCTATATTTCAGATTAAATATTGGTTTCTCTTTCTGACGGATCTTCAAGAGCTTTATCAGCTCTGCTGGAAGCATCTTCATTCTCATTGTTTGTTAATGGTTCTGCTTCCTTTGGGTCAGCGTTCTTCTGTGCTTTCTGATTTTCCTCTTCTAACTTCTTTTCTTTTGCCAAAAGCTTGTAGTTGATGGCATTGCCAATGAACAACCAGATACTGGCCACAGTCACAATCACTCCGCAGACAAAATACATGTACTGATATTCACCAGTAACATCTACTAACCAACCTGAAATACAAACACAAGAGGAGGGAAAAAGAGTATTTAGACTAGGAAACAAAATATAATCCACATCTTTCCCTTGGAAAAATATCTATATATTTTCTGGTTTTGAAGCTGGAGCAGAAATGCATTTTCAACATGTACAGTTGTCCAACATAGACAGTAGAACTCTTTAAAAAACCCTGTATCAGTCAAGATAGCAATTACCATTGAAGACACTGACAATAAAAAAATATTGAACAACAAAATAAAGCTTAATGAATAATGACAGTTTTTCAGCTCTTTTATTTTCATTTTTTCATTGCTGTATTATTTTATTCACCTCCTAATTGTGTTTCTTATTGTTTGGAGTGACAGTCTGACACTCACTGAGGCTGCATAAAGACAATAGGATGAAGAGGTATGTGCCTTCTTAGGCTGCTGTCTCTGTGCATCAGCTGCCTGCTTTTCACATTTACTTTCCTGTGACTGGTGAAAGGGATAGAAAGGCTTCTCCCTTCAGCCATCATGCTCAAATGCTGAGTTTTAAACTCTGAGCCCTGTACCTAAAACATTCAGACCTCTGAGTTTCAATTTCTATATGACAAGGAGAGTAAAATATAACATTTCTTCCAATTTATGAGAAATTCCTTCTAAATTTCCCAAATCCCAAATTAACATTTCAATGTATCCAAGTATTTAGCTCTGAACTTTCCTACACTATAATTGAAACTCACAAAGTAACCTGAACACTTCAATTTAGTATGTATTTAGATGCTCTTGCTGGATTGAAAACATAATGCCAGGCTATTCATCTGATATATGTTTACAAGCCATGAAAGTATTCCAGACACTTTTTTCCACAAACCTAGTATTAGGACAAACTCAAATAGTACCCCAAGGGTATAATTCACCTATTAAATAGCAAAATAAATTAAATCATGAAATTAAATAATAAATAGTGCAATTTGCTGATTCTTATCAATGAGCAGTCTCATTAAAATATATATTTAAAAGCAAAATTCTGAATTAGCCATGCTTCAGCATGCTATTTTAAAACATATGAACTAGTCAAAACTTAGCTTAGCTTTTCCATGTGTTTATCCCTTTTGTTGCCTCTGTTTAACAAGTTAAATCAATTATTCACAGTGTTCTACCACAAAAAAATGCTTTCCAAAACTCCTGGAAAGTTAATATACTGAAAAATAAATAACTACTTATGAAGCTACTGCTCCATAAATATTAGATTTAATTTTTTTTTAGTTGATACTGATTTCAGAACCTGACTTAAAAGGCTGGACTCTAGTGGTTACGGGCTCAGAGCACCCACTAGGTGGCATAGAAAGAGTCTGTGTGAGGATATATTTTGCACTATATTTGCCAAACTGGATTTGTATGTTAAATGATGAGAAAAATATGGAATGCCTTTAGAAGTATTAAAAATTTACTTGTACAAATACTATTTTGCAGAAGTGAGCGGAATTGTTTTGGCATATTCAGAATTGCATACAACAACACTATTTTCATAGAAATACTGACAGTAATCTGAAGTACTTTGGTATATATAAATGCTTTTTTTATATATATAAATGGTTTTAGGCACACATAATCTTACTGAGGCAGTGCTAATGTGGGTACAGTATACATTCATAAGACTCTCACTATCTTTATATTCTCATATTGTTTGGCTTATACTGAAACACACACACCAAGATTAACATCGGTGCTTCCCAATAGAATTAAAGCATCTAGTTTTTAATCTCCAATATCATCAGAAATCTCAATAATATAAAGCTTACTATCAGCATTACTGAATACTGACAAAAAAGCTTGAAAAGGGAAAATACTTTCTGAAAATACTATTCATTTTTGCTGCTAGAAGCTCAAGTGTTAGGAATATAGTATAAGTGATATATCTAGGCTCCCTTTAAGCTCCTCTTACACTTGTAAAGAGAAGTTGGTGACACTGACATCTTTCAGTCGGTTCAACCTCTGAATTGCCTTGCCCACATCTACTGGCTATTGAAACAGGCTAGAGGACAGGCTGTGAGCAGAGCTGGGGTGTGAAATCATGCCAGGGCGCAATGCTCCACAGCACCCTGATGGAATGATGTGTGCACCCTGCCTAACGTGCTGAGCAGGCCTGTGCTCCTTCTGACACTTTGCTGTTAGTTTTTCCTCTCTGGAATTGCCAATTATCTCTGTTTAGATAAATTAAACTTGTTTAAGGAAGTGCAAGTGACTACTCTTCAAGCTCCCTCAAGGTCGGAGAAAAGTAACTGATGCGGTTATTTTTTACTGTCATACTGTTACAGTACATTTCTAATCACAGTAAAACCATTAAATAACATAAAGAACAATGTTTATATAAATTCAATGTTACATTGCTAGATTATGCAGTAATGTCTGACAAAAATGGAAAGGAGCAGATTCTTACCTCCTAGAGGAGGGCCTATGAGCACAGGGCAACATTCCACAATGGTGACAAGTCCCACCGCACTGGAAAATCTGGCAGCTCCAACAAGGTCCATCAATGTCTCAAAAAGAACGCTGCTAACCATTCCAAATGCAAACCCAAAAAACACAGCATATATCACCAAGCCAGTGTAATTTTCTGCCAGAGGGCACAAGATATGACAGACGCCATTATACAAGACAGCAAAACTAAAAAAATACTGAATTTTTGGCCGGATAAACCTGGAGTTTGCAACAAGTCCCATGGAAGGCCTAGCAAACATGTCTACAAAGGCTAAAATAGAGAGCAAAAAAGCAGCAGAATATTCATCGATTCCCTTGTGCTTGGCATAAGGAGCCAAGAATACTATTGGAGCAAAGAAACCAATAAACATAATGACATTTCCTGACAAATATATCAGAAACCCTCTGTGTTTGAAGAGGGACAGATCCAGATACTTATTCATAGTTTGCCAACAAGACTTCTTGTTGTTTTTGTGCAAGGCAGAATCTCCTGTGCCTTTTTCAACATCTTTTTTCACAGGAGGGACTTTTTTTGGTCCAACAGGTCTCATAAGTGACCCAGCCACACAACAGTTCAAAAGAAGTCCTCCCAGAATAAGAAAGCTTCCTTTCCAGCCAAAAGCATTAAAGAGGAATTGATTGAGAGGTGCCAATGTGCTCAGAAACACTGGACTTCCAGCCATTGCCAATCCATTGGCGATGGGACGCTTCTTATAGAAATACTTGCCAATCATGGTCAAGGCAGGCTGTAAGTTGAATGCTAAACCCAGACCTAAACAACACATAAAAGACAATATATATTATTGCAGGTCATGCAGTGAAAATCACATTCCACCTCTTTCAAGTTATTTTTTATATGATCAGTATCCAATCCAGTAATTCTCAAGATAGAAACCAACTAGCATCAGAGAATGAAATACAGCCTCATTGCTGTCTATGAGCACTAATACCAAGACTGTGTCATGGTGGCATTTTTCCCTGTAACACTGCATTGAAAGCCAAAACTCCTTTTTGTGTTTCAGCAATGATAGAGACAGGGGAATCACATACAGAAGAATGATGGTATAAGTGCCTTGGCTCACCATTTTAATATTTGCTAAACTATAATACAATTCTCTCTTGGCTCATTTAACAAAAGTTATTAAATGTCACCTCAGCTACAATTAATGTAGGGTTTATTTAAATGCATAAATCTCCTAATTTCTTATTTCCAACCCTAATTAAGATCCAACTTGTCTTCAAAACTGAAGCATAAAATGGCAAATTATTTTCCACCACATTCAGCTCTCCTTCCCCAGGTCACAATAACGGAATTGTAAAGGACACATGTGGGAGCAGACCACCTACCCACAACAGCTAAGTCTATAAACTAAAACCTAAAGCTGAACTTCTAGGCCTTCTCTCTGTGTTAAGACATCTAAGCATAAACTCTAATATGCTTCTGCAATGATGGTACAGGAGAGAAGCTTTCTTCCTTATAAGCCCATTCCTGGACTCTGACTTTACTCTTTCAGTAGGCACCAAGTTTAGGATGTCAAAAATAAGAGTTTTAAGGATTAATCACTGAATAAAAAACTCCTTTAGTCCCAATATAAAGGAAGATGAGCCTGAATATACAAGTAGCATCTTATTCATTTATTACCTGACAATATTACACCTCTCCTTATTCTGAGAGGGGAGTTTTAAAAAAACTCCACAACTTTTAATAAGGAGATTTTTTAATTTAAACTGGCATTACAATAACTTTAATTCATTGCTTTCAGCAATACCTAGGCCTTTGACAGATGATTACAAATAATTTTATTTGGGAGATTTTAAACAGAAAACTATTGAACTGAAAGTTGTTATACTTTTCTGTGGGAGCATGTGCATGTACAAACCTACAGACACTAGTACAAGCTTTCACTATTCTACTAGAATTTGGCTAGCCCCTGCCACCCTGTTTGCAGTGCAACATGATGGAAAGCTAAAACAATGAATGTGAAATTGCACACAAATGACTGTAGTAAGTGCTGTCAAGAGCCAATCAATTTTTATACCATAATTATAGTGCAATGTGGAAAACTACATACATACAGCATTTATTGAATGCTGTATTGCTTCTGAATTGTCCTAAGAAAAAATTTAAGATCATAACAGTTAATTTAAAGGATTAGATAGTTCAGGTAGCTGAAATTAACTGATTTTACTGCCTTCTTGGATTGAATCTGTACATAGAGATTCTTGATAAGTGAGGCTCATTTGTAGAACAATATTAGAAATAGTCTGATATAACATAACAAAACCTTTTAGACAGGACTCTTACCTCCAACCACACCAATGCATATATACAGTTCAAGGACGCTATTGCAGAAAGAGGATGCAATCATTCCAAAAGAGCACAGGATACCCCCTGCTATCATCACAGGCCGGCTACCATACTTATTCACCAAAATGCTGCTTATGGGACCTGGGGGTAGAAAGAAGATGCAATTTCAGGTAACAGGTAACACTATCTTTGCATTTACAATGTGTTGGAATGCTTTCCTCTTCCATCCTGGAAAATATTAAAGTGTTTCTATACCAATCTGTCTTACAAACACTCTGCACTCCGTGAGTTTGTAGATACAAGACTGGATGTGGATATACTGCCTCCATCACAATACAAACACTGATTGCTTATGGAGATGGATAAAAAGATTAAAGACATCAGACAAGCTAGAGGGATTGTTACAGTTCACAAACAATCAATACTAAGACCAGACAATGGATGTTTTGAAAGTGCAAGGAAGGAAGTATTTCAAGTATGAGACAGGTATCAAAACTCCACAGAGCAGGAGGAACATCCAGACAAGTAGACTAAAACTACTTAATACTGCAGCATGTCCTGCACCCCTACTTAGAACCACACAGGGTCTTAAAAATCAGATTGTAAAACCAGAACATAAATCTCTGGCCCCTGAGGCTTGCTTTCCCTTATCTCATCCAGAGGGCAGTGTTAATGGACAGTAAGATGACTATAGGCTGTCTGGGAAAATCTAAAATGTGGTTTAGAATAAAAATTTGTAAAATTTGAAAATATTGGTATAGATCCATTTTTCAGTTCCAACTGCAATTCAGTTTATGGTATAATTACATCTACATTAACCAAACATCCAGCCTGCAATTTAGCATGACATACATTATATGTTTTTGAACAACCATGGCTAGAATAGATGGTATGCTACATATCAAGATTAAGAGGTTGTCAAAACTCCTTAGGTAAACCTGCATAGCATCTGATTGCACTGTATTTGGCCCAAACCTTTACAAATAGTCTTGCTTTTACAATAACTCAAGTTATCCAATACAAAAATTTTAAAAAATACAAGCAAAGGACCCAAAAAACCCAATGGCATAAAAAGCAATGCATTTCAAACTTAAGATAGAGCAGACAGCTAGCACAAAGTGGAATGCCTTGATTTGCATCTGAATTCAGTGCAAGTTATTCACTATACTGATAATAGTTTTAAGTCTGTTTTATAAATATCTAAAGGAATAAATGCTAGAATATTCATGGCATGAAAAACCAAATCCAATGAAATTTAGAAGTGCACTTTCATAGGCAAAATTATTTTTAGACTTCACTCTTTGAATTAGCTTAAATATATTGGAGTATCATTATTGATAGACTGCAAATGTTAATAACTATTTGCATAAACACAATAGAAGTCTCAAGAATATGCCAGATTATCAATTTTTACCATACTTCTTTATGGAAATAAGCTTCTACAATAGAGTTGCCCTGTGCCTACCTGCCTTTTCAAATAGGTCATGAATACAGAGACCAACCTGAAAATAACTTGACGGGAAATCAAAGATTTGAGTGATGCTTTGATCTTAGTTTGTGTATTCAGTAAATAGCTTGAGTCCCAAGGAGTCTTAAGCATAACCATATATCAAAGCAAATAGACTTAAACATCCACAGCATGGAATGGACACTCAAATGGACAACAGCCCAAGGATTTATTAAAAGACTTTAGAACACTCATGAAGCACTAAAACCTTTAACTAACAACTTATATGATGACATAACTAGCATTTCTTTAGTTCCATTTGAGGGGAACCACTAAGCAAAACTGTGACATAGGCTTTCCCCTTTGATCCCACATGAAGAAAGCAGTGAAATATGGAACGCATTTTTTTTATTTATAGAGCTAAGTTTGGAAAATCAGTGGTTAGGCTCATGTCTGAGTTAGAAAGCAAGCCTTTTTGCAATATGTAAACAATAGAAAAAATTTCTCTTAGTAAAAAAAACCCACCCTTTTAACTGGAAATATCTTAACTCAAAGCAAAAAGTTTCATCCCAGTATCAAATAATACCTGTAGGGATGAAAATAAATTAATCTAAGACTAGTAAAAAAAATCTGTTGTTATTGCTAAACACAGCAACAGTATTCACTTAAGACATATCAAAACAATTATTCTTAAATTTAAAAAAAAAATAACTTCCCAGTTCTTCTTCTTGTGATGAGATGGAAGTATTTTACAAAACTGAAAATGAAAAATTTGTTTAGTATTTGTTAACAGACTGTTTTTTGCCAGGAACAGAAAAACTGCATCTCTGCAGATTTTCACTGCAGCAGTTAGGCCAGGACTTTAAGTTACAGCTTTCCAGATCAAAGCACATAATGTTAGCTTCACCTGCAAGACCTAACAGCTGAGCTCAAATATGGAATGTCTTAATTTAGGTACATTGTGTGAGCCTGACTCTATACTCTCAAATGGCATAAATCTAGAATGTATGATGAATTTAAAAATCCTTTAAACATAATACTCTCTTTGAGATGTTTTCTTTAGATTAATGATGCATACTTACCACCACAGCTCCACTTAATTTGAGGTTTTCTTTATGTATATTCCAGTATTTTGATTTAAAATTTGCACATGAGGGAAATATTAATTGTTCTACAAGCCATGAAGTTGGTTTAAGCTTCCTAAATTATCTACAAACTCTTCCAGTGATAAGTAGGTTAAACACTTTATTCTGACATCTGTGCATGCACTTGGTTATGAAGTCTCATAAAATAATCCATATTTATACCTTAACATAGATGGTTCTACATAAATTCCAGGTGTTTGCCTGCCATTATATGTTTTATAGCCTTGTACAAATTTCATGTCATATCTAACATTTACAATTATTTAAGCAATGCTCACATGCCAGCATAGGTCTATATTCTTTATGTATTCCTTCTTTTCAGATGAAGGAAGATTAAGCTGTTTAAATACTATTCCACTACAAAAACCTTGCTATATACATTAATGTATGTTAATGCACTAAAGGTCAACTGGATCTCTGAATCTACTTTCTTGAAGCCTGAAGTAACTGCATAACAGATGTTAAGTAAGAAGACCCACAAGAATATTTATTGTGATCTCTCCCTTAACATCCACAAACCATCAGCCACAAAAGATTATATACTCCCTAAACCAAATTTAAGACCATTATCCTAATATACTAACAGTCTCACAGCTGTATTTTTATTTTATATCTTTCTGTTTCAGGCAAAGGACCAGGCTGTGAAAAGGTGTAAGACAGCAACTGTAACCAGCGCCACAGAAAAACATTTTCAGGAAGAGCTGTGCTTTATAAGACAAGGAAAAATAGCTGCTTTTCACATTGTTTTTCATTGTGTCAAGGGAAAAGTGGCAAAAGTCATTTCAGCTTTGTGAGCAAAGATGGGATCATGCATTTTGGGGCTGTTTATGATGTTCCATACAAACTCTATATACTGTAACACCTATGTTCTGTTTCAATGACTCAAAAGAGCATTTACATGCACTTGTGCACAGAGAAGTTGTGGATGCTGAGAGTGCATTTAGATTAGATGCCATGAAGAAAATCTTCCCTGTGAGGCTGGTGAGATGCTGGAAGGGGTTGCCCAGAGAAGCTGTGGCTGCCCCATCCCTGTGAGTGTTCTAGATCAGGCTGGATGTGGCTTTGAACAATCTGCTTTACTGGCACGTGTCCTGTCCATTGCAGGGGGGTTGAAACTAAATCATTCCATCTGGGTTGGAAAGAACTTTAAAGGCCATCTAGTTTCAAACTCTTTATGGTCATTTGCACAGTCTCTCTCCATCCTTCTTGCAGGCTCCCTTCAGGTACTGGAAGGCCACAATTAGGTTACCCTACAACCCTCTCTTTTCCAGGCTGAACAAACCAAACTCTCAACCTTCCCTCATAGGAGAGGTGCTCAATCCTTCTGATCATCATGGTAGTCTCCTCTGGACTTGATCCAACAGGTCCATGCCCTTCCTGTGCTGGAGGTCTGACAAAGGAATGCAGCAGTGCCACTTGCAGAATATAGGGGTAGAACAGAGCAGAGCAGAGAGGAATCCCCTCCCTGCCCTGCTGCCCACGCTGCTCTGGGTGCAGCCCAGGACACTTTTGGGGCTCTGGGCTGGCAGTGCCCATGGCTGGGTCATGTCCAGCCTCTCCTCCAGCAGCACCCCTGAGTCCTTCTCAGCAGGGCTGCTCTGATCTGTTCATCCCAGCCCGTGCTCTGATACCAGGGTTTGCCCCATCCGGGTGCAGCACCTTGAACTTGGCCTTGTTAAACCTCATGAAATCCCCATGGGCTCACAGCTCAAGCCTGTCCAGGTCCCTTCTAGACAGCATCCTATGCTTCAGATCTGTCAGCTGCATCACTCAGCTCAGTGTCATCTGCAAACTTGCTGAGGGAGCACTTGACCCCTTCATCCCTGTCATTAATGAAGATATTATATATTATAATTTATTATAATAATAAATAAGGTCCCAGTGCAGACTCCTGAGAGACAGCATGTGTCACAGATGTCCATCAAGACTCTGAGCCATTGACCACTACTCTCTGGATGCGGCTGTCCAAACAATTCCTTATCCAGCTATGAGTCCACTCATCGAGTCCATCTCTCTCCGATTTAGAGAAAAGGATGTGGGGGATCTGGTCAAAGGATTTACAGAAATCCAGAGAGGTGACATCTGTAAACTTTCCCCTGTCCACTGATAGAGTCACTCCATCATAGAAGGCCAATAGGCTGGTCAGGCTGCCTTTCGTGCAGCCATGCTGGCTGTCCTGAATCACCTCCCTGCTCTCCATGTGCCTTAGCACAGCTTCCAGGAGGAGCTGTTCCATTAGTCTTGGTTTGATTTCTCACTGCTGTAATACAGTGATATAATTAGAGATCACTCTGTAATCTGTTTTGCATACTGCCAGTGCATTTATGCTTTGTATTTTGCTACCTATTGATTTTAGCATGGAACTAGAGATAAACTTTCCAGATAAAAATGTAATTTTTTTAAACATATATTGACAATGTCATTACAGTGTTCATAGTGTCATCGACCCAAAGCAACATGAAATGACTCAGTCTGAGCAATATGACATTTATTTAAATGAAGTGAACTGCTGAAACAAGTTGAAAATGAATGTAATAATATTTCAAATTGCACTAATGCTACATTGTAGATTGCATCCTGTCAAGTGGATTAAGCACATTTTCAGCCATCTCCTCTGCAGAGTCAATGCAGCTGTCTTTGCAGTCAAGATTAATCTTTTATTTCTGTTTCCTACAAGGCTGGAAAACCCAAGGAGCTCCAGAATTAATATTTGTATAAACTATTTGCTACAATAAGTCCAACTTTTTATTCTTCCCATTTTTTTTTAATAAAATATGAAGTTCACTAACGAAAACTCGTTCAATCACAAAGGCTTTAAGCAAGTACTTAGTACTGCTAATGAAATCCTATCTCTGGTATTCACAGGAAAAACAACTCAAAATGCTTAAAATCTGTTCACAAACTTGGAAAATACTTTCCAAATATGCTCTTTTTTCTCAAGCAGGACTAAGTCAAAATACTATGCATTCTGTGACAGTCTTATATCTTGTTCAAAAACCTTTGGCTAAATTATTTTAGTACTCTTGGACAGGCTTTAGACAGAAAAAAATTAAGACTATTAAAAAGTAATGAACTATTTTTGTATTATTTTTTATAGTTGTATTCTTTATCATGTTTCTGGGAATGCTAACATGCATTTCTGACATATCCCATGTGTTTGTGTATCACCAGTGAAATAAATTAGTTCAAGAATCATTGGAAAGTTTTCTCTGTAGTTCCTCTATGCATTTGTCAGCATTTATTTTTCCATTTCATATAACATTTACAAGTGGCTGCACTCATTCCATAAACCTAGATAACACCATAACCTTGACAGAAAGCAATGAGAAAAAATTCTCTTGCACTAAATACCACCAAACAGAAATGTGTAACCCTGCATTAGGGTTGTTAGATGATGAGTTAGGAGAGCTCAGCAGCTAAAAGCTCAGCCTGCCTGGGAGGATGCAGCCAGCTGCTCAACCATCCATCACAGTTTGCTCTCCACTTCCCCTGCTCTTAGCTACATTTCCTCAGTGTCATTACTCTGAATGCTCACATTCTCACTTGTGTCCTGAAGGAGCCTTGTATTCCATCAAGTTTTTATCTTTTGATCTCTAATGAACATTAATTTGATCTTCGTCTATTCCTTAGGAGGTTTATAAGGAATGCAGTAATTGTGTGTGGTAACACACTGGAGTCTGACTGATGGAAGAGTGCTCAACTCTGGCTGCTTCCTCACGGTTTCTCCTCCCAAAAAGGTTACACCTGCAAGTTTTGAAGTGCTCAAGTCAGAAACACATGTGTTGTGATTGCAAATATAAGCTGCCTTTTCCTGAAATGTTGAGGAGAAACAAAATAAACGATCAATGGTGCTGCTACTTGCTCTAAGTACTTGTTTTTATGGAGAAATTACAGATCCTTGATCTGCTTTGGTATTTTGTGTTTTTCTAGTGATACATCACAGACACGAATCAAGGGCTTTACGTATTTTGATTAAAGCTCTTGTTTGGCTTTCAGGTTTTTTCTTGTTTCTTAGGAGGCAAGTGTGTATGGAGTTATGCACCATGTAATTTAGGAAATGTCTTCAAGTTAGCAAATTGCTCTATATCTATGAATTTTAAAAAGTTGGAAAAATGCCCAGTTTTTAATCAAGGAGTAGCCATGCTGATTATTATTTACATGGATACATATCAATGCTTTATATTAATTATGTTTTGCATGCTTTGCTGCAGAATTTTTCTTCATGAAAGGCTAAAACACTTGATCAAAATGCAGAAGACTTTAATATATATGATGACATTTCTTTTGAAATGAGCAATATGAAACTTCCTCATATTTAATAGGGAATGAGTGTAATTCTATGAGCTACTGAACACTCAGCAGATTCCAGAAACATATATGCTAGCTCTGGTCCAAAATTAACTGCCCAAATTTCCCATTGACATCTTTATTATGAAAAGAAATAAAATGCAGAAAAATATTTTAGCAATTTTTAAAACTTTCCTTATATAAGGTTTCCTGTTACCTTCATTATCACTGAATAGAACGAAGCCCATGCATAGATATTTTCAAAAACTAGTCTTTCAACTAAGAAAAAGGCAAACAATAAAGAAGAAAGAAGGGAACAAGCTAATGATGAGGTGGAACACAAGCACCTCTAAGAGAGCTGTATTTAAACAGAGACCCTGTAACACCAAGCACATATTTTTCCAACGGTCTGTATGCCTCTGTAAAGGGAAATAGCATCAGTGCATTATTATTATTATCAGTGCATTGCAAATAATCTTCTCAGAAAAACATTCTTTGCTTCACAGAAAACCAGAGCAACCAGCTTGTAACTTGAGCATGTAGTGTATCACCATGTACATTAGAAAATTCAGTGGAAAATAATGAAGGTACTGGGAAAAATAAATGAAAGTTTTCTGCAGAAGAGAAGACAATGAATTTTAAAGCTATGTATTTAACAGCAATTAAGTCCTCAGTACGTCATAGGCTGGCATGAATCTAAATTTAAAGCAGCTTTTCTGACTCAAAAAATGTGTTGGGGATTTCACTTCAATAATATTACTGTTAAATGAACAATGAACCTGTGCCATTAAAAGCTACTTGTCCTTCAAATGAAAAACTAAACAAGGACATTTTCACTATTCCACCCTGGAAATATAGTAAAAATAATAATACCAATATATAAATATGAGTAAATGCAATTATCTACAGCAGTATAAACTATACAAGCTAATAATAAATTTCCATTCCTTTCAGGGATTCATTTGGGATTTCAGGAGGCATTACTTTAAGATATTTCATGAGGCATAACTCAAATGTTCTCATGAAAATGTGTAGTGTTTTTTTTTTTAGAGGTATCATCTTTGGAGTGTTATCCTTCTGTCTCTGTAGATGGCTGAAATGAAAGGCTAAGTTCAATTTGGTAATAGCTGTGTTGAGCACATGAACTGAAAGTATCCCATTTCTGAATATTTAAAATAAATCCTAATAGGTCAACTTTAAGGAAACAAAGGGAAATTAGTACTAATCAGAAACTAAAGGTTTATTTATAGCTAATCAGCATTTCTATCTAACAGTTTTTCTGTCTCAAAAATAATATATTAAAAAACTCCTATGCCCAGACATGGAGACTATGTACTCATACAAACACAAAACAAAAAACCCCAATGCTTTCCCTCATCTGATTGATGGACTCAGTGATAAAAATGGGCTATCTCTTCCAGGGATAATAGAAGATACTTACCCAATTTATAAGTATTTTTCATCTGAAACCTTCTGAACTCACTCTCTCACTTTCAAAGAATTCAAAAATTTCTAATTGAAGATTTAGTATTTAGTAATTGGTGCCTTCCCAAAGTAGGTTACAATTTTTGGTTATGAAATTTGTCTTCACAGTTTGCTAACTGTGAACCAAATTGACAAACAAGTTCTGTATATTCTGCTGATAGTAAAGGGGGGGGCAGGCGATTTTCTGCAGATCATGCAACTAGAAAAAAAAAAAGAGGTTACACTATACCATTGTAAAAATTATAATTATAGCAACTGGAAAATAAAAGATATGTAGATAATCTAATAGATAACTGTTGGGAACTCTTTGAAAAAGAGTCAAAAAAATCAAAAAACAAAAAAAGACAAACTAACCAAATTGAAGGGTTTATGTAAATATTTATTTTAATTCTTCATAGACATTTTTCCTAAACCATGTTATTGGATAGTTACAAAGGTTTTCTTTTTTTTTTCTTTCTTTCTTCCTCTTTGAGGAATAGCTGTCTTTTCTAAAAATCTGTGTGTATGCACATGTGAACACAATATTTATAAATGCTCATTACTCAGCACCTTCTATTTATCATTCCCTATTATCATTCATCATTTTTATACCCCTTTTAAAAAAATTCCTGGCTACTTTACCTGGAAGCAGACTAATACTTTGTCAATTCTACCTAGCAGAATTTTAGAGAGCAAAAGGTCATAATAAATACAATAGCCCATGCTATTGAGTTGTTCTCAGGAATGTAGGGCATATTCTCTCCAACTCAAACCAGTACATTTTTCAAATAGTGCATTCACACTGAAAAATTCAGCCAACTTCGGTTAAGATTATTATTGTCATTTGGATTTCTCTGTCTTTCACAAATTGCCCATCATATTAAAGTTCATACAATATCCCATGCACCTCATCCTACAGTTTATTTGTTTTCTTTCAGAATGATATTATAACTAACTAAACTTGGAAATGATTCCTTATACACTGTTACAAGCAATAATATGTAATTTCAGAGAAAGCACAATACACTTGTTTCTTCTCAGTTGCTCCTTTATCATATTCCTTTCTCCTCTCAGTTTTGCTCTGTATAATTAAACTTCAAATTGAAAATACTGAATCTATTACCTAGGATGTTTCTGTGGACCTCTTACTGTGAATTATGGATCATGAGTGGATCATTAAATCTCATCTACATACTTAGAATAAATGTGATGAGAAGTATAAATCTGGATGCATGTATTTATAACTTGGAAGTGTCCAGAGAAGTCTTCATATTTAGGTCATTGCCAATAACCTGGTAATATTATTTCCAAATGCACTTAACAAATCAGTATCATCAGGCTTAAACTCTATTTCATTGGGAGAAAAAGCCTAAAGCATTATTTTATAATTTTAATTACAAATTTTTTACTAATATCCAGTAAAATGTATATGGTGTCTTCCAGTACTAACATTTAGGAGCCTAAGTGTGTCAATTTCCTAAACTCCTTTACAAACCATAAATTATATAATTTCTAAATAATTTGATACTGTAATAAAATATTGTATTTAGTAATATTAAAAAAAAAATTAAAAATATGTGGCTCCCAATGTGCTGAGGGAATGGGAACAGGGAGGGAAAAGGGAAAAGGGAAAAGGGAAAAGGGAAGAGTGAGGGGAAAAGAAAGGACAAAAGAAACAGAAGGGGCAAAGGAATTTATCTGTGTTTTAAAGACATAAAATGGGAATTAAGGATTCTCATTAGCTTTTGGCACCTATTTAGTGTGTAAGTGTAGACAGTGTAGTGTGTTAATGGGATCATATAAGACACAGAATTCACATTTTTCCCACTATTTTTCAAAATACATTCAGTTGCCAACTAAAACTGAAACTCTTTGTTGAGCTTCATTTGCTTTGTTTTTTTTCCCTGTTTTCAGACAACTGAAAAAATAACATGTGCTTATATTGAAAAAATCTGTTAAATTATAGAGTGATATGTAAAGTAAAAAAACCACTATTTGTCTTCCTGGTCAAAAAGACTAAAAGCAATATAAACTGTTAAATGCCTAGAAACATGAAGGAAACAAAAATCAAAATCAGAATAATGAACACCCAAAAGTTATCAATATAACACTTAAACAAAAACAGTAACAAGATTTGTGTGATGTCTTTCATTTTTTCAATGCATTTTCATTGCAATTGTGCTCAAATTAGTAGCCTTTACTGTGCCCTAAAAAAGTGGAAATTTTGAGGACAACTCAGCCAACATGTACAAAATTCTGAAAATGTCCCAACCCAACCTAGGGTCAACTATGAGCCTGTAATTTCCAATTTGCTTAAATTTAAGACAACCCATATTTAACTGCTGTCTAAAAATAATATTCAGTGAAATATTTACTCAATAATCAACAATTTGAGTGGTTTCTAATATCTTCTCATTCTATTTTTCCTGTATCTCTCTACCATTTTACAGCCAAATATATGTCTCAAAATAACTCCATCCAAAGAAATTGAAGGAGAAATCAGGTACATTTTTTAAATTTTTGCATCTGAGTATATGTCAGTTTATCTTTGCATATTCCCATACTCACCTATGTTTTCTCATCAGAGCAGAATTTGCCATTGAACTGCCACTCTTAGATTTCCATCTATTTTAGAAAGAGCTTCAAATTTTTAAATTGTTCTCTGTGAAGAGCCACATGCCCTTTATTTTGTGGACTCAATCAAAATAAGCATAAATTATGACCAAGTTAGGAGTGAAAGAGTCGTCAAAAATTAATAGAAAAGCCTGTGGCTTGGACAGTGGAAAAGACATATATTATGAGGGAGTTGGACAAAGGCCATTTTGGCATTTGCCTTTTGGCTGGACTACAGAGGAAAAAACATTCATAACATTCTCTACACAGTTCTTTCCCTTGTAGCAGCAGAAAGCCCCTCCATAGACAAGATTTTCTGAAAGTGTGTGGGTAGGAAAGTCTAGATGAGATCTGTTTGCATGAATAATGAGTATCTGAGCTCTGCTTCAAAAAGCAACATGAAGGGGCTTGGTGACCTAGTTCTATCTTCTTGCACTTGAAGATAGTATTTGTGTGGCTTTTGAACAAGGGGTTTTTTAGCTGCTATGAAGAAATAAAATAACCTGCCACTGGCAGAAACCTCTTTCTCCATCTAGTAATGTGAAGCAGCTTCCTTCTAATGACTGTGATGCATCATAAATTCAAAATAAATTAGTGCCCATTAAAATACAGGCTTTTCATGATTTGTATTAGAGATACTGCCCAAGCATCATGCATTTCTGGAGTCACCTTTCAACTAAAGAATTATGTTGACTTTCTTCAGCAAAAACATATTAAAATAATCCAATGAAATATACCTACTTCTGCAAAGATTTACCATGTGTGCCTGTGAGGAGAATATTACTGAGGTTACTGGGGAAAGTAATATTTTCTTCCTACAGGAGGAATTATACTTCTTTAGTAAGTTTTAATACATCTTACTGGAAAGCAATTGGTCAGAACTTTGACTGATCTAGGCAATGTGTATATCTGAACACCTTGTCAGGTAATTTTTTATAACATCGGGTCCATAATACAAATTTGTTCTTTTCTTAACCCCATTTGCCACTTCAGCTCTGGTTCTCTGAGCATAGGGTCAAGTGCTTTGCACTCAGCTTACTGTTTACATTTGAGTAAGTAAATATGAAAAGCTTCTAAATCACAATGGCAAATGTAACCTTGCACACTCCCTCCACAGGTATAAACTATGGTGCTGTGTAAAAGACAAGAGAATCACTCCCACATAGATTATGTGTCAGGCTAGTTGATTTTTAAGGAACAATAGAGAAAATTAAACAAGCATTGCATGAACCGAATTTATGCTTAACACCAATTTTATTCCCAAGCTGAAATAAAAATTTCAAGCCTCAGAATTTTTAGTTAAATTAAAACTCTTCAAAAAGCTCACTCTGAAATATCTCTAATGTGTTCTGCCATACAAATAAACAAATTAAAATATAACTGTGACATTACCATGAACTAATTCTTCCTCTTAGCTCAAAATAATTACAAACATTTTTTTCAAGGTTATTAGGTATCATATTGCATTTCATTACCAAACAGTCTCAGGAAACTTGCAACTCTACAGTTTCTTATTTTAGTATAAGCTCAATGTGTTGTTTATTACTGTGTATGAAATCACCTAACACACACTAAAGCTCTCTCTGAGATGAACTGTCACATCTCATTCTGTGTTGTTCTCCGAGGAACTGTTCATGTAAGGGGGCATGAGACCCCTAGAATCATCTCCAATGTTGACTACATTCTCTTTCCATGTGAGAATCATACAATTTCAAGTCACTACCTGGAAGTGTTTTGTCACCTTCTGTTGTTTCAATGAATAATCCTTACAATCACACTGATTCTTGACTCCTCAGAGAACTTTGCAGCACTGGAACTCTATGGAATCCATAATTTAAATAAATTAAAATTGAAGTTAGGAGATTCATGCTTAAGGTCAAATTGCACTGTGTCCTTAGATTTTTGTTTTCCATTTATGAAGCAGAGATAAGCTTACTAACAAATAAGTCAGAAGTTTTATCCAGTGATTATTTCAATAAAGTGAATACCACCAGCTTTGCTCAAATCCTATAAATCTTCAAAGCTAGTATTCTATATTTTATTTATATTTTATTTGAGGAAAAATATATGAATCATTAATGGATCATGTCTTTTTAAGGTGAATATAAATAAAAATGAGATTTTAATGAATGCCTCTGGAATCACTTAAGTCATTGAAGGTACACTGTCAAGAAATCTTGATGTTGCAAACACACCTAAGGATGAACATATTTGCATAAATATATAAACATGTTTATATGTTGACTTTAGATAGGTGAAAAAAAATTAATTTAACTTTGAACTTTATGAGATCACTAAGGTATTTAAAATGAAGCATTTCTTGCAGGATAAGTACCAATGGCTATATTTGTAATGGAGCCATAGGCAGTTATTTTAGATGTCTCTGATAAGAGAGTACCATAATCAGTGAAAATGCTCCTTCTCTCCAGCTTTAAATCATTATGTTCCTTAATTAAATGTTTCATGGTAACCGTTCTGGAGTCTTGGTTTCTTATGGATTGTATAGTTCCTCTAAAGACAGTGCTTTAAGTTAAATATGCCGAAGTAAAACCCCCTGCACTTTATTTATTTACTTGCTGGTCTGAAAATTACAACTATTCTGATGAGGCAAGTAATAGCATCATTTTATTACGTACACTTAAAGCTTAGTAATGCCACAATACAGAGAGATTAATTCTGCAAGTTGGGCATATGCCAATAATTTAAATCATTTAGACCAGCACTGCTCTAGCAGCTTTTCTGAGTGAAATTTTACTTCCAAGGACGTAAGAGTACTCCACCTTCTAGGGAAGGCCAAATAGGACATCTGCTGCCTTCTCTTGTGACAGCCCACTCTTGAAAGCTGGTGCAGGATTCTTGGGAAATCCTGCAAATCTGTAAGCAATGTATGTGGAACAGAAAATCTTGTAAAACTTGTAAAAGAACTAAAAATTTCAGTCAAGTAAGTCCTGTTCCAGGAAGAGCAAAGGATTCCTTCATAGGAGAGCAATATGAGTAAGGTTTGCATCATGACAAAATTGGTACTGCCAGCTGACACTGATAAGAGAAGTGTTTGGGGATCTTGTTACAAAGAGACTGAACTGTATTTAACTGTTAAATAATTCACAGAACATAAGAAAATATAACAGATCCACAGATTTCTATCAGCTTATAATCAGCTACAGAAGAATGTAAATCTGGCCAATTATTAGACAAGCCAGTTGTGTTTTTTTCTTATCTGGTTATGGAAGAAAGGAAATTATAGGTATGAGGAAAGTCATTGCAAGGTAAGAGAAGATTTACAAGCTCAAAGGTACTGTTAAAATTACCAGGTATTTTTAATAGCATTAAAACTAAAGCAACTGGGTCCAGTGTCACTGAAACTTGAGAGAATTACAACCCATTGAACATACAAGAAGGTTAAAGAAGAAAATCAGACCTTAAACACAACAAGCTCAAAATTCCTAACAATGGGTGTTTTTCTAAGAATTCCTAAGAATGTTCTTAGATTTCAAGACCTCTAGGTAGTAAAATATAACATATTAGTGTAGGGCAAAAATCATGTAGGGTGGCATCAACTCAGATTTGTGAAAAATTTGAACTTTACCTCTAGATTCTTTTAGCACTCAAAACCCAAAGAAGTCTTTATATTTGATGTGTTTCGGACATTTAGTTTCACAAGGAATGAATTTGAAATTCCAATCTTTATTGACTGACAACAGAAGATGTCTAGTCAACTGGTCTCATCTATGCTGAGGAAGACTAAATACATGAATCCTGTTCATATAATCTCCAGCTACTATTGCTAAAAAGTTATAAGGATACCATTACTTTCTTCAAAGTTTTCTAAAAGTTAAAGCTCTTAATGGTAAATGTTGCACAGCATTATGCATAGAAAACCAAACAGGCACACATTTCCATCATCAGTGACAAACTGTCAAAAGACGCGTTTGAATTATATGAGGAAATCAACACCTTATTTCACAACAGAGTTCCTGTTTTAATCACATTCTTTCATTTGGATGTCATGTCATCCAGTAGATATTCCCCCAAACAATCAGGTAGAATTGCAATGCAAATACTTACTTTTCTTGACAATTAAAAAATACCTGCCAAAATTTCTGGAAAAGAAAGCTAAGATTTTCTTTGGATTGTATGCACCCACAAAACATGTATTATCTAATAAAGCTGCATTTGTTTGTATTCTTTGACATACAGAATCTCAATAGAGTATCACTATTAGATGAAAAGGTTCTGACTCCTGAAATAGAGTTCATATGGTTTATACATTTAAACACATGTGCCATGTGGTCTTTGCAAAAATCTTCAAAACCAGCAAATCAATTTAAAGTGCCTAATATAATCATTAAATACATTCTAAACCATCTTTTTTTTTTTTTCTGTTGCTCCTCTGGCATCACCATAAACTTGGCACTACGTTCCTGGCACACTCACCTCTGTTAAGGACTGCAGAACTATGTATCTTTAGGAATCACAGTATATCTCAGCAGTTGCCATTTGATGCTGGCTTAGAATATCTTCTAAACATATCAGTATAACTCTGTTTTCCTTGAATATATTCTCCAAAATAAACATGGGAATAGTTCTTAGACATTCCAAAACAATGGACCAGTAAAATTCTATAATAAGATCTTTGTAAAGTGCTGGGTTTATTATTTCATTCGAAGTGCTGGGTGACTACAATGGTATACACAGACTTTTCCTTCCCCACAGTTCTTCTCTGGTATCTGCATAAACGTCTCATGCTTCCCAGTTGTGCTAGACCATTGTTTCATTACCTTTGAATTGTCCAACACACATCACGAACACAACCATTGTATGATCCACTGAAAAACTATATGGGAACTAATCCAACATTTGCAGTACTCACAAAATAAGCATTCCTTCGTCAAAGTTTTACAAGCTAAATGAACATATCAAAGACCTGAGTTTGTCCCTTGATACCTTTTTTAAACAAACCAAAGTTTTAGCCCCTTAGAAAACGATGCATGTTATTTATTATTGTTAGACTTTGACCTATTAACTAAAACTCTGTGGAAATAAAAAATAAATCATTTTTTTCAGATAAAAAAGCTGGCAATATTGATTTACTTATTTAAATCGCTGTCTATAAAACCAAGTTAAGATCAAGACAAATACAAAGTCTTACAAAGGGATTTATTAATTAATGTTTATTATGTGATCTGCATTGTCTACTTGTATGCAAATAAGATTTGTTTTAGTAAAAGGCTCAAGTTAATTAAATTTAAGTTACCACAAACATTTCTGTAGAATCATTGAATTGTTAAGGTTGGAAAAGACCTCTAAGCTCATTAAGTACAACCATTAACCCAGCACTGCCATGTTCACCTCAAAAGCACATCTCAGGAGATTGCATTATCAAACCATGACCAATATCTATGGCTGGAACACAAAAAGAGGTTTGTAGAAACACAATGGTATCTCTGTATCATGTAATGTCTTTCTGACAATTACTCAAAATTAACATAAGCATACAATAAAAGGCAAAAAACACCTTATTTCTCTCAGTGGAAGCATGTCTTAGCTTTGAGACTGACTTCCTGAGTGTATTTGGATCTCAGCAAAACCTGTTTTTCATGAAAACTTGACAAAATTGGATCTCCAAAAGGCACTCAATATTTAGCAATTAGATCTTACTTGTTCAGCAAAACGTAACAAGTTGCAGAGTGAAAAAGCAGCTTTTTCCTGAACATGGGGTGACAAACTTGTTTGAAAAGTAAATGCATAAAACCATCTTCAAAATATATGTGCTTTTTTTTCACTTTTCTTCCCTTGACCATTTTTGAGCATTTTCCAAAGATCTAGGAAGACATCTCTGTTTAAAACATCTCTGTATAAAACATCCATTGTTACTGCAGAACACTAGCTTACATATGCAGTTTTACTAAAACTCAAAGCCTTCCAAGAAATACAAGACCTGGCTGTGTTACCCTTCCCAGGCTTTAGCGTTTCGATCTTGTTTTTTAAGAAATGACTTAATGTATATTTATAATATTCTGTTACTCTTATCTCCATTTGCTAAATAAGAGTCAAAATGCTCCATTTTGTGAAACCTCATTACAACTCCTTTTGCTTTATCTGTGAGTCACAAATTAACTTGACATAGATGTTTTACATTTATCTTAGGCTAAATGTGAAGTATTCCCTTATGCCCATGAGGCACTCAGAAACTTAGTAAGTTCTGTTTTCAAGGACACTCTAAATGAGGTTATTAAAATTCAACACTTTGCATATTCTGATGGGGAAAAACACTTGCCCCTGACAACAAAAGAGATAGGTCAATTCAATAAAGATTCTCAATCTCCATATGGATGGCCACTAAATTCCTTGCGCTAGTATTTGTAAAACCAAAATTAGAAAATGTTATCAGGGAGGAAGAAAAGTGTAGGAACCCAGATCCTGCCCAAAAGTAAAAATCCATAACCATCTGTTGTTTGTGTTACATGGATTTCACAACTGTCATCTCCACTGTGCACGCCATTTCATCTTCACAGCAATATCACCAAAACATCCACTGAGATAAAATCACAAATATTTTGAACATACCATATGATACATTATTTTCCAAATTAATATTAGATAAAGTCAAAATGAGGACTTGTCTATAGGTTGCTTTTGTACTGTCACACGAAAAATCCTTCAAGGGTTTGCTACTGTATGGCAAAACTTAACTTCTGACTTGAAAAACTTAATCAATACAGAAGAGAAAGGAGGATATTAAATGCTACATTTTTTAAGCATAAACATGTTTTGAAAAATTATAATGGCCACTCCATACATTTATATAACATCTTTCTTCAAAAGCCGCCTAAAGATGCATTTTAAACTATTTCCTCTGAAATATTATGCAGAATTTAAATGAACCTTTTATGTTTTCTGAACTTCAGACCAGCAAGACTGTCCCACATTTCACAGCTGGGTATGTCTTGAAGGATTTATCAGCTCTCAAGCTAATTTTCATAACTCAATGTTATACTCAAAAAGTTCTTTCTGAGAAAACAAACAAACAAAAGAAACAAAAACAGCACACTGAAACTGCCCTTGGAAAAATGACAGAAAAAGAGTTAAGGACCAGAGGTGAACAAACTATTTTCTCCTGAGGAAATCTAAAACTCAAGGTCAGCTCTGTCTGAAATCACCAGACCTGTCACGTGGCTTTCAGAGCTGCCACTATGGCTCCTATCAAACCCACTCTGAAAGCAATGAAAACATTTTTACTGGAAACAGATTGAGCTCTGATAAGAAGCTCCTTAATCACCTTTGGCTGATAACACTGCACAAAGTGAGAGGTAAAGTTTTGAAAAGGAGAAGAATGAACTAAGAGAACTTGAGGTCCAATGTATTTGACCTTTTTCTTTTATTCCTTAATTTGTGTGTTGGAGCAGAAATACGAAGTACATGGATATATATTTTATATACATAAGAATACATACATGCACATGCATTTTATACAAGTATCTGTTCATAAACATACAGGAACACAGATTGTGCTGTCAGGATAACTCACTTAATTCCATTTTATCCCAGCTTCTGTCCTCCAGTAACAGAAGTCTGGTGGTCCCAGTCTCAGTCACTTGGGTGTAGCAATCCATCACAACCCCATCACCCTTAATTTAATGCAATTGACAGTGTCTGCTCAAGAGAGGCAGAAGAAGGAGTTACCATGGAGACTGAATGACTGCTCTTCTCCAGAGGATGCTTTTATCAAGCATGGCCCGAACAGTAGATGCTGTGCAATACTGGTAACCTTAATCACACCACTGGATCTTGCTTTTTGGGATGCCTTTTTAGTAAATTCTAACAAACACCAAAGGTTGGGGGATGGGGGAAGAAGGAAGACAGAGCTTAAGAAAACAAACAAACAAACCCCCTAAAATACAACAGAAAACAGTATGAAGCTGCATATTGTGCCAGACTGAGAGAGAAAAAGAATTTCATATTGATTTGATTTATCAGATTTGTCACCTCTGCCTGGTGCTTTCCTAATAGGGTGAATGCTGTGCTTGACCTATTTGCTGGAATTAACCAGGACTGCAGAAGACCATATGGATTGCCAGATGGTCTGCTATAATTTAATGCCATTTATTCTAAGTATGAAGTAAGTGATAAATATAATTAACATTCTTTTAGCTCCTTACTGGAGCTTTTTTCTGAGGCTTGAAAGGTAAGTTAATATCTTGTTGCTGAAACACAGATGCCAGCTAATTACTGCAAGAGGCTGCAGCCTCCAAAGCAAAAAGTGTCTGCACAGAGTCTAACTTATTCACTGACCCCACTGTGATGATTAATAGGTTGAATGCTAAGCTGTAATGAGGATGACAGATCTTAGATGTTTTCAGGTTACCTTAATTAGGAGCATGATAAACAGTGTTTATTGCAGGTGTACATATCACACTTCATAGTAAACAATGCACCTTGTACTTGTGGCCTGAACATGTATTTCACATTACAGCACATCAAATGTGAAGGAAGAACCAAACCACCTTCAGACAGTAAAAACAATGAAGTGATTTCCTTCAGAAAGGCTTTTCCGGATTCCTACTTCATATTCTGCCAGTGATTGTCTAAACGGCCTAGTTTTTAGGAAGTGGTCCTAGAAAAGCTTTGGCTTCAAAGAGTGTTTATATCAGGCAGGGTTGTCATTCTCAGAGTTTTTAAATCACGAGTCTGTTACAAGATATCCAAACAACTCTGCTTACTGTTCCTGTGCTGATAATCTTCGTAGTAAATGGGGTAGGTAAATGGAGCAGAATGAATAGCAAACAATTTTGTAGATTTTAATGTCAATATACAAGTGGAATTAGTAACTGGTAATCAGAACAGTCAGAGAAGTATTAGAGAAAAGGCAGAAATACTGAATGTTTTGTATTTAATAGGAAAAGTTGTGCACATTGAACCTCACAGATAAAAATGACCACAGCTAAATGCCCTGAGATTTGCATGTGCACTGTTAATAAAACCTGGGTGAACTTTGACCTGACAGAAGTGGCATAAATTAAATGCTATGGAGAGAACACAACATAGCAGCACCTGCATTATAGAGCAAACCTGCTTTACATTGTTAAAGGAGCTCAGGGTCAGCAAGTCACAGCACAGAGAAAGGAGAAGAAAAATCCAGCTTTTCAACATCTGTGTCCTTCCCATGCTCCAGATTGCTTCAGCACCTGTTCAGAGGCCTCCACAGTTACACTCCACAGTGCAAGTGCTGATGCACCCTTAAGAAAGTGCTACTTTAGGGGATACTCGAATGTGATGAGACATACCCTCTTTTACTCCACTCTTGTGGAGTAATAACTTCAAGTCATTTCTTCATCTGGTGAGTTTTGGTGAATTCACTTGACTGTTGCCACTGGTGCTATAAAATCTTTTATATTTCTCAACCAGCATGTGAATAACTTCTGATTTTGTATTAGTATATGAATAAAAATAGTATCAAAGTATCTGAATAGCATGCTTTTGTTGATACTGATACCATTTGTCAAGATATTTTCATAAGGTCTCTGTGATTGACAGAATTTGAAAAGAGATCCATTTTTCTATCCCATCAACAGAAAAGTATTTACCTGAGGTGCTAAAGCTAATGCTATGATGTCTACAGCTTCATTATTGTAGACAGTGGAGAAAAAGAGGTAGTTGGAGAGAGCAATCCAGATAACCTGATCCTCTTTGTAGACCTGCTCCTTACTTCCCTGACTGCTAAGTAAGGTAGGGCCATTCATGTGTCAGAGATTAGGGAGACTGAAATAAGAGATAAAAAAAACTACCAGGCTGAAAATGAGACTTCATTTATCCATTAATAGATCATATGTTGAACCTGACATCACTGTACTTTGCTATTACTCAAACACCACTTCTGAAAAATACTGGAGTGATATTCTTCAGTGATTAAAGAGTTTCAGTATCAGTATGCTATCAGCAGAATGTTTGCAGTCTCTATGTCTATACATTCACACATATGTACATATACATAAACACACATTTATAAATGTATGCATTTAATTGGTCCATCAATGCAAATAGTCAGATGCTCCAGGTACTTCTGCTACCTCTTAACATTAAAAGAAAGGGAAATACCAGATCTGTTGCCTGCATTCACACCTTTGAACTGCCTAAGTGTTCTGCCTAAGCAGCATCTAGTTCTCACCAATAGGTAAAAGAGAAAAAAATTCTGAAAAAATGAAGAAACCATGCAGAATTTAACAAGTTAGTCTTTGGGATTGATAGACACAAAGTCTGTCAAAGCAGATTTGACACTTGGTTCTTAAACATAACTCTATACTTTAAAATCCTTTTACATCTGTCTTGTTCTTTACTTGCTTGCTTACAAGAAAAAACTTATCAGAGAATTTATGCACACTGTTCAGTCCCAAGAATAAGATTGTCTGCATCCTAGCTGTCATACAGATAGCACGTTTGAAACATTACTCATGGTCTGAATGGAAAATACGATTTTAGGACAAATAAGGACCAGATATAAACCCCTTGTCTACAGAGGAATACCTGAGGCTCATGAATGAAACTTCATTACCATAATTTTCTGTGATTAAGATTCATCATTGGATTTATTGAGAGATCTCACCAAGGCAATGGAAACTGACCAAATGTACTGTCAGACCCAGAATAAATTATTTGGGCATTGATTTGTTGGGAAATTATGTTCTCAAAAATTCTGAATTTAGGGAAAGACTGCAAAATCTTTTTTTATTTAAATTACCTAAATCTTAGGTAGAGGAACGAAAACAAGGCCCTAAGAGAAAAAAAAAATGCTTAAAGACCATAAAAAAAAACAACAAATGAACAAACAAGCGATACTATTTACTAATTTCACTAATGTCTTACCTCCTGCATACATGACAGCCAACATTATCGATGATATCCAAGCTATCTCACTATATGATGTGTGGAAGATCTCTTGTATTTCTTTGAAGAACACTGTGATGGCTTTGGGGAAGGCATAGGAAAATCCAATGGAGATAAAAGCCCCAAAGACCACAACCCATCCCCAGCCTCCATCAGGAGGTGGGTAATCTGGTGCTCCAGTTGCAGGGGGCATTTTTTGGTCTCTGTCTCTTCTCCAACTAGACTGAAAAACAAGAAAAGAAACAGGATGTCAATGTTTTTTTTCCTTTTTTTCCATATCAAACTACATTATTTAAAAGTCATCTGCAGGGATCACAAAAAACCCTCAGAGGAAAGATCAATTTCCAGCTTCCATGGGACCATAGAACAAGAGTATCTGTTTTGAGAAGCAAAAGCTGTTCTGCAAAAAAAAAAAAATTGTGGCAAGATTATTTCCAATAGCCTAGTCAGTATGTGGCAACTGTTAAAAATCACTGATCTCAGTCCCTGAAGTTGTATTTCAATTAGTCACTTATTGCAAAGTGACTAGTCTTTGTGGGTTAATTTATGTAGCTCTACCATCTACAGTGTGGAGAACAAACAATGCAAAAATGTTACATCTAGATTATAACTAAATGCTATAAATGTTAGTGAGATTTATTGGTACCGCAGCAAAATCAACATCAACAACAGAGAGGAACACAAACTGAGAACATCTAGAAAGCAGAGATCTAAGCAGAGATTACAAATTCCCTGTATATCTATAAAATAAATACACAGTATTAAAATTTATTCTTAAGATTTTGATATTTTGATGTTGATATTACTTGCAGGAACAAGGTGGAGCTTGATGGTACTAATTTTGCTGTTTCCACATATTAGAAGACATTAGGAATATTTCCACAGTTCTTCTATAATTTAGAATTGACGGTAAGAGCTGTCACCACTATGATACCTTACAGAGGTTCTAAGAGGTGTAGCCAATACATTTGGACAGCTCAAATCCACATAAAACTTCTAAGGCCTGAAATAAATTACATATTGCTAATATCCTCATATCTAAAACCTTACATTTTTTTACATTCTACATTGCCTTTATAGAAAATACATAGCAGTGAAAATCAATTTTTTATTTCTGAGATTTTTCCACTAACAAATCCCACTGTTACTAAACACTGAACTGGAGTCCACTGTGGTTTTTTCTGTGTAATCCAGCCTACAGAGACAGTATGAACTGCAAACTCTTCTTTGCTTCTTGTTTCTTTCTTGGGCATTTAGGCAACTTATTACTCTTGATTGGTCTCCTGCCATACTAGTATTGAAAACTGTGGATGATAACAGTGAGTAGGTTGTTGTTACACTTCTGATTACCAGCAAGTCTCTACATGATTTCTTCTGTGCCACTTACAGCATATTCCAATTTCTCACAGTATTAGCAGTGGGAGTGAGATGATTACCTTAAAAAAAACTAAAAAAAAACCAACTGTGTCAGCTTATACTTATCTCTTGGGATAGTGCCTGGAATACATTTAATGTAGCACTGCATGCAATATATGCCACAAAACAAGCAAAATGTTGTTTTTAAGATGACCTATTACTTGGCTAGCCCTGTGTTGAAATCCAGTGTACTTTAGATTCTCCAGCTCACTGAAGCTGATTGTAGACATCAGCTACAACCTCATGTAGCTGGCACACCTCTGGGGGAAGCTAAAGCAATGACTAAAATATCTGACATTTAGGCAAAATTTTAAAAGCCCAGGTAGTTTGGCTTCTGCATCATATAACTGAGATTTCCTGCTGGCAGCAATAGGTATCTGTTGCTCTGTACACAGAGCATAGAAATCTTTTTCTACACATGTCCAGAAAGAACCTCTAGAATGTACTTTGTTTCTGCTTATCCCGGCCTCAGTTTAATGTTCGTTCACTGAGAAAAGTCAGAGATGAAAACCTGGGCCTGCCACTAGAACAAGTTGGACAAACAGAAACAATTCTGGTTGCTGAGACTTAACTTTGTCAACACTGTCAAATACTACCTTGTTTTTGCTACTAAAGATCCATTAGAAGGAAGAGTATCTCAGAAAGAGCCCACTGTAAATTAGAGCACAAATAAAAATTATAAACTGCATGTTCAAGAGCACAAAACCTCAAATTTGCCATAAAAAGCAGAATTCTCTATCTGTGAATTAAGTGGAAGCAAAGAACGAGAGTTTGCCATCTATCACAGAAAAGCTGTTGTTCTGCTCATCTGAGAAAACTTTTGGTTGTTTAATGAAAAAAGGTTAGCTATTGTTTTCTTACACTTCAAAAGCTTAAGCATATTTGTTTTCATATTTAATATTCACATGACAACACTTCTATTGCTATTATAATTTTTGTAACTGCAAACAACATCAACACATTGCTCTTCACATAAAAATGGCTTATCAATTTACTGAGGAAGCACTCCTTTTCCTAAAAATAATACAGAAGCACTTTGAAAAATAACGGTCACCACATTAGTCAAAAGAATGCTGAGGGTTCCTGAATGTCACTAACAAATTGTTTGGAGAGATCCCACTATATCCACCCCTTTAGGGTAGAACAACAGGCTCTGACAGTTCAGTGCTTTCCTCCCTTTAAAAGCTTCACAGTAAATTACAGGAGCATTAAGGAGACACCCAAGGGGCATTGGCTTCTCCTGTGCCTTAGCCTAGAGGCAAATTGATGCAAAGGCCACTGCATGGTCCTGTCTGCCAACTTACAGTGGGCATTACCCTGTCACGGAGAAAAGTCTGGATCATAGTATCTCACACCTCCTGTTTATCCCACAAAGTAGAGCTAAGAATAGCTTCCCTGATATTCCTTTATGATCATCGTGGCCAATATTAACTCCAGTCAATAAAAGGTGACGAGGAAAAAAATAACAAATATATGTTTGTACCAAGGTGAAAATAAGTATTCATTTTCTCACAAACATTAAATCCAACATCTCAAACATCCATACATGGTCAGGAGGTAAAGCAGTATTCTCCTGCAAAATCTGCACTTAATGTCCTGCCGCAATCTCTGAAAACACTATCCCTCCTAAAGAAGTCTAATCCATTCATAAACCCAGCTCTAACCTAAGCCTAACTACTAAGATTTGAGTAATAGAGGTAGTATTATGACAAGTGCAAAATCCATCAGCAACCAAAAAAACCCAGGATTTTACATTAGTTGACACAAGTGTTGATAAAAGAAGAAGCAAAAGATGAAGGAATGAAGCAGTGATAATCAAAATTCATTTTCAGAATGCTTATAGGCTGTGAAGAATGAAAATAAATATGGTAGAAATCATATTAACAAGCAAAGCACCAGACCAAAATAAGAAAAAATGAAACAGCACTTGAGTCAATAAAGATCACCACCAGTGTTTTTAGCCAGTCATATGAATTCCATCATGTGCTTAAAGCTAGCAAGCGAGCACAGCTCGTACCTATGCCTTTCTAGGCAAGCAGTGGGTGAGGAACACTGCCTGCCCCCTCCCAGGGAAGCATCAGGGGAATGGTGACTGGAGTGGGTCCTGAGTGAAGCCATCAATCTCACTTCTTGCTGTCAAATATATAGAGATTCCTCAGCCTTTACATACCCTGAGTCAGATGTGCGCAAGGATTTTCTCCTAAGCTCCTTCTAGTTCCCCTGTATAAATCCCATTTATGTAAGCAGTGAACAAGAACGCAGCTTACTGTAACAAGAGATGCATGTGTCTGCTAACAAATAATAGGAGAGAAACAAGAGGACACTTTCGTAACAACTGATAAGCAAAGTTTTTATTGCAATTTTCAGCACATTTGAACTTAATTAGGTATATGGGAGCTAGTGAACAAAAGAGAAAGAGAAAAAAAAAGGAAGGAAGGAAGGGAGAAAGGCAAGATGTGAAAGGAAGGAAAAAAAGGGAGAAAGAAAAAAGGAAAAAAAGTAGCAAGCATCAACACGGTCAAACTAAGAGCAAACGCTACAAACAAATAATGTGTCTTTATATAATGGATTGTAGACTTCAGTCAGTTATAATCAACCTGTTCAAACTGCTCATGTTCCTACCGATGCTTCATTAATATCCTGCAGTTGCCAGCTGCCAGAATCAGCTGTCAATACAACAGCTTGTCAAAGACCCTTCTGAGAAGGGTTTATGTTGTTCTCTTGTTTACTAAGACTCTGATTTTACTGGGAGTATTAGTTTTGTTTTTTCTGCAATGTTAGAGTAACTGTTTGTTTTCAAGCTTGCTTTTTGTCTGCCTTGTCCTTTATGTGCCCCATCACCACTTGACTCAGCAGCCACATGTCCCGGACTAAAAGAGCTGGCATGTGAAAAATCTATCCCCAGCTGCTGTAGGATAGTAGAAATACTTCACATTAGAGTACTGCCCTCCAGTTCCAGACAGTAAGCCAAGAACTGCAAAAAGCTTTGCAAACTTGAAGAAAATCAGTCTTATAACATCCCTGTGAGGTGACTGAGAAGTATAATCCACTTTTACATTTTAGACATGGGAAACAAATGTGATAACAGAATGAGTAACCTAAGTCTTTTCCCAGATCAATGTCAGAGCTGGCATATGGACTAATGCCCAAATGAGATGTGAGTTATGACTGAGATTTTTAAATATGCATGCATTTTAGAATCCCATTAAGTAGCAAATGCAGATTATTTGTACCACGGAATACGGAGCTCAGGTGGGGCACAATGTTTGCTTTATAGGTTTGAATACTCTGCTGCTCCAACTTACCCTTAACACATGTTAATCACATGGTCCTATTTGAAATAAATTACTTTGTAGTAGTATTAGAATACAATGAGTTAAATAAGAATTATATTCTTATCAAAGATCCTTGCTTAAATGCTGTAAGTTTTTCAATTTTCATTAACTGCTCTTTAATGAGTTCTAAGCAGGATGGTAGAATAGCAGGTATCATCTCATCAAATGGTATTGCCTCACCAACTTCTATAAGTTATTGCCATAATCTTGGGAACACCTTTGAGCCTTTGAAGAAAAACATATCTTGTTAGTTTTTTGAGAAGGCTTTGTTCCTACTTGAGATTTTTTTTATTTTATTTTTCTGGAGAAGGGAAAGAAGTGCAAAGACTGTAAGACTGCAAAAGTGTCTGTCCTTTGCTTTTAGCTCTAACTACTCAGATCTGGAGGCAAGTAGTTCCTAAGGAGCTCTGGTACTTAGCCTTAAAGAACAGGCTAATTGTCCTGAAATGGGAAAATAGTCTCCTATTTGTCTGTATTCAGAGACTAAGGAGTATGTGATAAATAAAACCCAGGTAGATGAAAGATGCACTGAGAGTCAGACTTCACTGCCTTTTTTCCACTAGGGTCTAATCTTCAGGACAAATACACCCTGTGTGAGACTAAAAGTACTTAAAATGTGCCTGGGCTAGACAGCATTTTAGAAACCTGTTCTACAGGCTTGAATCTAAGGGTCATGTCTTTAAATGCTTTCCAGACTTCTATGTGACAATAAAATAACTTACATATATTACATTAAATTGTATTTATAGGGCTAATGTTAAAGTTTGCTACTCTTGATAAAAATCTAAGCAAAAATAATTCCAAAATCACCATTGTTACTTAAAGTCTATTTCACCTCATTCTTAAAAATATCTACAGGTACTTTAAATCTAAATCTCTAGCTTATTGAGAAACAAAACTTTCTTTTTTCTTGAAGAGCAGATGAAGGAACTAGCTCTAAATATTCATATCTATGAAAAAAAATGGAATTATTTGCAGCTAAGAATCATTATTGTGCTGTGCTTGTCATCCCATTGAAGCAGTAACAAAGCAACTGCTTGAAGCAGTGTGGGAAAATAAGAGCCCCTCACACATCCAAGGCAGATGTATGAATATCATTGTTCCAACTGTCTAGAAGGTTGGCAGAGGCAGGCTCTGTGGAGGGAAGCAGAAAAGAGGGAAAGACTCATGCTGTAAAATAAAATAAAAAGAGCAATCCCCATTACTTTCTTTCTTCTTAGGGTCTAGCATTTCAATGGAATGATTCTTAGGAACGGCATCAACTGGGCAGATAATTGGATGTTACAGCAAAAACTTTTTGCTGACCTATACCAGGAAGATTGCAGATCTGAGCTCCTGATGGCTGTGGGAATATTCCCAGAATAACAGAACATGCTGAGTTGGAAAGGATTCACAAGGATTATCAAGTCCAACTCTTACCCCTGCTCAGGACACCCCAAGAGTCACACCACACACCTGGGAGTATTGTGCAAACACTTGAACTCTGTCAGGCTGGTGCTGTGACCACATAACTGTCCCAGTGCCAAACACTCTCTGGGTGGAAAGCCTTTTCCCAATATCCAACCTAAACATCCCCTGACACAGCTTCAGGCCATTCCCTCTGTCTGTCACGGGTCACCACAGAGAAGAGATCAGTGCCTGCTCTTCCTCACGAGGAAGTTGTAGAGCACAGAGGTCTCCCCTCTGCCCCCTGCTCTCCAGGCTGAACACACCAAGTGACATCAGCCACTCCTTATGCTGCTTCCTCTCAAGGCCTTTCATCATCTTTGTTACCCTCCTCTGGACACTCTCTAATAGTTTAATGTCTTTTTATATTGTGGTGGCCAAAACTGCACACAATATTCAAGCTGAGGCTGTACCAGTGCAGTGTATTTGAAGGTCTAATTCACTTTGACCAAGAATAAATGCACATCATGTAGTGCCATTCTTCTTCTTGGAAGACTCAATATAGAATTACTGACACACACATGAGTCCTGAAAGATACTCCCCTATAAACAAGCAAAAACATATAAATTACACTGTTAGTGCAATTAAAATTCCATTTTCACTATGGCCAAAAGTTGTAACTAAGTCAGTAAAGTGAGGTTTTTACAGTACTGGAACCTCCATCTGAGAAAATTACATTGTAAATATATTGGAATTGTTACATCACTGAAATCAGATTTGGAGCATTGCTAAGTCAGTAGAGAGATAACAAACATAATCTGTCAAAACTAATATTAATTCAGTATTGATGATATTATTTTTTTAACCTGTTTGGTTTTCTAGTTGTTTATTTATTTTAAATTTCATATGTTGTGCTGCCACATTCACCTGGGAATCCATTATCTGTATTCAAATCACAGTCATGAGCTGGGCTTCTATTTATCATGTCTTCTGTTGTTACCTTTTTTTACTGTTTTTAAGGGAAACCTATTTCACTGGCTTATTCCAGATTACTAAATACCTACATGACTGGAGTTAAGTGAAATGAATTCCAACCAAAGTGATTGCAATTCTGTTTTAATTACTTCAAAAAGACAGCTAGAATATCTAACCTAAAGAGGTTGTCACTCCACCCAAACTGAAGCGCACTGAAATGAACTGTTTATGGCTAAATTGAAAATGTCAGTGATCCAGTCTGAAGAATTAATCAGATTTAACAAAAAGTTGATTACAGTTGATGACAAATTCTGCACACCTGAAAAAAATAAACCCCCAAACTAATCAAACTTTCAAAAAGACCCAAACAAAAACTTTCTTCTGCTGTTAAAGAACTAGTTTTAATAAGTTCACCTTAACCCTTTATAAGCAAAAGCCTTAGCTCCCTACACTACAAGAGTATTGATAATCTTATTAATTAATTTCTAACCACTCATACCATCTCTTAAATTCTAGCACTAGTTCCTCATGTTTAAATATGGTGGTTACCAGATTCACAACTTCCAGATGATTGATATTTTAACTTTTTTTGAACCAGTATTGAACTATTTTTGTTAACACTATTTTTTAAACTACATCAGCACACTCATCTTCTCCAAAGCTCACATTGAATAAATGTTTCAAAAAGAAGACTTCCCAGAATAACAGAATTCATGTAAATTTGGAGTTGTATGTTTGATATGTATTTGAAGAATTCTGATGTTTGGAAGCGGGGAGTTATAGATTCATGCAACTGTAATATTTTATAAATGGAAGAACTAAGGTTTTAAGTCAGTGTTAATGGAGTTATCTGCACAGCTGTTGAACATTGTTTGAAAAATAAATAGCATAATCTTTCTAAAGCAGCAGATTTTCCATTATCAATAATAATGGATATTCATTTTAATACCATTCTTTCAATACTAAGCTGCAGGAAAAAATGTCAATTATGGGAAAAGCTAGCCTATTCTTAGGCTGCACCACTAGTTAATATTTACAAAATCTAAATTTGTATCTTTTTACATAAACATGTAATTTGGAAGTGGCAATATTTAATTCATTTATTGCAGAAGATAATACTCACATTCATCTAAGAGCTGAACATTTGACATTAGGAAGATGCAATAGATTCCAATTCTGCTGAGATTAATTTCTGTAAATTTATGGAAGTTACTCTGGGCTCTTGTGATTATAATCCAGCCCTTGGCTGTCTTTTCTGCACCAGTATTATGGCCCAGTGCATTTTTTGTATATGTCCTAGCACTCTTTTTAATTCTGGCCTAAAAGAATCATCTCTCCCATAGTGGGAAAGTATTTTTCTTCTATTCTCGTGCAACACATGACTCCCATGGGTGGAAATAGTTACTAATGCTTAAGTCTCAGGGACAACTAGATAGATTATGTAATAGGAAGTAAACTGATCTGGATTCTGTTTCTAAGAGCATATGACAGGGAATATATAGCAGGCCAAGGCTAGAAAACAACTCCAGACTGCAGAATATTATACAGGGTTCACATTTCATTTATTCCTGCCAATATGGAAATTTTTACTAGTTTAAGAAATTTTTCTCTATTACTAATAAAATGAACAAATGTAGGAATGCTTCTGATGACATAGTCTTTTAGAAGTGTGAACTGGGAAAGCTAATAAATTATAAATCAACTTTTAGCAAAGCTACAGTTATATTATGTACTTTATAGAGAAATAAGTAAATAAGACAAGAAGTAAAAGGGCAGAACTACCAAAATTTATAATAAGGAAAATATTTTTTAAAAATAAATTACATGGGGATCACTGCATGCTGAAAAACCAGCAAAAATTCTGCAGTTCTGGGTGTCTAGTATGAAAACATCTCCAGAATTAGGCTGTAAGTAAGAAGCTGTTCAGTTAATATAGATTTTAAAAGTTGTGTGAGAGAAGAGGAAGTAAGCCATCTATTTGTATGAAATAAAACTAAAAACATATAGATAATTGAAACTGCAAAATCCAATTGATGCAACTGTGCCTGTAAAGGCTTGATGTGTAAGCTCTTTCCGCTAGTGAGAGTTAAAATGTGACCCACTGATTCCAAATAAATTATAGCCAAAAAGTAAATTAATCCAAAAGTCATTCTGGAATTACTAGAGCATATTAGGTTATATATTAGTTTAGAAAAAATTAAAGAGAAAAAGAAAGAGGGCAGGAAAGAGAGTGAGAGAACTAGAGAGAGGGAAAGAGAGAAAGGAAGAGAGAGAGAAAGAAAGAGAGAGAAAGAAAGAGAGAAAGAGAAAGAAAGAAAGAAAGAAAGAAAGAAAGAAAGAAAGAAAGAAAGAAAGAAAGAAAATGAAAGAAAGAAAATTCTTTCCCACTAACAGAATTTAGTAGAGATGAAAATATTTTATGCATTTATAAAAAAAAATCAGTTTTAGAGCTAAATCGGTGTGACTTTGCAAAACAAAGTGGAAGAGTTATAGAATGTCAACATTATCCTCACAGAGACATCTAACTGAAAGCTTTTTCAAGACAGAGGCACTAATTTTCATTAACTTTTATCTCATGACATGTGATAGCCATGCCTCTGAAAAAGCAAAATGTGGCAGCAAGGTATGCTCCCTTTTCCAACAGTTTCCAGTTCCTGGCCAACACATAATCACACAGTATTATGTCAGGTGTGTTAACACAGTGCTTATGCTTGGGACCAAACAGAGGCCATCCCTGAAGATGCACTTGCCACTTCTTAACTGCAGAAATCATATGCTAATAGCACCTTGAGGACAGGGGAATTTTAACTTCTCTAACGACCCAACATTAAAGTCACTAGCCATGTCCAGCCCACTCTAATGCTGCTATTTATGCTGGTGAGAGCATAGTCTATTCCTATCAAATAATCCACAACTTTGAGTAAATAGCTAAACAAATGTGGAGGGATACATTTACATAGGACAGTGCAGTACTTCACAGACACACTTGCCATCTCCTGATGACTAGACATGGCTAGTAGGAGCAGAAGAGCTGTGCTAGCTTAGTATCCCATTGAGGGAACTTAGCTCTGTTTGAGTATCATGGCATGGTGCTACATAAAATAAGTACACGTATGATGTTTATTTGTCCAGTCTGGAACATAATGATAAAAAAATTCATTTGAAGTATATACCAAAGCTAACATAATTTAGGCAGTGGCAAAGTTCTAACATAAACAAATACAGGGAAGGAAGAATTTGTGATTGTATTTGATTTCCATGGGAAGGAAGAGGATGTTTAATTACAAACTTACTATGTACTTTGTCCAAGTGTTAATGAGATGACCTGTGGTATATATACAAAACAACTTTAAAGACCAAGATGGTTTAATCAAATTCTGACATGTACCCCTCCACCCATTGTAAGAAACTGAACATGGGGAGATCAAAAAACCTCTCTTGATTATTACAGAGGACACTTTTTCCTAACGCAGAAAGTACACAACACCCAAAGAGTACAACACATTGCTGCACCTCTTAGAGAACAATTCTACAATGCAACAGCAAAAGCAATCTTCAAACAATTTCCAGCAAGCTTAACAAGCTTTTGAATTTATCAAGGGTTTTATGTAAATCATATTGTTTATACATGTATCATTTGTAACTTTTTTACTCTGCCACTACCTGGGTACTCCTCATAGAATACCCAGAATATATGCATGAAGCCTGTAGTTCTGCTTTGGCACAGTGGCACTGAAAAGTTGTTTGGTGCTTGTCAATACACTCAAAGAGATGACCAACCACTGAAGAATTTGTGAGAAGTGCTAGATCTTTCTGAAAAAAAAAAAAGAAAAGAAGGATCTCCCTGCTGATATCAACAATTTCTGAAGAATCTAGAAATCAATTTTGTCCCAGTTTTTGGTCATATTTTCCATATTTGAATCTCCTATTATAGATTTTCCATTTAATCCCAGCACTATGGATTTAAGTTAACACCATCTATTTTCCAATTCCTTTACAATGAGAAACATAAGCCTTCTGGAACATAAGCCTTTTGACCAGAACTTGCAAGCTATCTCAGCCTCCGCACTTGAAAGTGCTCCCCTTTCAAACATTAAGACAAGAGAAACTCTTTTTCTTACTATGGACAATCTAAATAGGCAACTGCCTGGGTTGCAGACCCAAAAGGTAGACCTGAAAGCTGAAGCCCTGAAGTGCAACAGGCTGTTAGTTACAGGATATTAACTTGCTCAACCATTAGCTGTGTTTTACCTGGCAAATTTCTCATTTTGCTTGACAGAGAATATGGGGTAACACTGATTCATTGCACAAAAGCAACCTGATAAATCCACTACAAGATTCATTTTTCTTGAGTTATGCTGGACTCTTACCTGTGAAATTTTTCCCACATACCAAAGTGCTTTGCTATACATAATCCCTCTTTGCCAAAGTCATACCTATGTAAACAGACTCACAAGCATCAACTTTTAAATTTCTGCATCATCACAAGAAAAGCTTTACACTTCAGATTATTTTTCTGCAAACTGAGATAACATAATACTCATTATTTAGAATCTAGAACAATAGAATTCAGATCCTCAAAATTTGACTATTTAAAGCTACATAGAAACAGTAGTAGAGTTTACAAAAATATATAGCAAGTGAGAAAAGAAATATAAAGATCTCTGTGGCATTTGCATCCTTGCAATTAGCAAAAGGGCACAAGAAAAATATTCACAGAAGGGACTAGTTAAGTCATATTTACCAGAAAGCTTAATAAATCAAGAGTAAACCATATCCAGTGTAGGGCAACAATCTCATCAATGAGAGAAATGAGTCTTGTCCCTTTCAGGACAGAAGTTTAATCAGTTCAGATGCAAAACACTAAGTTGCGTTGCTCCTTGTAAAAAGCAGATATATTTGGTAGCAGATATATTTACGTATTTGGTTTTTCCTGAGTTCTGCTGAAGGCCCATGCACTCATAAGAGTTTAGACAAACTTTCTATATGCAAAATTGTTTGTAACACATAAAAACATGTACAGCACACTCTGCACACCTATTCATTTTGTCTTGATAACAAGACAAAGAAGCGGTAGTGGAGTTGTGTAAATCTCATTGCTTTTCCTTGAAAAGCAATACAATGCTAGGATTCAGACCCTGAGAATTATAGTCCCCTGAAGACCACCTGCAGTCTTCAAGACAGTAATATTCTTCTTTGTGTACAAAACCACTCTGGAGTTTGTGTGTTCTTCTAAAGCCTTTAAAAACACATTTTTTACTTCTTTTCACTGAAGTCTTAAACTATTATCTACCTATGCACAGGTATGCGCAGACTTTCCTATATATAAACTTTCACATACACCCTGACTGACTTCAAAGGGGAGTAAATGGATTTGAACTCCATTCAAGTTTTATTTAGCTAGATCCTTTCTCAGTCTATAGCTGCAGGTGAAACAACCACCACCTCCTGGGATGACTGGGTTTAATTACAATTTGGTTTCTTTGCAGATTCTTCTCCAAACACACTTTTCAATATTTCTCTTACCTCTTACCTTTATTACAAGATACACTGTGACATGTTCCTGAGGAGAAGTTGCTCTTGCTGCAATCTGATTCAAGTATAAAAACTATTTTCTATTCAATCCTAGCATGTTTACTTAATTTTCATGATATTTTGCAATTCGAATATTAAACAAGGATTTTGAGTTTGTCCTTTTTCTTTTCTTCCCTTGGAGTTAAGCACTGTCAGATTCATCAGCGAACAAAATGTTTACATGTAAAAAGAAACATTGGGTAAAACGAATTCTGCCCTAATGAACTCCAAATAAATCTGTATGGCTTTTATGCATAGAAAAAGCATGGTTTGTTTCTCTCCTTTTTCCCTAATACAACTTACTGATTCAAAAAACCATGTCTGTAAAATGCCACATGCATTTATTGTACCCTTTACATGATGAAAGAAGCATATGATGGAAACACGTATTTAAGTTGGGGGCTTGTAACTGTGTATCTCAGGAAATGGTACAAAGTACGTAGATGATAGTACCTATGGAATGAAATTTTAATGCACAGAGTTTTTTATTTGGCCTTTGTATCAAAAAGTGTGATTGGCTCCTGCATAATAAAGCTGACTGTTAAAAGATGCAGCACTGACAAATCTTGAATTTTTAGGAAGTTAAAAAGGACAGTAACAGAATGTACCTGTTCAGATTTCCAGAGCAAGTATCAGAGATCAAAAAGATGAAGTAAAGAGTGTTGATTTCATCTTCAAAATGTGAGTAAATCTATAAATCCTCTGCAAAACAAAACAGGATTTTGAGGTGGGAGAGCATGAGATGTATTGGCTCTAGCTTCTACCTGTCCTGCATCAGATCCAAACCTGCTGTATAGGGTTAGCTATAGTCTTGACTACATTTCCAGTTCATACACATAACAAAACAGCTATTATTACTACCCATTACAGCTGAGAACATTTTAAATGATAGATTAACATAGAGTACTGTTTAATTTCCACCAATGAAAAGAAAATCATAGCCTTTTTCTAGCACCATCCCTAAATAAGACTCTTATTTTAATATGCCGGTTCATAGATTTTTTTACAACCATTAAAAGGAAAAAAATAGAAATGCAAAGATGATGTACAAATTCTAAACATAAGTGAATAAATTTTTTATTAATACAGACTTCTTCTTTAATACTTCTAGAAAAGACAGAGTGGGGAACTCATACCTTACACAGCAGTACAATAACAGAGCAGAAAAGCAATAATGTAATGTAAAAATCTGATTTTGAATGATGGCAAACTTTTAATACTTTTCATACCCCACATTTGTATATGCAGGTAGGTGGTGGTTTCTAACAAGTGGATGTGTATGCTCTACCTCCTGCAAAATAAAGCATGAGTGCTCACTGAAGTTTTTTTTTTAAAAAAGCTCCCTTGAACTTCATTTGGATTTGACAATTAATTCTGATCTGGAAGACTGTCCCACAAAAACAAAGATAAAACCTTTTTAAAACAGGTTTCGAACAGGCAGTCTAATAATTGAATTGTTCTTAGATATAGAATTAACAGATTGAAATTCTGCACTTAGAATATTTATTCTGTTATACTGAATTGAGTACTGTTAGAAAAGCCAAACACAGAGGTACAATATAGTTCTTAATAAGAATACTTGACCAAAACTATGACCAGAAGCACTGCAAGAAAACATAAATACAAAACCAAACAAATGAGAACTCCTGTCATATAAAGTTGCATGACTTCTGTGATCCAGGGAAAAAAAAAAAACATAGAACAAAAACCTTCTTTGAGGCATGTAGGACAAAAATCACATATAAAGCTAAAGCAATGCTTCAGTAGGTTTAAGGTTAAGACTGAGTGATTGATTACTCATTACTTAACGCTCAGCAGATGTATTTCAGACCAGTGGCAGAATTACCCATTATAATTTTTTTTTTTTAATAAATATTCTAGTTTATCCTGCTTCCTTAAAATATCAAGAAACAAAATGATCCAGAAGAATATATCCCATCTATCTGCATTTTTCATTGCTATGGGTTGCTCCTAACACTTGGAAAAGGTTGTTCTGTCCATTTTCTGAGCCTTGAGTCATTCATGTTCTTCAACACCTTCATAGCATTCACTGAAATTCACTGTATTTTGACTTCTGCATGAGGAATGCCTCCAAAGTTCATTGGAAAATATATTAATGCAGATACTGTGGAATTATTTAGTGTTTGGGGGATTTTTTGTGATTATAATAAAAACATACAAGTTAACACAGTTTGGAAGGAAATCTTTTCAAACAGTTTCTTTCTCTTAAAACCTAAGACAGCAAAATAGGACAATATCCTTTGTCAAAAATGATTATATAATATCAAAAATCACTCCAAATTGTCAAAATTACTTAGCCATAGTAATGATGTTGACATAAGCTAAACAAAAAGGTTGTACTCAGGCCTCCCTCATAATCACATAACGAAAAAATAATTTACCATTTCATAGTTCACATACCTAACAAGTCAACCAGTGAACACATCTTTATGATGAACCTATGCACAGCTATACCTTACTTCAAAAATTTTTTTTGTCTGTTAACAGAGGAAACTCATGGTTTATTTACTTTAATATATCCCACATACCTCCTCTGATGTGAAATAATGTACTATCACCTTGCCATGTGCTGCCAAGTAACTACAAAATCATTGATAATTGCTACTAAAACATTTGAAATAAAGTGTCTATTTAAGCACAGCAAAGATGCCTCTAGGGCATATTTGCATCATGGGCCTGACATAAAATGGCTCCCTAACAATTCAAAATGGAGCCTTTATCCCTATCAATCACAAAGAAAGATATATTTTATTAACAAAGCATTATCCAAAACAGAATTATTATCTCCATTCTGGGATATTACACTTCATAGAAGAATGTGCATACAGATATATTTAAATATAATAATTGGTCATAGATTTTTGTTTCATCTGGATATCAATGCTGAGTAGCTGAATGTGAAAAATATGCAGCCTTTCTGAATTACAATGTTTATTTTATACATAGGCTAATGTACCCAGCATAGAACACACGGAGTTATTGTCCAAGTGCCTAAAAAAGGAACTACCCACGTCACTTAAAAAAAAACCAACAGTGTGACACACTATAACAGGTAATCTCTAAAATGTAGAAAATTAAAAAATTACCTCAGGCTTTTTACTTAATATACCCAGTGGGAGCAAGATATCCAGCAAAATAAAAGCTGGGCCATTTCTGACCACGCTAGAAGCAAAACTTTCGCCCTGTAAGTCAACTAGGAAAAGAAATTTAAGGGCCCTCACTATCATACAGCAGTTCTTTGAGGTTCTGATTACCAGAGTTTATATATATGGTTATTTTTATTATCATATACCAAGCTTATATATGAAACTTATACACCTTTCTGTATCAAACTTTATTGTAGTGAATTAAAGGATGATGAGACCTGGTCAAATATGTCTCCAATGCAAATAGCAAACAAGGCCATTTTCTCCAACTATGAAAACCTCACAGTCGCAGTTCAAGTGCCTCTACATATATGTCTGTCTGTATGTATGTAGATAGATAGAGATAGATATAGATATAATAGATATAAATGATAAATATAGATATATGATTGATGTTTTTATCTTTGTTATGGCCATTATGGGAATTCAGTGTGATGAGGGGGAGCTGTTGTAGAATATACTATCACCTTCTTCTTTCCTCATTCAGTTTTCAGTGGGAGCCTATGTATTCTACTCAATGAAAGGTCTCTCACACTGTATTATTTCTGCCCTTTGAAGCTGCCTTTTGCACAGATCACTGTCACAACTCACTTAACCTATCTGCATTTTTAAAGCATTTATCACTGTGGCACTGCCACTAGAATGGTGCCAACAATTAAAAAACAACAGGCAGGCTGTCTGCAGATAGGCAGGGGAATCTATATGTTCAAAATACTGTGAGATCATGAAGTTTCTCTTGATCAAGGGCAACATAAAAGAAATCAGATTCTGCATAAAACTTTCTGAAATGAGAGTGGTAGTGGGGAATCCCAAATATCACATTTTTTGTGATGCATTTATTTTCCTTAATTCGTGAAAAACCATCAGTGCTTTGTTTATACAAATAACCTTACCTTAATGGAGAAAACACTATTTCAGAAACTTTTCTCTCTTCCAAAATTAAATGAGATAAAATGAAAATTTAAAAAAAAAAAAAAAAGGCTAAAAAAACTTCTCCCCCCACCAAAAAAAAAACAACCCCATAAAACTTCTATTCCTTTAATGCTATTTTCTTACTCAGATTAGTACATTCATTCAAGATTTATAGATGGATATACTTTGCAGGGTGAGCGAGTCTGGTTTTAGCTGAAAAAAGACAAAAATCATTAAAGCCAACATTTCAGATGAGAAGTTTTAGTGATATGCAAAACCATTACAAAGTAAAGCTAATACTCCAGTCTTTGAAAAAAATATTCTCATTTGTCTTCAGTAAAAACTTGGCAATTTTAATGCCAATCACATTTTTAATTGCAAGTGAATGAAGCCTAGTAGCAGCATTAATTTGTTGACTGCATGCTAGCATCAGTCCCTCTGCAGTTCATCTCACATTATTTTTCCTAGGCAAAGAATAAATATTTTTGATTATTCTGGATACAACAGATTCCATCTTCAGTGAGTCAAGTGGAAATCCAATATTCAAGTTGTTCTACTGGAAAAATATGACATCTTGATTTTGAAAATCTGGAATAAAAATGTAGCAAGAATATTTTCTTTTTATTTATTGCAAAAGAAAGAAGCAATCTGTAAAAAATGTCCAGTATTCATCCTGATATGTACTGATTTATTGGAAAAATTGAAATCAAAGCTGGTTTTGGTGTTACACATAACTTAGCTGGAACTGTATGTGCAAAGTCCACAAATTCAGCACTAATCAAGTTATTGCAGTATATGCTTTTTGCAGCATGAGCAAGTCCTTTTTTAAAAGACATGCACAGAGAAGGAGAGCAGATTAGCATTTTGCAGTGCCAAAGTAGAATTTACCCATAAAAAAGAAACAAAATTTTGCCATGAACACAACACGAAAGCATTCTGAGGGATTAGCATTGCATGAGTAACATTTTTTGAAGGCTTGATTTCTTCATCGCATTGATCTTATTTAAACAGTGTCTTATTTCCCCAATATTTTAGTATTTGTGCTCACAGCTCAAGGATCTCAAGAGGCCTCAGCTGAGATTTGGCATCACAGCCTAACAAGGTCACCTTTTAGTCTCATGACCAGAGCTTTTGGTTCACCCTCACTGACCCTGCCTGTACTATATTCTGAGTTAAGTCATGCAAGGAGGTGGAAAGGATTATGCAAGAAAATGTGGGCAGGCTCAGTAACATGTATAACCTTATGCACTTCTTAGAAAAGAAGCACTCAACTCTCCCCTCTCAGCACAGTTTTCATCTCTCTGTGGTGCTCAGCTGGCTTTTTCTTTCTGCCCTTTTCTAGTCAAGTCAGATACAACTGTACTTTCACATAAAATTAAAGGCATCTTTCTTTTGTATGCTATGGCACAGTCACAGGTATTTTAGAAAACAATTTGTGGCTTGCTGACACCCTGAAGCACTTTTTCCAATGGCCATTCTCACCTCAGCTGACCAGTACAGAACAACATTCCGTTTCTGGAGAAGAACTGCCATGCCAGAAAGCTTTCAACTGTGAAATCATTCAACAGATATAGGAAACAATACAGCCAACTGGGCAAAACTGCTGGGTTTTATCTGAAAGAATTTATCAACACAGAATTTCAGGGATATTTAATAGTTGATACTTTCTTCATCGAGTGGTATGATGAAACACTAGATTTAGGTAATTTTTATTCTCTGCAATTGTTTTCTTGCTCTTTAGCTTGTTTCCTGGTATTCTGCATATACCCAGTTCTGTCCTTACAATTATCAGATTCATTATTTCCCGTAAGAAATACAGATGCATGGACACCTCCCAAAACACTGCTGGTCAACAGAGTAGTATGAGCACAGCCACAGATCAGCTACAATGAAGAAAACACAGCAGCAAAATTGATTTTTACCTTGAACAATCAGATTCTGAACCAAATTAGGGAAGAATATCAAAAGGAGTTAATAACTAGGGCCAGAGAGGAGAGAAATGTCTACCACAAACCTTTCTTCCTTCCCTCACTTTCAGAAGTCTTACACATGGTGGGGGGGAAAAGAGGGTAGAAAATCGACCAGTCTTTATTATTGGAACAAAATTATGTAAAATTTTTCACAGATTATTTTAATAGAAGTTCCTAGCAATTAAATCTATATGAAACTTGGGCTTTGAATTTATTCTTTTGCCAACATGTCTGAGACAAAAGTTATATGAAACATTAATGTTGATGCTAAAGCAGTTTAAAAAAAATAATTGAAATAGGCAAACAAACAAAACCAATATTATTTTAAAACCTGTTGAAATAATTCTCCAGATTCATTCTCTATTTGATGCATATCTGTCTCATCTGTGCATGCAAATATTAAAAGAAGCTTCTCTAGGAAAAAAAAAACCCATAAAACTGCTTAGCTTTCAATGAGGACTCAGAAATTAGTTTTTTAAATCGACCAGTTATTTAATGAATCTCAATTTCTAAGTGTTCAACTCATGTTACGCCAAAGAAAAGATTTATTTTCAGAAACTGTAGAAAACACATTCTGCAAAGTAACGTGGTATAACTAGGATATAAGGCAATAGAAATATGATTCCATTTATGCAAGACACAGACCAAGTATTTCAAAATTATCTCTTAAATCAGAAATCATTAAGTAGCAATGATGTCCATTTCACTTTCCAATTTCAAAACTGAAATTTCCATTTTAAGAATATATGTGAAACTTCATCTCAATAATGCAAATAAAGAAGTGAATCAGAGTATTTAATATGCAACACACTGGTTTGTATGTACTAAAAACAATTTAAGCATATCACATATGGTATGTAGTATTTTCTGAAGCACGAGCAACAAGGCAAATAAACCACAGTGAGAAACATTGAAAATTATGTTAAAAGGTATAAAAGCAAACCAAAACCAGAGTTATCTTAGTTCTGTTCCACATAAGCTCAGAATAACTCCACATCCTACAAAACCTGTTGCAGGACCTGAACTACAAAACTTTTTGCTGCTATCTGACAAGAGTAATTAATGACCTATCAAAAATGACACAGAAGTAAATCTTACACTAACAGGAAAAGTTGCCTGAATCCAGACAAATGAACCAAGGCATGCTGTACTACAGCATGGCTTAAGTACAATTTTCCTACTTGCATGGTATGCCTGTGACAAATACAGCCTGAGGTTTCCAACAACAGAGATGCTGTTATGACAACTGCACAGGGTAATAAAAGAAACCTTGTAAAAACCACACGTGACAAAAGTTGAAAGGAAAGTCACAGAAAATAATCGCTTCTCTGAAGCTGGGCCTACTGCTATTCTTTGAATTACTTTCATGACTGCTTGTTATTCTGTATATTACAATAATTCTATAATGAAATTATTTTTATCAGCACTATAGGTATGCACACTATGTTAAATGCTGAAATGAGAAATTTGTAAAGCAAGCTTGAGGCTCGTAGAATGTAGTGACATTTAATTATTATATAATCCGTCCATTATCCTTAATGGACTTCATCCTCACTTACAGGGCATAGGAAAGAAAAAAAGTTGGTTCTCTATTTATAAATGTGTTAGGATGATCAAAACCTGAAAAAGTTATATATGCCTTTGAGACTTCCATGATAAATTTTTTCTTAATACCTGTGTAAACAGGTAAGGCATTCTGATTTTTAATATAGAGATGTGGAAATTTGATGGAAGAGAAATCAAGGTGAAAATAAATCAATAAAGAACAGGAGATAAAAAGATTAAAATAAGTACCAAAAAATTTTAAGGAAATGTGCTGAGGTAACAACAGGTAGATTTGTGACAATATTAATGTAATGCAAATAACTTTTATAACTTGCAATGCTGTCAAAACTTCTTCCTGACATCTTCTCCCAGAAATACTGTCTATAGAAATCTAGCACTTCTAATGTTGGACCTACCTTTTCAGTTCTGAGCAGGCAGAATCACATTTGTACTATTCATACTGTATAACAAAAGAAAAGAGCAACAAGTGGCTAAATGCCAGTATCCAGGCACTTCTAAATCAGGCTACAGGTTAAGAAAAATCCTCTTTCCTGTTCATTATAGTCAAACATACTTCAGAAAATATAGTACTCACCATAAAAAAATAAACAAGCAGTGCTTTCAAAACAAGTTCAGATACTGTCCTCATAAGAAATAAGGAAATAGTGGAAGTAAGCCTTTGTGTGAAAGAATGCCTCTCTTGAATTTTTGAGATTCTACATTTCCATTTTGAGATTTTACAATGAGGTATCTCACAAACCAAAATCTAGCTCATTAGTTTAAAATTGCTCTCAGATTCATCAGCAATGTTTTTTTGTCTGATGCCCCATTACATGTGGTCATCAGGATACAGACATAAGGACAGCTATTTACAAGGAAAAATATTTTCAACTTCTTAAATATTATGGGTAGCAGGGAAAGAAGGATGAGGACTTTATATGTAACAAAAAACAATTTCCCATGCAACATAAGGAAATTAATGCATATCTACTTTTCTGCAAATTTAAGTCTAAATTTCCCTTCAGCAGGCTGCTAGAAATTAAATGTTCCCCAAGAATAGATATCAACTGCTAACTCAAGTTTTAGAAGTAATTTGGTGTCTCATCAGATACAGATGCAATAACTAATGAAGCTGCATTTCTGTCATTGTTCTGTTTCACTGTGCTATGTATAATGCTTCTATTTGGGAAGGACTTGTAATTTCTCTTCAAATCTTCTATTTCAGTCCTACAATACCTGCCAAATCATGAGCCTTACAACATGATTTGATTGCACACAGGGCTTGCAGCACTATTTTCCTCAGTTTGCATGAACTGCTTAAATTACAGTAACTTTTATTTTGGAACTAATGGTATTTTCCCAAATATAAAATGTTTCTGCATTGTCAGTCTGTTTGATCAGCATTACACAAGAATAATGGGCACTTGGGCCTAAAATTACTTATATTTGCATGCCATTTTCTTCTCTTACTGCTATCACACAACTAATTATGCTGCACTATGGCCAGATGTTAGTATATACTGTTGATCTGCATCATCCTTGCCAACTCAAAAATTAATATCATGGGATAATTTTTAACAAATAAAATACTTACTGAGGGACAGAAAACAATGTGTTTTATGTGAAGGATGCAATGCATCCCATAACACCTCTTTTATAGACTGTAATTAATATTTTCATTCATCATAGAAAGTCTTCCTCATAAGTCACAAATAAAATACTAAACAAAAAAACCTAATGGTTTTTTTCCAATGGCATGTTTCATACTGATTGATACAAACTAGTTTTCTATTAATAAATGAAGAGCATTAATTGCTAAAGCAAAAACTTCTAGTCTACAGAATTACATTCCTGTTCACCTCTTCTCTTACTTTCATGTTAAAAATTACTCATTTTAAAATGAATAATTTACCTCGATTTAAAATTGAGGACATATCCATAATTTTAGGCATTGCAGTGATACTAAAATTCAATTCCTACTCTTTGAAAAGTGAAAGAAAGAAAGAAAGAAAGGAAGAAAGGAAGAAAGGAAGAAAGAAGGAAAGAAAGAAAGAAAGGAAGAAAGGAAGGAAGGAAGGAAGAAAGGAAGGAAGGAAAGGAAGGAAGGAAGAAAGAAAAAAGAAAAAGAAAGAAAGAAAAAGAAAGAAAGAAAGAAAGAAAGAAAGAAAGAAAGAAAGAAAGAAAGAAAGAAAGA
>JANRGV010000073.1:51441689-51465982 GCA_024734035.1 Alethe castanea
AGAAAGAAAGAAAGAAAGAAAGAAAGAAAGAAAGAAAGAGAAAGAAAGAAAGAAAGATAGTTCAAACCCCTTAACATACAGAAGTATATGCCCAAAAGCCCAGACAGCCCAAAATATCTATTATCTGCTATCTACTATATACCTATTTTAGTACAGCAATGGTCTACTTGTGATTAGTGATTTAAGGTGTCTGTAATGCCATGTTTGTTTAAAATACTCTTTAAAGATTTCCAAATCCATGAGGTGGGATTTATTCTCCCTTTTCTGTTTTTCTTTATTTCTCTACTCAGTATCTTAAAGTGCCTCTTTTGTAGGCATGAAAGTGCATGAAACAAAAAATTACTTCTTCCTCATACTATGCTCATTCTTCTGATTTGCACAAATTGTAATTTTGTCCTGAAATAATAATTTTTTTCAAGTTAACTTTTAGCCTTAAGATGAGTGATTTTAGTAACAGGGAGAAGGGTGATGGCTTTCCCTCTTACATCTTAAAGATTTCTGCATTTAGGTAGCTAAACTTGGCTTACAATGCCCCAAAACAGCTGATTTTTTATCTTGTGGTCCCATCCCTTTGTCCTAATCCAGAAAATGCAACAGGAAGGGATTTTTGGCTGCTTCTCATGGAGCCTTCTTCATGATATATATAACGTAATTCATACCAGTTATCTCCTCAGTTCTTTTGCCTTTCAACTGCATGTTTCAAGCATGTGTCATTCCCTTTATCCAAAAGACCCGATCCTAAGGGGCTCAAAAAGACTTTTTCCCCCACATCAGCTGTCCTAGTTTTGCTTTTCTGCCTCCTTCTCTTGATCTAATGCACTCTCAGGACATGCTGCTTGAGTTGCACACCACCATCAGGTGCTCAGCTGAAGTTACAATGACCTCAGGCTGAAGTTATATGAATCTGCCATTTTCAGTTCAGATTAAGTTTTTCTTTTTCTGGTGCCAAAATTCAGATGCCTTCAGGCAAGGGCTAGCCAGCAGCAGAGACAAGAGTTACCTCCTAAGTTCTGGAAGTGCTGGCTGCAGTGCACAGCCTGCCAGGGGCTTCCCTTCTACCACAAACCCGGGTACCCATGCTGCACCAGCACATCTCCATCTCAGCCTTCCCAAGGAAGTGCAGGCTGCAAAGCAAACACACAAGCTAAACCCACTGTGTTATCTAATGAGTATCATTTTTTTTTGCAGTATCAATTTCTATCATACTCTTCTTTCACAAATACATGGCATTTACTGTCAACCAGGGAAAGCGCTTCAGCTTTGATGAATCTGACAGCAGTGAGGGAGGGTGGAAAAATGAATTAACACTTGATACAGCCACCACAAATCGATACCCAGAATAAAGTGAAATACATTAAAAGGCTCCTCACACTTAATCTAAATATGATGTAATGACATCAGTCACATATTCTTGCTGATCTCTGTCTGTGACATAGTAAAAGTACAGTGATGCAGAGAAGGATAGTAGGTGACAACTATGTGCTATTTCTCATAATAAAAGGATGATGAGCTACTCAAATAAATGATAAGGCACATTCTTTAATGATGCATGTTTTTAGGCAAAAAGATTGAATTGCATATAATTATACTTCCCTATATAAACTTTGAACCTTGCCCAAAACCGAAGGTGGCTGGGGGGGTGAACCAAACTAAAAACCACTACCCTTTCCTTAGAAATCCAACTCCTCAAATAGTCTTAACAGCCACTCAACATACCTTTCTCTCAAAACAAATATTGGAGGTGTGTTTTTGTGGTATTTTATCCTGCTTCCACAGGTCTAGATTTCAGAAGTCACTGGGAATAGCCCTTTGCAGTCACTGTCACAGCATATCCTGATTACATTGCAAAATTATATTTTGAAAATACCTTTCCATTTTGAAAAAAGGAGAGTAATTATTATTTGCAAATGTGGGAGTAAGTCCTTAGGGACAAGGCAATGGTATATTTGATGAAATATAAACCAGTTGGTTAATTACCAAGTATTGTAAATGAGTGGTTACCAAGAAAGCACTGATTTCTTCCCACAATATTCCCCAAAACAACTTCAAAAAACAATCTCACTATCAAGTCGTAACAAGGCCTTTATTCTTCTCTCTAGGAAAAGACTCCTCCATGATTCAGTAACACAAATACACACCAAATATTATTCTGGGTAAAAGCTAGAAAGCCCAACACTCTCAAGGACTGAATTTTAGACAGGAAAGGACTGTGAAGTGCACCTACCCCTTGTGATTCATGTTTGCAGCTCAGCTGCATGATGGCTGAAGAGCATAACTACTGCTGTCAGGCTGATCTTGTGAAAAGGAGGGATATGTACAGGACAGCTGGCCAGCAACAGATGGGAATATGCTGTTCCATCTCACAGGTTGGTAGACTTCCTGTTGCAGCACATGCTGTCCAGAAGGAATTCTTATTCTAACGCAGCACTGGTCTTCCAAAGGAGGCCTGGCTTTAAGCCACAGCCAAGTCCTACAATTCAAAGAACCTCTTAAATTGTCTATCAACTCCTTGTTTGTGTTGAGAATTAATAAGTCAGTTCTTTCAATTCTTTTTGTTTGTTTGTTTAAGGTGAAAAGTTTTATGAGCAGAACTTGACATAACTGTTGACAGCTTAAAATTTTTTGCTCTTGAAGAAGAAAATTATATAATTTTCCAATAACATTACAGATGCAAAAAGGTCATCATCAGTTGCAGTCACCACAAGGATTATTGCTCTTGCTCATTCTGCTTTATGGTAACATTAGCTTCGACCACCAATTGACTCCTAAAATAGTTAAGCTGCATTAAAATTAGACTGTTGTTATTGCAATTTACAAAGTGATTGATTTATCCATTATTCATTCTCTTAACTTTACATGGACACCAAGAATTTAATTTGGTTCTTTTGATATTTCAAATTAAATATTACTTGAAAAGAAAAAAAGTAAAACTCATTTTAAAACGAAGAGAAACAGAAATTAAGTTACCAGTTCATTCTGACCTTCTGAGTGGAAAGAAATGAATAAATGGAACACCCATGCCACTTCCCATTCTCAAGGTGTCTGGAAGCAACTGTAGGGAGCTACAGTTTTCCACTATGCAAATCCACTCTGACCCAACTAGTCATTGTGTGTCAATGTAAAGAATTATCATCTCATCACCTAAAAATAGAGATACCGTTGTGGATAAGGTTATCTATGCTATAAAAGACAGTATTCATTTGTAGTGATAGATTCACACCAGGGGTTAAATTGCAGGCCCCTAATATAAATTAATGGAAAAGCAGGTTAAAGGGGATTACGAAATAGGATTTGGCCAAGAAATATTGCTTTTTTGCATCATCAACTTTGGCACTGTGTATAAAGAGTGACACAACTTCACAGGGTACAAGAAGACACCTTGAGCTCATACTCTGCAGATGATAAGAATTTCTATGCAAACAATGCCTGTACAATTCTATACATATACATAAGTCTTCAATAGGATGATTTTTTCCTTTCCTCTTCTCAAAAGGCTTTCAAGTAAATATTATAACATATTAACAGTGAAGTGTAAATACAACTTTGTATTAAATAGTTTTTAAGTGCACAAATTACAAATTAGAAAAATGGTTATGGTCTAATATTCATTAAATACCATTTCTGTATTTTGTATTTCCCTTCTTTTAAATTGAAAGATCATTTCACAGAAATACATATACAGTCTGACATTTTTAAATGCCTCCTGACTTCAGAGAATATCTACCTAAGAACAAGAATCAATGTTTTACAGTTTCTTCCTCATTATCAATAAGTATTTCAGTATTCAAACTAAGGCAGCAATTCTTGTGAATACTTACACACAGCATTTGAGTACTTAAGCATATTTTTACTAGATCCCACAGCAATATATTTCACTCTGATGAGCTTTAAAAAAGAGGGTTTTGATGAAAAAGACCCATAACTTTGCATATTATGCTCTACAAGAAAAACCCACCTGGATTTCTGAGTACTCACACGAATAAAATTAATATTCAGCCTAAATGCCTACAAATATGAACCTTAAACAAATGCAGCAAGCTAGAATTGAGTTTACCTCACTCTGTAAGCCACTAATGCATCCTCACCACAAACCAGAACATTAATATGATATAGTTCTACTCAGAAAACAAAGTTGAACTTGCTGAATGAAATACTGCTAGTTTAATGTTTTCTCTTTTTCTGCAACCTCAGAGCCAACCCTTTCCTTTTTTATGGTCTCTCTGCTCTTAAATTTGAGACCTACAGAGCACCAACAGCTTATCAACTGTCAAATATTTAAAAATTATTAGAGTTAGAATTATTCTAACCTCTTATTTTCTCTAGTTTCTTCACACATCAGATATTACTGTTGTTTCACATCCATGAGCTAAAACATTAATGTAAATGACAAATCAGGTATCAGAGTTCAAAATCTAATGTAAAGGGACAAATATAAGTATATATGCATAATTTCCATAATTTGTATAATTGGTGCATATAGTATATATAGCTTTTGTATCAGCAGACATCATATACACTGACATTTTTGTGATTACTATAATGCATTAGTCATGATCTACTGTTGCTAAACATATAATATTAATTTGCTGCAGAATAATGAAAGAATAAAAATTTTAATGGATATCTGAAGATGAAGTGTTTTGTCAGTTTTAAGGATCTTTAGAAACAAACACCACAGATGGCAATTTTATCTGAGGTTGAAGACCATTTCCATTTGTCATCTCCTAGAAGTTGATTCCATCAGTTTTGTATTGTTGTGAATCACCAGATGGCACTTCTCCCTGCTCTTAAGATTTACCCAGAGCGTGTAGGAGGTAGATCTGGGACAAACATTTCCAGCTGAACTGAGATGCTGTAGAGCTGTTGAGATCCTTACCACTAAAGAAGCACTTGTCTTGTCACTTATACCTCTCTTTAAATGAAAATATTCTTTCTCAAATTAGTTGCTGTAGACAAGCTATGTCTGCAGATGAGGGAAAAAAAAGTATTAACTCCCTCATACACACACTTTTGTCAACACATATGCACTGCTCAGGAATATTTTTAGAAGAATCCTTCCACATTCTCCTCAAGACCATATTTAAAGCTGCACTTCTAGCTTGAATAAAATAATATTGATTAAACAAAATAAAACTGTGTTGAAAAGTTTGTCCATTTCCGAGCAGCATTGTAATTTCACAGCTTCTATTCTGGTTCTGTTCTTCAAATAATTTCTCTCCCTTGTTTACATGTGCAATCCACAGGAAGAAAAAAACCAGAAAAGTATGCAGTCATGGCAAGTGCCCTTGGTGAAGTACAACCATGATTCATTATCATCCCATACTAATGGACTATCTCAGTGGAAACGCCATAAAGCAATGTTTAAACATCAAGCAGTGATTGCTTTATAATGTCTGTAACTACACTTCACACACTTCTTTCCTGCTTTCCTCCATGGGTAAAACACAGTGCACCCTTTTCCCTGGGACTCTGGGGAGAAGAGACAGGCTGATTTGGATTTTTCCCCTCCACTCAATTTCTCTCCTTCTTGTAGCTTTTTAAGGAGATACAGACTCATACTGGTAAGTAAATTTTGTGTGAAAATCTGGAAAAACTCCAGGTTTTTAGGAGGCAAGTTAAAGCAAAAGGAATTTTCTTCATATTGAAACTTCACTGATGTTGCATGCAGCATCACAAAAAGTCATTTGTTCAAGCATGACTCCTTTATGTAAGGACTTAGGAACCTCTCTACCATCACCCTGTAGGAATACCTTTCTGTTATCTCCTGGTTTTGCTAACAGTCAAGGTAATATTTTTAGTGTTGGAGAGCTACAGTACATCAGCTCTACATGAGAGTGGGACTTTGAGAATATACACTGAAGTCTCAGCCACTGGTGAAAAATAAAATATTACTTTTTCGATCTCCCAACTATTTTATTTTTAGAAACAATTTGTGAATAATATTTCATGCAGATTTATTGAGAATCATATCATAAGCAAAGAAATATGAAAAAAATGTAAAGAAAGGTATAAAACATCCACTGGGACTCCACTGAGGACTTTGATCTTTCTTCTTTTTTAAAATTTCACCCACTGAAGTCCACAGCCTTAGTGTGTGAGAAGCCCCTACAAGCTTCCAACATCAGAAGAGTTGTGAAGATGACAGCAAAATCTCTGGCCTCTAAGCCACCAGCCTACTCTGGTGAAATCAATGACAGCTTTAAACTCAGTTTTGAGCTCAGTAAACAAAGAACTAGACCTTTAAGCTTTGATAACTGGGATGAAAAAAACAGCCCCCAAAATCACGAGGTTATCTCCATCAAATAAACTCAGCAAACTTTTCTTCAGAATTATGTATAATGAGCCATTCTAAAACTGTTTGTGGACTATTTGCAAAACTGTTTAGGTTGGCTCGAGATTTTAAAGGGGTGGTTATAATGAAATAAAAATTAATTGGAAATAACTTTTGTACTTGATTCTAAGGAATCTAATAATTTTTAAGTGCCTATATCTGAAATGAGGCATAGGATACTGAATCCTGACATTGCAAAAGACTGAAATTGAGTTACTTGTGTCAGTACAATAATTCCCTTATTGTTTTCTTTAAAGCAACCCCTCAAACTTTTTTATAATAATCTCTGGTGTTGCAGAACTGTCTGTGTAAGTGCTCAGCGAGGATGAATAACCTTCATTCCAACACTAGGTTTCATGCAGGGGGATTATTTTATTGCTTCGTTCCCAAATCCTTATGAAAATAAGATGTTTATCATGAAGACTTGTCTTGTAAGTAAAATTGACGTTGCATTGATAAATTAGGTATTACTTCAAAACACATGGCATAAATTCTTCCTATCTGACCTGAGTTACTAATGTTTCTCCTTCTTTTAACTTTCTCTTTAGAAGACTCATCTTTGAAGTCTTTATTTTCTCAGAAATTTTGGCAACCTATATGAACAAAATATGTCCATCAAATCCAGAGAGTTTAGCTAGACTGGGAATTGTCATCATTCAGTTGTTAATCCTTGCAATAACTTTACAGGACTAGACAGAGTAAAAGAATATTTCTTTTTTGAAGTGCTTCACACTGTTTTGTCAATCCATGTTAGATAATCATTAAAAAGCCAACAGCAAATATTGTGCAACATGTGCTGGTGCACTGACTTGTCTTGCATTTAATTAGTCAATTAGTTTTGCATGGATTACCACAGTAATCTGAAGCTGCCTATTGCTACTAAATAAAACTAAAAGGAAACAGAAAAACAGCACATTACCTGGCAGAGAGCTGCTGTCCAAGACAAAAATCGGAACTTGAGAGACACAGAGCCTTTGTTCAGTTTGAACATTTAAAGACTCTCTGGAGACCTGATTGGCCGATTATCACACATGATGTTTGGACAGTTTATTTGGTGTGACCAATTGCCAAACCAACAAGCATCTCAAATTACTGAGGCACAAGAGATTACGGTGAAGCTCAACATTCAGAACACAATCCCACAGAAGGACATCCTTGGTTTATTAACATTCCCTCACCTGTTTAGGGTTTCCTTCACAGCTTCTTTGTCTGACATGTAGGATTTTTTCTCAACATCCTCTGTTCAGTTTCAAAATTCTATTTAGATGCTACATACAGCCTTTAAAATGAGTGCTAATGTCTGGGGACACCTGAACATAGTTTGTGTCTAATGCTCTAGGAGTTCAGTATTTGTGGTGAGACTGGTTGGGAAACTGCCTTTTATAACATACACTAAGTTAAGATCAACATTAATATTATTTTGTTCAATGAATAAAAAGTGTAATAAAAATGCTCTAAAGATCATCAGTGAAAGCTTAAAAGGAAAATTAGAGGCACTTAATGCAACTATCATGTTGCAAAAGTCCAATTTTTTCTCATTTGGACAAAATTGTCCAGCAATTAACAGTAAGTGTGCAATTAACTTAGATGTTTTTAGACTGCTCAATTAACAGTGTGTCCAGCATAAAATACTGCATAAAGCTTTATAGGGTAATTAGAAACTGTATTAATAAGCATGCTAGCCATGACAATATTTAAAAAGCTGTGTTTTGCTGGAGATAATGAAGAATTTGCTGTAGAGCTCCAAAAATGATTTTCCACTATATTTTAAATTAAAAAAAAAAAAACAAAAAAAACACACCTCATTATATTTGTATAGGGAAAAAATGAAATCATCTGCAGAACTGATAATAGAATAAATATATTACAAGGTAGGTTGAACCTAAGACCAGATCATACCTTCACTCAAAACCTCTGAGCAAATTGCTTTTCAAAGTTCACATCAAAAGCCTTTTCTTTTTAAATGCAAAAATGTTCTCAACTATTTTGTTGGAAAACCAGGCAACAAGGTGTGTATGTCCTCACAACTGTTATTTTTTATCAGTCTCACACACCATACTTGCCTTGACCCAAAAAAAATGCTGGAAAGGATGAAACTGCCTGGCCAAAAGAAACAGAAAAATATTGTGATAACTCAGGCTGGAAAAAAAAAAATTAAAACTTTCTCTTGTCCTAGATATTCACTATGCAACTGATATTAAAGCCTCAAAGCTCTTAGAAGTGCTTTGTTTGGGAATTTCTAACCATGTCCGGGACAGATTTTATGGGCAAACTGCTGTTACTTTCCCTGACAACCACTTTGAATGTTCACAGGCAAGAAAGCAATTCTCAGAATAAATTTCTTAATTTATCTGAAAATAATGATGCTAATGATGATCTGCATTTCTAGGATCTATGTGGCAATCTCATGTGAAAAGTAAAACAAGGTCTAGAATTACTGGAAGCTAACCCAATAGGAGACTTGCTTAAAAAAAAAGATCAGCCTAATCATGAGAAAGTATTATCATTTAATTTATCTCTGTATTGTCTAAGACTTTAATCTGAAACAGTTATTTCGGGAAGAATGAAACATACTGGACATAATACAGGGCAGTGAAAGGTGAGTCTCTAATGCCAAACTGTGAGGAGGATACTTGCAAGGGTTGTTCATCTCAGCACTGAGCACAACAGCAGGAAGAGAGTGTTTGCTGACACAGGCACACAAGAAGAGGACAACAAAGGAAGTAAACATGGGTTGCTGAACGCGGACAAAGACCCTGCAGTGACAACAATACCACATTTCCTATAATTGGAGTGAGGTAGGAAGAGAGACATTGTAATTGCTGGACACCTTCTGTTACATTTTGACAACTTGTGTTTAGTCCCGGGTACAGCTTCTCGCTGCGTCAGCAGAGCCGCTCGCCCCCACTGTGCCCTTCGGTGGCAGGCCCTTCCTTCCACAGGATCCCCAGCCCAGCCCAGGCAGGGGAAGAGAAAATCACTGCTGCCCCAAGATCTCTGTACCCGTGAGAAACAGCCACACCAAGATGGATTAACAGCAGGTACCCCTGCAATGTCCCTAGGGGTGCTGACCACAAAGTCCACAGGAGCAAGCACAGCACAGCATCTACTCGGCATCCCAGTGGGGGACCACAGCTGCCTTTTGTCCATTGACTTCAGAGAGCAATAAGGAATAAAATCTGTGCCTACCCTGTGGCTGAGCTTTGTAAATTCAGGGAACTGAGCATGAGGCAGAAGGGCAGAACTAACACTAAAGTGTATTTCTAAGTGACACAGCTAACTGGCATGGGCATGCCAGTGGCAGACAGCTGACCTGCAGTCCACTGTCAGCTTGAACTTGACAAAAACAAAAGTTAATACAGTCATGGACTGTTGTCTATATATGAACATATCATTGCCAAAAGGGCTATTACTCAACTCACCACATGAGACTGTATCCAGCAGTATATTTTGTGAATAGCAATGGCAGTGGAGTTTTACACATAATACTAATCCAGCTACTCAAGAGCTCCTCTGAGAAGGATGCCTAGAGCTGGCTCAGTTATTGCACCTTGCTGCCCCTTCACACATAGGCACATATTAAATGCAACCATTCCTCCCTGGAAGACAGACAGACACCAAAAGGAGAATGTATTTCGGGATCACAAGATTTAACTGTTAAAATTGAAGTAAATTCATCATAATCATTTAGTCTGGCTGCTGATGTGAATTTCAGCTCAGGTATTCTATACACTAACATCTGTTCACTACTTTGTTTTACTAATAGACACTTGAAAAGAAATAGTCTTTGCTGCATATAGCAGCAGTATAGCACTGTATTCTAGTGCTACCATTACTACTGGAGCATAACTTTTCCTTGTGTCTCAATCCCAGGCTTCTTAAAAGAATGTCCTATGTTGGCATTGGCAATAATAGCTAAAGCTATATAGGACCTTGTTCTAATAATGGACATTTGGTCACAAATTGTTTTCTTTTGGTGTGAATTTTTACTTTTTTTTTTTTTTTAACTCCCTTCAAGACCGAAGGTAGTATGTTATGATCTTTTTTCCTACTAGAATATACTCTAGATTTACACATTTTAGAGAAGATTTAAGCTTGTGATACAGATCTGCAAGATATTTTTTGACTTACACATAATTTGACTTTTTCTCATTTAAGGGAGCAATCCATCACAACAATATTTTGACATTAAGAGTGCTGACATCTGCATATGACCTGGATATGTAGGGCCCACTTATAATCAGTAGGCAGAAACAAAGTTCTGGGACACCTCTCCCTGACCTGTTTTAGACAAGTAAGCTACAAAGAAATGATATGTGGCCTAAAAGTGCCTTGTCTCTCCATTATTTAAAGTACATCTGGGAAAGTTGCTCAATTATAGATGCATATGCTACTGAAGTCTGTGTTTGGATGAATCTGGACCTATACATAAAGTTGTAAAACAGTTTCTGGTATTGCAGTAGACTGAAAATAATAACCCAGTCCCTTCTTCCAGTAAGTACAGTGTTTTTAAATCTTAAGTATTTTGGGGGAGGTAGGACAAGGGTTAGCCTGTTGGCTTATTTAGCTCTTACAAAATAAGGAAGTGAAATATGTATGCTCTAGATTCTAAAAATGTTCTTTCCATCTCCTTTGAAACTGATCCACAGCTTAACAGCATGATGTTGAAATCTGAAATTCTGCAATCTTTTCTGTACTGTTCAGAAAAACATGTCCAGTTTAGCTGAGTATTTTGTCTCTGAAAAGCATGTGCTATAAGGCCTATATTCTGTCTCTGTGTTTGTAAAATGTGCAACTCAGGACTGTTGCATCACAAACATTTTTGTGGTTGTCATGGCTTCATAGAAGAAAATGTATGAAGGTTCAGGCAATCTTGTGCTTTGCATACCATAGACAACTATATTTTTTGAAAGTAAATCTTCAAGTCAAGTCTTATGCAAAAAAGCATAAGAAAGAAAATCAATGGCATGATAAACAAAATAGTGACAAATTTCATATGTGCAATTTTAATTGGCAATTTACTCGATTAAGTCACTGGATAAACCACTCAAAACTTGAAACAATGTTCAATGCCTTACAGAACAACGTAGGGGACAGCTTACCTTATGTAAAGGCTGGACATTTGCCCAGATCTGCAGGATTGGAGGCATCATTTTTGGAGCCAATTCGTGATTGAACTGATTAAACTGCTAACAAGACATCAATTTTTATAATGCATACATACTTTGTCTCTTATTTTTGTGAAATTTTCTGAGATTGTATTACTTAGTGTCTCAATATGTGGCATTCTACAGTTCTATAAAAGTACCTGGTATTAAATACAATTTCTTCCAAATGTGAAACAGAGGCAGTAGAATAGATTTGATTCAGGCAACAAAATAGTTAGGGCTGTCACTGGTGAGGTAGATACCAAATATACATCAGGGACTGCTCAAAAATTAACAAAAATACCAGTAACTTTTTGCCCAAGATTCTGCCAAATCTTTTCAAATAAGCTCAAGAATTCCATAGCAGATCCCTTTGCAGAACAAATTAAAAAAAAAAAAAGGCAACATTAATTTAAAAACTACTCTTTGTGAATTATTTGATAAGTATTATAATCCAGCCTGAAGTTTGGTTGGCTTAGATAACTGCAGATACACAAGAGTTCGAGTAATTAGACATGCCATAGGGTGTGCCAGTACACAAGTTTGAGTGTGTTAGGTATGAAGGAAATACAAATCTGAAAGGTATGTTGCACATCATATTGCCCAACATCCCAGCTTTTGGGTTGCTTCTTGTCTGTCTCTGTGTAAGCATTCAATACCAGTGGGTAGACTCAAAGGATATTAAGGAGTGAATTGAGAATACCATCAGGAACCATGAATGAAGAAAAGCAGGACAAGACCTGCTATAGCTGGGCAACATGAAACACAGATTTTCTCAGCTGCCAACATGGCAGTAACTCTTACCTCTTCTATACCACCCTTTAGAAAGAGCCAGACACACTGATGGGTTAAAAATCATCTATGCACCAGTCACAAACACAGAGGTTAAGGAGAAATATCAGTGGTTTCCTTCTCACCAACTGGTACATTAACACTTATTGCAATGGTACTGCAAGGAAAACATGCTCCCTCACCAGCCCTCTCCAGTCTGCAGACACTGCTTCAGCCTGCTCCACAAATTGCCCACTGCCCTCCCTCCACTCTTCCTCCCTAATCCCTCAGCTTCACCCAGCTGTCTCACCCCTGCTTGCTCTAACAGCTCTAGTAACTCAAAAACATGCCAGCATACAAAGTCCAAGGTAAGGAAAAACTACTCCAGAAATTACTTACAACTTCTTAATCACAAAACTAGTATTTTAGGTTTCCCTAGTTCCTTGATTTCCCTTCAGTTGTCCTCACTATCTTGTATTTTAATGTATCTGTATAAATGCATAGATAATCATATACAAAATAAAAGAATGCGATACCTTAGAAGTAACTTTTAAGCTACTCTGTCAGGGCAGAGTTTAGCTGTGATTATTTGAATATCACTTTCTGCCTTAATAAAGAAGTACAAACTTAGCCACTAACATTCCCACTTTTTTAAAACACTGCAGTAGCTCATGAAGACCAAATATGTTCAAGTCATTAATATATTCAGGTAATTTTACTTTTTTGCTCAGATTACTTTAGATGCTCATTTCTTTGTCTTTTACAAATTATTTGTGGGCAAGTGTATTTTTTAGAGTATAAAATCTTTTTCTAGTCAGATCAGATAGTGTACGTGAGCCTAATTCAGTGGAACTGAGTGTGTACAAGGGACTGAGTACTAGAAACTAAAGGGTGTTTTTCAAAGGGGAGAGGATGCTGTGAGGACATCACAAAATAAAAGTGAAAAGGATAATGAGCTTGAATGCAATAGTACTATTGCCTTTACTAGCATCTTAATTTCTAATGTTATAAATCTTCTGAAAGCCTGTACTTCTTACTTTTAACTTAGATATCTTTGTCATCCACAATTATAACGTTAAGCAAAAAATATTTGTTTCTCACCTTTAAGAAAATGCAAGATGTTCTCCAGCTTGAAAGTTTATGATTTATGTACAGATATATAAGTTGCTAAATATGTACTATATTTGTTGGAGGTTCACTCAGATTTTCATCTGGATTTGGACCATGATTAAGAGAGGCATTTAAAACAGGTAAGCAGCAAGTGTAGGTATATGCTATAGTGGGAAAATGACAGTTGTACTTGGGTATGTATTACTTAAACAGACAAACATAGTAATAAAGATATTCATCAATTGGCAAAATAATTTTGTTTAAAGACAAGAAGGAGATACAACACAAACTGATTAGAGGGTGTAGTATAATGTGTTTCTACTTTGCCTTGAAGGGCAACTACGCTGGCAGAAGTTTTCACCCCTGAAGGATCAGCTCTTGACTGTAGCATCTACAAAGCTAAAGCAGGGGGAGGAGATTTTACAGGTAAAAATCCACACAAATCCTGCCAACTGAGGGTCCTCAGAAGACAGAAACCTTTTATGTAACTCCCAGCAGGCCTGAAAACCACAACAGAGCATCTTTCCCTTACAGCTCACTTTTCTTTTTTGTGCTCTAGACTGATCAGTTTCTTCCAAGCCACCTTGAGTAGGTGCATTTGGGATAAATACAACATTGTTAACTTCCACAGGTGAAAGATGCTGTACAGTTTCACTGTAGCTCTACAGCATCAGGTTATTTAGCAGTAACACAAACCACCTCCCAAAGGGCAGCCCAATGTCTGTGGCAGAACTGCTCCATCTATTCAACTTATGCTGCTGCATTTTAGGATTTAAACTAAAGGCAGTGCTTCAACAGCCTCCACTTTGAGGCACTGTGGACTTTTTAGGTAGCTCATGATGCCATGGCTTTCCTCAAAAGCAGAGCAGTGCGTTGCCAGACTGCCTGAGAATTAAAGCCCAGTAGCCTAATAGTTTATATCCAGTAGCCTTCCTTCCTTCTTCCTCTACCTTCAAGACCTTATGTCTTTTCACAGCTTGTCACCAGTCTTCCTACTCCTGCTTAAGGAATCACTGCAACAGCCTCTGGATATTATCAGTTCTCTGAAAAAAAAAAAAAAATTAGAAACCATCTTGGCTTTTCTCTCCTTAGGACATGGGCCTCTCATGGCTCCTGTTTGCATAAGAAAGTAGGCAGCCCATTTCTATCCTCAGCAGGGCCCAGATAAGCAGTTCTACCAAGGAAAGAAAGAAATAGGGATTCCCTCTGTCAAAATCACAGAAGGAGAATAAAATGTGCCTAGGAGCATGAGTTCAACCAAATATAAAAGGTTCTGTGCTCAGCAGGGTTTGGTTAAATAAATCAGGTCCAAACTTTTAGGAATACAAACACAAACCATTCCATTCTCAATGGGGAAACAGAAACAATCACACCAAGTTAATGAACACAGCAGGGATTGACCAAACAGTTCAAACTCCCCTTTGGAGCAGTGAGAACAGCTATGAAGCAAACAGCCTTAGCCTCTTAGCCTCTTGGCACAGGAAAACAGAACCTGCTCTGCTTTGGTTGGATGACTAAAATTTCCTTGATTACAGCAGTCCTCCATTCTAAAATGAAAAGCTAAACTTTCTATTAAATGCTGACTGAAGATTCATCCATTCATTTCTGACAGTTCACATGCCAAGTCAAAGTATTGGCACTGAAATATCTCCTCTAAGCATTTGATTCTGTTGTTTTCATAGCTGGTCCAAACTCTGCATCTCCTCACACTCTTGTACTGCCAACATCACCCACTGTACTGCCACATCAGTGGCATCCATGCACCTGGTCACAGAACTGTTCCACAGAGGTCAAAATATCATGTAGAAAATTCATACACATGTATATACGGTATCCATGGCCACTTACTACAGGCTGTAAATACCATACTGCAACACTAGAACTTTTCAAAGCAATGTAATTGCACCCTTCCAGGGCTTTCTTCATTTCCCCACCTCACCTGCTAGTATGCACCATGTTGCATATTTCTTGGTATTGTCACATCACCTTGTGTATTTGTATATATAATACAATTACTACTATTGGAAAACTATCTACTCCTTTATGTATATTCAACTACCATTTTGAGAAGTAAATACTTCGTCCAGACTACACCAGAATGCAAGATTCGCTGCATATAAAACTGCTGTAACTGCTCTTCAAAGTACTTATAGAACAGGGTGTTCAACATATAACTTCTGTTTTCATCCAGTACATGTTCGTTAGTAGAGGGGATTGATATAAAAGTAGGATTTAAGCTTCAGTTATTAGGAGATAACAACCTACTTACTCAGGATCCACTCACACAGAAATTAGAGAGCCTAATTTAGGTGGCTAATTTAGGTATCACATGAGTATAGTCCTGCATTAAAAAATTGTAGTATTTATACATCTGGGATAAAACTGGTAAATGGGAGAGAAGAAAAAAAAATAAAGAAATTTGTAACTACCTTATTAAAGGTAAAAACATATCCTGGATACTTAAGAAAACATATTATTCAGTGCAATTAAACTATCAATTTAAGCATAATAATTCCAAAGTAAGCTTGGATATGACAACTACCATAGCTTTGCTATTTTTTCAGGAAATACATACAAGAAAAAAAAAAATCATGGCTGCAGCTAAAATCCATTTTCATTGAGAAAAGTACAATTTAAGTCACCATTTTACATATACAATATTTCAGCCATGCTGAAGTGTATCCAGAACTGCAAGCTCATTATCCAACTTAGCAACTACATCTTGTTTCATTAACACCTGTCTATGCTATTACACTCAAAAGAAGAATCTATTTTAATTGTGGAAAGGACAGGACCTATTATGATACTATTCATCAACAACAAAAACCTTCCTATGGCCTACAATTAGAATAAAGAAATCATAAAAGCAAAGGCCAATATTCTCTCTATTCCTTTCTCAAAAAAAAAAAAATTAAAAATCAGAAGACAACTAAAACCTGCTCTGACTGAAAACATGACATGTCATTCCACTTCAGCTAGGTTGAAGATATTTTCCCCTGTGAAACACCCCAAAACATTATTTCCTCAGGTTAATGTGTTCTCCCATCTATTCTGTTTTCACCTTCTAATGTGTCATTCTTCTAAGGCTACATTTTTTCTGTAACCTGATAATGACACTTGAAAGGCAGAATTAAAAACCATAAGGATAAAGAATGTAAACATTTGTAACTCTAAATATAAAAATAACATCGTAAAACATCAGTACTGGTAACTATGGAGAAGCATCATCTGTATCCATATGAAAGGTGTCCTGCAAGTGACAACTGTTGCTGGCAGTTTCAAGTTTTAGTGTGGAAAATCCAGTATGTTAGTAGGATGAGCAGAGGAGAATACTAACTTGCTACTGTATCTTGGTTTTCATTCTAATAAATGGGGAGAAGGAAAAAATTCTCACCAAACTAAAAATGGGAATGTCAGAGAAGACAGACACATTAAAGCACTTACTTGGAAATAGAGACATCATTTTGTAATCATTATGAGAAATAACTTCCATCTAACCTAATCAGGCAAGTCAAAGCTAGAAATCAAAGACTAAATAATGGAGTCTTAAGAAGCACTCAGTCATTACTGGGTATAAACCATGGGTAATCCCTTATAACCAGTAGAACTACACCAGAAGAAGGGAGCTCAAGCGTGGACCTGGAGTCACAGAAAGAGAGGAAATGCCAGTCAAGCAACACATATTGACTGACATATTGGCTGAGAGAAATCACCACAGTGCTTTTAGGTGTAACTTTAAAATGCCCTTTCTGGATTTTTCTACCTCATGTGAGCTTGGCCCTTATGTTCATTAGCTTAAAAACCACTTTCATTATTTTCATAGGGCTAATACTGAAACAGACGACAGGCTATGTTCTTGTGTTGTTATGTATGAATGAGGAAATAAACTAAATTGAAATAATGTAGCCCTATTTCCAGCATAACTAAAACAAAACATCTTTTTGAATAACTACATAAGAAAAACATGAGAAAAAACCTTACCTTATGACTCTAGCCAACATAATTATATCCACACAAGAAAAAAAAAAAAAAAACAGGTTGTCTTTTTTTTCCTATTCTTCACAAATATAAAGCATACTTCATGCTCTGTAAATACAGGCTATTATGGCATATTCTTTTCTACCTATTTTCTTTATATATACAACCCAGAGGTCAAAAAACACAAAAGCTTTTTTTCATTCCTTGCTAAAATATGTTGTCGTGGTTTCTAATCATGTGCTATTGAGTCCCCTGATTGGTCTTTTGTAGTGTTGGTGAGAAGAAGGGAAGAGGCTGCCTAATGGAACATAAGGACTTAGGATCCTGGTGTGATAAAATTAGTAGAGCTCTTACAAATTCCTCAGGGCAGAAAGGAATCCCCTAGTTTAGTACTATGTACAAATTATTATAAAGACGTACATTCTCAAAAGGGGATGGTAATAGGATGATGGGCCCACTGCTGCCTTCAGCTTCACAGTCTATTCAGCTCTCTCCACCTGCAGCCAGATGCAACACTCTTGCTCAGCCTGCTAAAATCTTTTTTCTAGGCACACTTTCTTCTGTCTTTGAAACCAGTCTCCAGTTCTAGTTTGCAATATATATCACAACAACTTTCATTTCTATCATCAGGACGAGGCATTGCTGAGAACATAGCGTCCACTAGCCAGATTCAGACCCAAATCCATCCCCAGCAGAGCATGCGAAAGCAATTAAACTCCAGAAAAGGTCTGTTCAGTGGAAAGTATACTCAGCAAAGGCTGAATTATCAAGGAATTTAGCACATAAAGTTCCAATTGTTAGGAAATCGGACACTTACATTGCCAACAGGGGTTTATTTGCATCATTAAGTTGTTCTTTTCTTGGCTTCTTTTGTGAACCTGCCCTGAGGGACATATCAAAAATGCAAATTATAGGAGCTCAATCTAGTATCAACAAGTCCTATGGCATTTTAATTCAATAGCACAGGTAACTGTTGAAATATCCCATATTTTTAGGTTCCAATTTCCATCTCTCAATAAGGTCAGCAAAGAAAAGCAGCTGTGTCTCTCAGAAGCCAAATTGTTAAAGCTGGTAGTTTGAACACAGCCTTGTATCACTTCAAAACTTCTCATCTCACCAACAAGTATTTATATTGCTATCCCAGAGATTTGAAAAGTATAACACACAGAACCTAATTTCTAATGGTTTAAAAAACCACTCTAATAAAATTAATTAGAAAAGCATATGCTGGAAGTGAGTGTATGCTCATTTCTCTGTCTGAAATACTAATCAAATACGTTGCAGTAGGAACTAGCTATGCTAAGAAAAATCAAATATGCATTCTGCATACATGCTTTCACCATTTTTGTCAGCACAAAAATGAGGATTTGTTTTTCATTTCTTCACATGTTTTTAGTATTTTAAAATAAATACTTGTTCTCAGTATTTCTTGATTTCAGAACATATAAACTAAAAATTAAAGCTCCAAAAGTGACACTATGAGGTTAAAACTCACATAACAGACAAACTGAGATTTCATCTTTTTTTGTCTCTTTTTTTTGCTTGTACCATAGACACCAAGAGTGTTGAAGTGCTGAGTGGCAAGTATGAATGTTAAAGACTTATATAATCTATTTCTATGGGGGAGAAAGTAATTTTTATCTTTTGGGATGATGTACTGATGTTTTGTGACTGATTTTACTAATTTTGATTAAAACTGTAGACCATAGGAAAGAGGTCTAAGTGTCATTACCATCACTGCAGTGACAGAAAATTCTGAAAGTTCTGAAAGTGCTGAAGTTCTTTGACACCAAGCACATTTTGAACACCATTACAACTCTTTGTTGTAGTGCTATCCCTAGGTGCCAAACTTGGGAATGTTGCCAACAGTTTGCAAATCCTGAGGCAACATGACAGAAAGGCACTACACAGTGGTCATGCCTGAAGCAACAGCAAGTCTGTTTGAAGGTATGGGAAGATGAGCTACTCTGAAGGGCCAGAACTTTTAAAATATATAAATAAGAAAAGCTATGAAATACAGTCATTCTGAGTCATCTTCTGTGCAACAGGCTTTCTGAATCTTGATCATCACCTACACATGAGCCTTCCACTGGAAAACCTTAAAGAAAGATAAAAGTGAAATAACTAACAATCTTGCTGTCAAAACAACTGGAAAGTATTGTTTTAGGGGATAGAGATAGCCATGCTGAAAGAAAAAAAAATTTTTTAAACAATCTTGCATGTTTGGGCAACTTCAGTCTGCAGTTCCATGCTTTGACTGGTTTTTATGGAGTATGATACTGTCTTTATGTTTCATAGTAACCTTTCAGTGCCAAATCCACCTACTCTCAAATATTCCAACTTCTACAATATTTGGACATTCTGTGGTTTTTTGACAAGTGACTTAAAAGCACAAGTTTCCTACAGTCTAAAGTTCATAGCTAATTTTATATGATTTACACTACTATGTAAAGTGCTGCTTTCTTGTTGGGTGGAACTGAAATACATTCAAAAGCTAACATTCAATAACCATGACACCAAGTTGAAAGAAAATGCATTAGCACTAAAAAAAATAAAAAACAAATCTGGCTTAAGTTTGTTCTCTAGTGCTCCCTGCCTTTATGAATTAACATTCATTCCATTTCTTACATCTTACAGTTATGAAGAAAAAGAGTACATTGTGATAAGGCTCAATTCTTTTCCATTATTTTCCTCCTTCACCGTTGGGAACCTTTTAAAGTGGCCTACTCATCCTCATATCCTTTTGGAAATGCTTTTTCATTTTTATTAGCTCTTCACGGAAACCCCTTCATTCATACCAAGCTCTTCATATATGTCGTGAGACAGAAAAGCATTGTGTCTCAAAAATTAAAAAAAATATTAGCATGGAACTGGAAATTTGACCTTGAAAATATACAAATAAAGGAACTTCTTAAAGACAACACATACACTAAAACTAAGATCTACAAACAGAGCTAATGATAATGAATCTTCCTCCTCACCACCACCACCCCCATCTCTCCCCAAAAAATACTATGAATTAAAAGTCTTAAGATTGCAAAAATAAAAACAGAGCAATAAAGACTGTGACTCTTTCTAATTCATCAGCCACTGTGACTTAGTTAGATAACCCATTGCTCTTCAATAAGAATTTAACAAGATTTTGATTGCTTGACCATAAGAACGAGAAATATTAAAAATACTGAATAGATTGTAAAGTCAAATAGAGCTCTGCAGTCAGTTTGTACAACATCTTTGACTCCTTAAGTCATAGAATATTGTTTCCTTACTCCTGTGGCCAAATTACTTTTGTTTGAATACTGCAAACTTTTCTTCATATTTCCAAGATTCACAATAAAATTAGAGATGTTGGCCCAATAGATCACACATACATGCAAGTCAAGGAATGCAGGTCTGGACTGAGATGTGTTTGTGGGACTCAGCCAGTTCCTCATTTGACACATAAAACTGTTGGTCAATGACATCATATTTTCCTATCTAACCTTCTCCTTGGTGCTGTGCAAACATTATGCCATATATATATTACACAAACAGACATAGAAACTGATAACATTCTCTATCAATGATTTATAGCTATGACCTAACCATTTTAATAAAACTCAAAAGATAATTACATTTTTGCAATTATACCAACTTTGAAACCTAAACAAGGTTTAACAACACAGATTATTAGCATGGTCCAAGAACCTTCTTCTTGATTCTCACACAAGAAAATTGACAGCTTAAATTCTTGCAAATGGTGTTAAGGGATACAATTTAATTGAGAATTGTATTCAGACACCATCCTTGCTAAAGCAAACTTCTCCTCAAGAAAAATGCAACTCTTCAAAAGCACCATGTGATTCTGCAGTGGGAAATAAAATTAAGTAAGTCATAGCCTCTTTCCTTGAAATAAAATGGGCCCAATAATAACCATATTAACTGGAAATAAAGCCACCTTCTCATTGCAAAAAGAGGATATCATTTACTTATGAAACAAAGGATACCAGAGAGGAGTTTTTTCTAAAATGAAGAAAAAAGAAAAACACTGAGTGCCAGAAAAAAAAAAGAAATCAAGAAATCAAGAAGCATTATGCTGTGAACCATATCCAAGAAAGAAGAGTAATGAAAGAAAAACATTTGCAAAAAACACCAGCTTGTGATTCAAGAAATGTTTTTTTCTCTCCCTAAACTTGTCTGTCCATAAATTTAGGCTGCCTAAAGATCTCTTGCCCTGAGACAACTTGGATTCTAGAATAAGAATTCTGCCATAGCAAGAGCTGAGTGAGCTTAAATACAATATACACTACAGAGAAATGACAGACAAAATCAGGCTAAAGAGTTGGAAGGAAAATTTTTAAATATGCTATTAACAATGCATTTATTTACAATGAAAATTGCTGAAAAGGAATTCATTCACTCCTTACTGCATCTGCAGAGCCACAATATTTAACTACACTCCAGGGTTTTTTGGTATTTTCTTCTGTAATATTTCAAAGTCTCCCCTTTTACACTGTTCAGACCAGTGTATCACTACACAATCTAAAGAGTTTTCCTATCTATAAAATGGGTGAATTTGGTTTTCCACCATCCATAAAGACCTTCCATGAAGACCACAGTTCATATTTAGGCTATTCCATATCTCCATCATATAAATAAAACCAGGTTTTCTTAGCTACCAAAATTATTTAAAGATGCAACAAAATAAAAACCATAACCTTCAGCCACCCCTCTGCTTATTTAAAATGATCAGCTGTTTTGCTTTGAAGCCACTCACACTTAAACACTATGTGCAAACTAAGCTAGCTGGGCCCTTACAGATACATGGAGTTACTGTTCTGTAACAAATTGCACAAATAATAGAAACATCTGAAGTGTAATCTCTTCTCTAAACGTCTTCCATCATGTAGAAGGAGTTCAGCACTCAGGCTCAAGTACACTATTCAAAGTTAGCAGATAATAGTGCAAGGAGAGAGGAGAGAGCTGATTTAAAAATAAAAAGGGAATCACTTATGCATTATTCCCATATTTAATACTTGTACATGAAAGTATATATCACTTCTACTGAATTATTTGTTGGTTTCCTCCTTTTAAATATGTGTACATCCCCCTGCCTCAATAAATCACTTTTCTGTCATGATTCATCTAGACAGAGCTAAGGCTCTTGAGTTGTTTGCTCAACTGGTGTGTGATTATGTTTATGGCCCCATTCCTGCAATGGAAGCTGCAAACACCTTTTCATTACTATTTGATCAGTAACTTGAGAGCCACAGATGGGAGCCACTAACGGAAACATGAGTAATTATTATGGAGATCAACAAAACAAGAATGGACACCTTCATGAGGCACCAGCTTTCTTTAGTTTCTCTCTTTTTCCTGAAAGAGCTTTCAACAACAATTTCAGTAAGACTACCGAAAGCACAGGCTGGCACTAGAATACCCTGGTACCTGCAAATGTTTTCCTGCTTTGTTTTGTTTTCCTATCGACCTCACTGGAAAAGTAGTGGAGAACTTGTGTCAGCTCAGTGACCCTGCAGGACTGAAAGGTAATGTGCTTTCCCAAGAGTACCAGGGGTCACTTCGGTCTCTGAAACGTGAACAGGGCAACTTCTTAGTCTCTCCTAAGACTTACTGCCCTTTAGGGGCCACGTCAACAACGATGAGCCCTGAACAATTGCTCCTTGACAGGGAGAGTCTTCAGATCTTTCCCTTCAAGGACTGTATGCTAGTCGAGGTCAAGTAAAGAGACTGTTTTCGTGGCTCTGGTACTACTTAGACCAGGACCTCTGTACACAACCATTAACTAAAGCCAGCAGCGTTTCGAGATAACAACGCAAGAGTTGTGGGACTCGGAAGAGTCCAGAGCACGGAACTGCAAGGGAGCAATTGTGGCTCCCTCCAGATCCACCTTCTCCAAGGTCACCTCGAGCACAGAGCTCCTTGCAGGCCCGTCTGATGACGGCGAGCGCGGCGGCACGGTCCGTGCTCCACGCTCTCCGCCCCCGTTCCCCGGCGGAGCTCTCCGGGCGGGGTCCGGGGCTCCCCTCGGCGGGAGCGCTGCCTGTACTGAGCGCTGCCCGGGCTGAGCGCTGCCCGGGGCTGAGCGCTGCCTGGGCTGAGCGCTACCCGGGGCTGAGCGCTGCCTGGGCTGAGCGCTGCCCGGGGCTGAGCGCTGCCTGGGCGGAGCGCTGCCCGGGGCTGAGCGCTGCCCGTGGCTCAGCGCTGCCTGGGGCTCAGCACTGCCTGGGGCTCGCAGGCAGGCTCGCCGCCCCGCGGGGATGCGCGCAGCGGCGCGGGGGCGGGATCTCGCCTCGCTCCCCCCAGAGCCGCAGCCTCAGCCCGGCCCCGCCGCCCGCCTCCCTCCCTGCCCCGCTGTCAGAGCCGCCCGCCCGCCCCGCGTGGCAGCGGGGCACGGCGGCCGTGCGGCGTCTGCCTGCGGTGGCTGCCTTGGTACCGGGGGACGACAGCTGCGTCCCCCGCGGCGTCTGTCCGTCCATCCAACCATCCATCCATCCATCCATCCATCCATCCATCCATCCATCCATCTCTGCGTGGGCGGCGGCTCGTGTGTGTGTGTGACTGACAGGGAGGCGCGCACTGCGCGGGGGCAGCCGCTCGCACGCAGCCCGCTGGGGCCACGCTGGCGCGCCCCGGCTGCGGCAGCCACTTCTCCGTCCCCCGGAGCCCTCCCCGTGGGGACAGCCTCAGTGGCCTCGCTGCTCGTCCTCCTCCTCCTCCCTCCTGGCGGGTAGGTTACATTACCTGGTCTCTAGCTCGGACTGGATCTAATCCCGCGGCCGCCGCCGGCTCCTCTCCCGGCCGCAGGGGTGAGTAGGGGAATTAATTTATTTATTTTCCATGAGGTGTCCTCTGAGCGGAGCAGCGGCGGGAGAGCCCGGGCCGGGCGGCAAGGAGGGAGGCCCTGGTGCTGCTGTCCCGGGGGTGCTGCCGGGGAGCGGCCGAGGCGCTTCAGCAGC
>JANRGV010000073.1:51471267-51486348 GCA_024734035.1 Alethe castanea
CAGCAGCTGTGGCAGTGCAGGCACAGAAAGCAGCGAAGCTCCAGCAGTGGCAGCAAGGATTGGCCCCAGTGGCTGGAAAACAAAAATAATACTTTTGCTGCTCAATTTACTTTGAAAGATGCTTTTAAAAATCTGTCTCCAATAATTCTGTCTAAAAAAATTCTATCCATTTATACTGAAAAACATAGAGCAAAACACATGCATCAAAAATTTTTTAAAATATTAGTTGCTACAATTACAGTAGCAGTTACACTATTAGTTGCTACAGTGCAGTAGCTAAGAAAGCAACATATTAAATTCACAAAATCCATTAACAGAAAAAAATTGCGTGTGTCCATGTTGCTGGTTGCAGAAATAATGTGATTCTTTTGAACAGTCTCTAAGTCTTAAAAAGTGACTGCTGGTTTGTTTTTTTTTAATGTATTGTTCTAATATTTGTTTTACTATGATACTGGACATGAATTAGTTGTGTGCATATGTAAATCCTGCTTCTATGTGTTGACTTTTGAGGATGTTTCTCTGTCCTATCTCATTCTATGACTGCTAAAACAAAGAAAAATAGAAGGCAAAATTTTAAAAATACAAATGCATGAAAATTTTAAGTTACCATTTGCTGTTTTGGGGTCTGATTCATCTTTCTATTATAATTATAGTGATAGACTTTTGTTGGTCTAGAGCCATTTTTTATACGAGTGTCTCAGTTTAGATGAAACTGTACAATTGTAAATTACCATTGTGTTGTAAGATATGCCTAATTTCATTAGATTGCAAAACTTCTTAGGTAGCAGGAGAATTTTCTTTCTGACTTATGTATTTTTATTTTCTTCTAAATGAAGATGAAATGTAATAGCCAAAAAATTGCTTTTTAGATAAAATTCCAGAGTCTGCCTAAATATTTATTATATAAGAATCCAATATAACAATAATTATAAACTAAAAAGATGTTGACAACATTGCACTGTAAACAGTACAAATAATACTTAGAATAATATGCAGAGCCAGAAGTAAGAAAGCACCACAGAGGCAAGCAGCCTTACAATTAGGTTAGAAACAGATCTATTTAATTTTTTTCTCTCTCTTATCAATTCTTTGAGTATTTCAGATTTTTCTGTTCCGTGATCCAGATTCAACCGGAAAAGTGAAGAATAAATACTTCAGCTTGGGCTCATGCTGTATAACTCTCTGAAATTTAGGTACTACTGTAGGAGGTCTGAACAGAGGAAGGTCTTAGAAACCTGTTATGGTCAAGTTTGCTAATTGTGCATGAAGGGGGACATCCTTCATTATCTGGTTGTGCTCAAATATTAACTCAGTGCTCTCAGTCTCAGGGGATGAAGGTGTCTGTTCTATAAAGGCACATGTCTTAGGCTAACTGTTCAGGCATCATGCCTGAGTGTTCCCAAAGCTGTTTGCTTTGCCATCAGGAGAAAGGAAAAGGCTTCTCCCATAAGGGCTCTGAATTTCATCATGGAGGCACTTAAACCCCTCCTTTTTAGAGAGCTGGACTGCCTTAGGAAATACATGTGGACCATTCTGCAGCTATAATATTCTGAATGAGGTCCTTGAGAGTAGATGAGTTTCCAAAAATGTTTAGCATCAAAGCTAGGATTTAAGCACACTGATGGGATCATATTCTGCACTCAAGGTAACATGGCAGTCCAATTCCTGAATAGTTTCACAGAACATAATGAACTTCTTGAATACCATGAGTACATTGAAACAGTCTTCAGTACTTCCCTTGTTATTCATTGTGATGAAAGCACTGGAGTATATGATCAAAATCATACATGAAGAGCTTTCACTTCATGTTATTATGTACTCATTAAAATCCTAGTTTACTTTGCAACTCACTTCTGGTATAATCATATTTTTATGAAGTGCATAAAGCCTTAGAAATAGAAGTATGGTTGGAATACTAGTGCTTGGCATGCTTCAAAATTGTAAAAATCATCAGTATATAATGTATTTACTTTCTTTAATAAATAGGTCAAAAATGTGTGTCTACATTTTGGGGGGCACATACCAAACAAGTTCTTCTCCTAAAACACAAATCAACACCAGAAGACTTTTGAAGAAGAAAACACACAATATTTATGTGTGTGGTTCTAAAGTGTAGTATGATGAAGTAGAAGTCAACATTCTATTTGGGGAAAGTCTCAGATTGCTAATCCAGGCCCAAAAAATATGTAGCATGGCAATGTGTTTGCAGGTGTTCACATATGTCCTCTTACTTTTTGGTGACTTTCTTGTTCTTTAACAACAAGGCCTGATGGAACTTCTGCTGATGCCCCAGGATCACAGTGTTTGTTTCGTTCATTCCACAAAATCAGTATTAATAGTTTCTTTTTTCCCATTCACATTTTATTGTCAGTCATTGTCTTATTGTCAGTAATGTCTTTGGATGCACAAGTCTGAATTGGTAGTCAAATATCTACTTCTTGTCAAATACCTTGAATTCTGCAACAATTTTTTGTGGTCTAGGGTGAGATTTAGAGGCAGATCAAGACATCTTAGGCATCTGTCTATATGGAAGGGCTCAGATGTAAACCCTTGTTCTAGACAACAGAGTCAATGCAATCTTCAGACGCTTCTCGATGCCTTGTCTGCTGAAGAACTGCTTTGCATATGTTTCAGAGGGAACTGAGTTGTTCTCTAGGCTCCATCTGAACACAGAAAAAATTTGGCATCATATGAAATGTATTGTCAGTTTCTGTCTTGCAGTACTCTACAGAATAAAATTCCCTGAAACTGGAAAAATACATTTAAAAATATATTTTAATCACTAAATTCCTGACAAAAGTAGTGGAAAAAGCTTTCTCGAGTGTCTCCCAAAGACAAATCAAGGTTTCATAAAATTGTTGTGTTTTCACTTATCATTTGCTGTGACTCATGCATCATACAACAGTATTTGAAGCTACTGGCCAGGTAAAGAAGTCTTGGATATCTTCGTGTATCTTTTTTCTGAAAATGTAGTTCTTATATCCATGTAGCTCTTGGATCTCTCAGGCTTATTCAATGCATTTAAGATATTAACAGGATTATTTGAGTTGGTAATATAACACTGCATTTATTGATGCAGTAGGTTATTCTGAATTTTATGTCAATATGTCTTACTTACTTTACAGTTCCATGTGAATAAAATAGTTTGCTTTAAACACAGTTTTTCATTTCCTTTGTAGTGGTTCTGTTTGGAAAGTCATTCTTCCCTTATCCTGGAGATTTTTGCTTCTCACGGCACTGACACCACAGGGGTTTATGGAGCATTGGGTTAATCTGAAGATCCCCAGCTAATATACTACGGAATAGGCTGGAATCCAACCATAAAATAAGATCAGAAAGCAATAGCAAAGGGCACAGTCCAAGTTATGGTCAAACTAAGGTTACACACTGTGGCTACTGCCCCAGCAACAGAGACAGAGCCTAGACAGCTGCAGAGCAGTGGCAGTCAGCCAGCATGCCTGAATAAATGAAGACAAGGCCAAAAAGAGGAGGACTTAAATCTCAGATATTAGCTGCTCTAATATAGAATGGACAAGCTATATAAGAGCTTTACAGACCAAGAAAAGAACTAGAACAGCTATTCGGAAGCAAAGTCCTTGAAGTTCCTTCTGCAACTCTTCAAATATAAATTATCATAGCCAAAGCATTTAAAAAACATTAGCTTTTAAGATGTATTTAGTTCTAAAAATTTGTTTTTACTGGGCACATCATAAACAATATTTGCCCTCAAATACATCATATACCCAGTAATTGTATTTTTTAAATGTGAGACCATCAAATTGAGGCTGTGACTTCACAGGCACGTTACAGTTTATGCAAAGGTAATTCTGGTTTTCCTTCTTTGGATGGGAATTAGAATCTGTTATCCCAACTATACTGTTTTTAGTATCCTAACAAACCCACTCTTCGTGTGGGCTAGTTAGGATACTCTGCTGTGTCTTGTGTACTTTAATTGTTCTTTCAAGATACAAAAACTATTTATGAAAGCCCCATTTCTCTCTGAAAAGTACGTTTTTCAGATGTAATGTGTAAGCTGTCTTATCTCTGCTGGCTGAAAAAATTATTTTTCCCATTCTATTTATAAAGGATATTATTGGTTTACAGGATCATTGCAGATGCTGACATAAAGATATACCAATTAAAAACCGGATAATTAAATAGCTCAAAAAGGAGGAAAAATAAATTCAATTAAAAAATATCTATGCAGAGAACCCATAGCTGTCTGCATCCCTCTCTGTTACTCTGTGTAGGTAGTACTCAGGATTAGCTATGGAAACAAATGATGTCAGAATCACTCCTCTAAACCTTATCAATTTTCCAAGATGAAAATATCCTGTAGAAATGTGGTGTGGTATTGGATTTGAAACTAATCATTTGGGTTTTTTTTAAATGTCAATAGATTTTTTTTCACTAAATTTTAGTTCATCTGTGCTGTATACTGTGTATATTTTGTTTTCCTGTTAAATAAAAAAAATTTCCTGATAAGGACATCCTTTCTGAAAGCACTTCTTAAAATGGACTAGCTTGATGCTGTGGATAGTGCTTTGACATTGAAGAAAACCAGTGAGATGCAAAGAAATTCTTGCAATGTTGGAATTGATGCCTGTATACTTTAGAAATGGTTTCACTCATTAGTAGATTAATAGGCTGCACAGAGAGCTGGATCTTTCAAAGAAGTCAGTGAATTAAGGGCAGACTATTACGCTGTAACTCCCATTAGCCTGCATTAACCATCTAGATCTACAGATATTTCTGTTCCTTAAAAATCACTGGAATAATGGGTGTAGGTTTTATATAAAATCTTCATCGACATAAGATGGAATATAGGAACATTTTACCACTACTGCAGTGAGAATGGCCAAAGCATTTGAATACAGCTTTGTCAGGATTTTGATTCTCAAGAGCCCACCTATTCACAAACCTGGGATAGGTGAATATCACAGAGTTAGGCTTCCTGTTATGGTTTGGTTTTTTTCCTGCAATAATTTATAATGTCATTTAACCACTTTCATGGAGAAGTACAATTTGCAAATCTGATGGAAAGTATTCTTGCTCTTGGCTGAGGGCAAAGGAATGGCTAAGAGGACCTGTCATCTCTGATTGTAAGCTACTGTTCCTATCCTTAATCTTTCAAACAGTGAAGAGTTATGATGACAGACACAGTGAAATATAGCAGCCCCTTCCATAGGGCTTATAGTGTTCTATGTGCAGCAAGGTCATAGGAAAGACTGGGAAGGTCACAACCATTCCACATTAAAGAGTTCCTTCATGGGAAGGAACCTTTGCCAGCAGCATTTTGAATTTCACTTACTCTACATGACATTCATAAAACCAAATGAAACTTGTGAAGTACTAGCTACATTGGAGCTAAGCATCTTGGCTTATTCTCAGTGATTAGTTGTAGGTATCTGAAGGACACAGTTAATTTTGACCCTAAAATGGGTCAATGGAATTGTGCTCTGGAACTACCCATTTGTCTCTATTGACTATAAAGACAAGTCACTGTGTTAGTACAAGTATAAACAGCAAGAGTTTAAAAATCAAAAGGTAAATGAAATTTCTTTTTTTCTGACTTTTCCCTCATTTTCATATTCATCCTTTTTCATGTAAAAAAGTGGACTCAAAACAGATTTATCATACTGCCTTTAGCTGACCTTTGACTGCTCAATAGTTCATTATATCCACTCTATAGTACAGTAACTTACCACATACTTCAAATTTTGGGTAATACTTCTGCAGTAGATAGACACATTATTAGTTAAACTGAAGAAAATAAAACCAAAAAGCCATGTGATGCATGCTAAGTTATGAATTTCCAGGGTAATAGACTTTCTCCTACAGTCTTCAACATTGAACAGTGACAAAAATGGAAAAGATGAGGATTGCAGTATCTTCCCTGATTTTATTTTAGATGCAATGAGAGAAATTTCAGCGTGGTCCCACCTGCCCACCAGTGTATGCACCTAAACATAAAGACAAAACTTTGTTGGTCAGTTCACTTAACTGGAAGTTGCTAAAGTATTCCAGAGTTGCTAATGTGCTCCATTTGAAAAGTGTGCTCTGAGAGGGTCCTGCAGTGTGGATAAAATTTCCAATAGAAGCTAAAAAATAGCACAGTTTTGCTGTACTTGTATTTTGTGTAACGTATAAAAATATAAAGAATCTTCTCACAGATGGTGTGAGCTGCCATAAAGCTTTACAGGAACAGGAGTGTTTTATTCATTGGCAAGCCCAAAGCTACAGCTAATGACCCCAGGCCAGCAATGCAGCTGCCACAGACCTGCCCTCAGCTGACTGCTGAACTGGGATATCCATGGAGAAGATAGTTTTTTGATGTGTGCAACATCTCTTTGCTGAGTTTGTTCAGACACATATGTTCAATGTTCGGTGTCCAATATTTTTATTGTGAATAAACTCAGAAGTGTTCAGATTAACAAATGAGTGTTTTTCTAAATCTTAATAATGAAAGATCAATAAGTGATCCTAAAATTTTATGTTTTGGTAGGAAATACTGGTATTCAGTGGGGTTTTCTCCCACATGCAACAGCTATATTCTCTGTTTCTTATAGACTTCATAAAAACTTGGCTAACCAGTGTTACAAAAATACAATAAAAGAAGTAATATTCATTAAAAAACCCTGGAAACCAGTCTTCTTGTACTGATATGGATCATTTAGAATTGTCAGATAAAATAAGGCACTGAGACTCAAAGGAGAGCAAATTGGATGTATATATAATGAATTCAATTTCCATTCATTTCTCAGTGAGAATTTTTGAAGGAGAGAAAGTTGGAAAATTATAGGCATGTTTTGAGTGAACACAATGAGACTGATTACTTGTTTGTAAACCAACACTCTCATTTTGTTATGCATATATGACTATACAGTTAACTTTTTATCTTAGGGGAGTATGTTTATTTGGTATTTTTGTCATACATTTCTGTCACTGTCCTGAAAAAAAAAAGGGGTGAAGATAGTGTGGCTTAAAGACATTATAAAGAAGCCACCCAAACAAACATATTGGAGCAATATTTGGGGTAATCTGTTGGTGTTTTTCTGAGTATTTCATTTTAATAGGAGTATGGCAATTATTTTCATTGTGAATGAACTCAGAATTGTTCAGATTAGCAAATGAATGCTTTTCTAAATCTTAATAATGAAAGATCAATAAATGATTCTAAAATTACTTGTGACAGATCTCAGTAATAAGAGAGAAATACAGTTTTCAATTAATTTGTGTACTTTAGTGCATTTATGTCAATGAGACTGATTATATGTTATGGCTGTGCAAAGAATTGATTTTTTAATTTATCTTCCAAATTAAGCAATCGAAATATTTTTTTTTTCTGAAAAATTAGTGTTTTGTGGTTGGGGTTTTATTTTTCACTTTAGTTCCCAGAATGATGAAAAAAAAATCACTTAGTTTGAGACTAAATTGTCTTGTGGCCTTGTATAAACAATTTTCTTGAAGCACAGGTAAGAAAAAGCAAAGAAGAAGATAGACCAGATCCAGACAACGCAGCTGGGGAAAGCCAAATCTTCCTTTCTCTTTGGGTGTTACAACATCCATTTGCACTGTGCACCTTAGGTTTAGTTTTCAGCTTAGTTTATGGGAATTAAATCTTGAACTTCTCTAATCCTAAATGCCAAGTTGTGAATAGTTTTGAAAAGAGGACAGTGCTACCAGAATTAAGGGAAGCCTCATCACCTCTCTTCTCTGCATTATTGTCAGAATATCTATAGCCTCAGGAGAAATTAATAATTTAAACTATGAAATAAACTGTTTCAGATTGCTGCCCTCAGTCAAAAAGAGAACAAACCTGGGTTCAGGAAAGAAACCATGACAGGTGGGATGTGGAACATGTGAAGGCTGGGAAATTTATGGACAGGATATCCACATGTTGGGGATATTCCATTTTATATGAGACATCACTGAGTCAGAGACAACAATAGCTTCATAATATGGGGTTCAGAAAACCTTTCAAGAACCACTGGATTTAAAAGCACTAATAGAATGTAACAGAGTTAAAACTAAAAATGCTCTCTCATTTCTGCTTTGCACCCTGAAGCTAGGATTCTAACCTAGGATCTGTCCCAGAAAGCTGGGAATTGACTCATGGAATGCCATATTTTTTATGAAAGTCAGGAACAATGGGTTGAACAGGCATAATGTTACATTTGCATGTGTGTAATGAAATTTTGAAAATTCTGGTAATGAGCACATTTGGCTTGTGCTCACATCATTCTGAAGGCACTGAAAATGCATTTTGTGAAGAATTTATGCTTTGTCAAATTATCATCATCATCATCTCTCCTCATGTCCCCTCATCTGACATCAGCCTTAGCTTCAGTCCTTCAACAGATGAAGATGGAGCAGAAATAAGAAATATCCATTGGGAGCATTTAGCACAATAAGGGTGTTTGATATGGAATATGTTTCATTTTGCATCATGGTACTAAATTGCTGCAGTTACAGGGAAGGATGGAAGAACTATTTCTAGTTTGTCAAATGCATCAGGTGTTGGACTTATGGACTAAAAACATTTGACTTTAAGAATTGAAAAGCTTAATTGCAGATTCACGGAAAAAGATAAAGAAGATACGGATGCATTGCAAATTTAGAATGACTGTATGAAAAAGGGAGATTTGCAAATATAGCAGTAGCTCCCTCTGTTCCTCTGCTTATGGGGTGTAGTGACTTCCTTGACTATATTTGGATTATATTTGGATTTTGTTTTCTTTGTCATGTATCTCAGTATTTTGTAGACTGAAGAAAGGGACTTCAGTCAGAATTACGTCAAATCCTATTTCTTGCCATGTTATTACCTCCTTAATACAAAAGCCTTCTTTCTCTCTGTCCCACCTTTACACACAGAAAATTAAGAATAAATGAGTTTTCATAATCTGATGGTTTCAGTTTGTGGATGAGATTAGAGCCTAAATTAAGTCCAAATTAGTAAGAGGAAATGAGGCTATTTTAACCTATTAGTGCTATAGAAACTTGTTTTTGAAAGAAGGGACATGAATTATGCAAATTATATATGTTTAAACTAAAGTTATTCTTGATTATGCAGTTTTGAAGTTTCTAGGGAAGTCAGAGAGAACCTAAAGAGAAGTCAAAGAGAACCTTCTCTTACGAAGAACCTAAAATTTCTTGGAGAGGAAGTGTGCATTCACCGTGCTATCAGTGTAAGTCTCAGAAAAATGATTTCAAGAGACATTTTTGGCAATCAAGTACAATTTTCTGCTATTTCTGACTATGTTATTTCAATCATTTTTAAGATTTGGACACCTACATTAAAATAAATTTTTCTTCCCAGAGTTCCTCAATATTTTATTCCCAAAGCTCTTCACTCCAAATGGATGCATTTTAGAGCTTCTCTTATCTGATAAGTGTTATGATCTCTTTCTACTGAAATTGAGATGCAGTACTTGCCACATCCAAGGTTTCTCTTTGCTCGCCTTACTCACATATTTATCTTTACCTTATTCTGACATAGTTTTAAAATTAAGTTCTAAATTAGCTATTTGAATATGTCTTCTTTTTTTATTCAAGGTTCAAGTTGCTCCCTGTAATTATTGACCTATTAGCTGTCTTGACTCAAGAAAACTTATTCATTCAAAGAATTAATGATGTAAGCTTGTGAGTGAAATATTTTCTTTCACTGCACTATGTAGTTAGATAAAGCTGTCCATTAATAAGTGTATTAACACAAGCATTTTCATCAATCTATGAAGTTTACCCTGGTTCTTAATTGAGGCCATTCACAATAGTAGGCAGCCATTGATTTAACAGTAGTCTTGGGATGTGTCGTGCAGAGAACTATTTTTGAAACACACTGTAAGAATTTTGCCAAAAGACAAGTAGTTATTCTCTCCAAAACTGATAATCTTTGGCTGCATTTGCAGAGGCTAGACAGATTCTCTTCTTGCAGCATTTTTTCCTCCTTCAAATTCCTATGCAAACCAAGAATATAATTCTTAACTTCTTCTTCAGCACTTAGTTGCCTACTCCCTACAGCTATTTTAATTCAAATAGTGGCTTTTATATTATTTTTATGGAGCAATGTCTTTTGCCAAGACCTTTAAAAGTGACTTTCTGTGATGCACATAGATTGAATTTTCAGTCCTATACTTTCCATACCTGAAACTGATCAAAATGTTTCAGAAGACACATACCCTTCCGCTATTCTGAATCTGGAAATATCTGTATGTAATGAGTCCCCATTTCCAGTCTTTGTAGTAATATATATCATTGCAGCATTATTTTGTCTTGAAAAACACTGCCTTCTCTACATTTGAATTCCATTATGCTTTAAAAACCTAAAGACTGTTTCCAGAAAGATCCAATCTAGAAACTGCTTGTTGGACAGTCTCGTGAACTGGCAAGAGAAACCACTGCCTGGAAAAAATGTGTTTATTGGGGTGTATTTACTTGTTGCACTGCTTAGAGGCTGGAGCATCCTGGTGGAAGGCAATAAACATAAGTTTAATCCTAGATATTTTATGCACATTTATTGTAGGATTAAAAGAAAATAATAATGCCAACGGCATTATTCACCCTCTATGAAGCCTATCCAAAACTAACATTTCTAGCTGGGTGCTTTGGATACCAGCCCCAAGCTTAACTACAGTTTTATTGGGAGGCAGTTTGCTTGAGATATGAAAGCTGTGGATTTAAGCTTGTTGCAGTTGAAGGGGAAGACATTATTTTCTGCAACATATTTGTATAGTGAGCTTCATTCAAAGAGTAGGTAGCATCAGATGTGCTTTTAAAAAGTTGAGCCCTCTTGATTGTTTATGTGTTTAGCCTAAGGAAAGAATTTAGCTCCTGAATCCAAAATGATTACTGAAGTCTCTTTAGATTAAAAAAAAAAATAAAATAAAAGGAAAACTGATAGGTCAAACCCTTCATATAAACCCAGTATCCCTCTAGGCCCTCATACTAAGAATGTGTAACCCATAAATAGCTAAGCCTTGACAAGTTTAGTGACTTTCTGTATCAGCAGTAACATTGACCTGCATCTTCACCCCTGCAACAACTGGTGGCACCTCCTACTTCTAATAGCCAGGGAACCAGAGAACATTCTTCGGCTCCATGGACAACTGGCACAGACTGGCCACAGCCACACAATGCTCTTAGCCTTGGACGTGTGTCTGGGACAGTATCCTTGGATCCAAAGATATAGTAATGACTTTTTATTTTCTTTATATTTCAGTTAATATGTTTGAAATAATGAAAGAGTGTTGAAGCCCAGAATTTTGTTTTCAGAGCTTGTTACTGAGGGCATCTGTTATAGGTTCTGAGGTGTCAAAGGCAAGATTTGTGGGTGTATTCAAGGTGGAAGATTAGCTGTAATAGTGCTGGAGGTGGTAAGTAGTAGGTTAGTAGGGGATTGCAGGGTGGAGAGAGCTCTGGATGGGGGAATGGGCCTTGGTTCTTGCAATGCCAAACATTTTCCAGAAGAGTTAGAGGATACACGTGAAAACCATGCCAGAGAGTATGTTAATTATTAAGCAGTATGAATGGTTGAGTTTGGGATTTGAGCTTGCTCTCTAGTCCTACTTTATTCAACAGTGTAGGCATAGACAAATGAGATAAGGTTTTACTGCTGGGGTCATTTTCCCCGATCCAAAAGATGTTCAAACATGAGTAGGTAAGGAGATAGAAGCAGAAAACATCAGGCTGGTTTCAATAACAAGGACTGGGCAAAGGTAGCACAAAAGGCTTGGTTTTCCCCTTCACAGCTGAAGTAAACTATTCTTTTACCTTCTACTACACATACATCTTTAGTGGATTTTTTTAGAATGGAAATGCTGCAGAGACACCAGAGCAGAAATGGAATGTAAAAGAGGAAACCAGATTACAGACATGCAAAGAAAGAACTATGAATGTGTTATAAACCCAGAACTACAGAAGCCAGTAACGAGGAGCTTTAAACAGGACTTTCATAAATACAACAGATTGCAATGACACCTTCATCCTAGGCCCACAATTCATCTTTGTAAGGACTATTGGCATCACTCCTATGGTATCATATTTTTTCAGGTATTTGTTTTAAATAGGAGTTCCAAGTAATAAACTAGTCTAGAGAAATGTCAGTAAAACAGAATGACTTCTTGAATTTTAAAAAGAAACTGATATATCTTTGGACAGCACTGGTATCCAAATCTATTTCTCTTAAAAATTGTTAAAGTGGACATCATCCTTTGAAACATTTTGAGACAGTATGTCTATAAAGTACAATAAAATGAGAAATATATTCAAAATATAAATACAGAAAATGACAGTTTATTTCATTCTTTATAGATTTTTATATTATCACTTAATTCTAAATGATAATTTTGTAGCTTTCTAATTTACTCAAATTCCTACCATTAGTATCATTTGTGAGTCTGGCTGAAAATTACTGTAGTAATTTTTTAAGGGTAACAGATACAAAAAGAGATTTTTCAGTTGGCAGGTTTCTGAAATAAATAATATGATACGTAAGGAAAAAAATCTAATTGTATTAATTTCAATTAATTGTAATTATGTTACAATTCAGTTGTAATAGTGTTTTTAAAATGCAGGACACTGTTTCTGCTTCTTGAAAAAATCTCTTTTATTATAATTTTTCTCACAACACTCCATGCTGATGCTTTTGTGATTTATTTAGAGGAAAGTTAAATCACTTTTTAAAACATTGTAGTGATCATCAGTTACACACTTATACTATTTATTTCAATAGGACAAATTTAATGCTGTAACTACATCCTCAACAAAGTACATTGGCTGCAGTAGAAATGTGAATCTGTGATGGGCTGAACTGGCAGGTCATTCTCCATGCAGTGCTTTTACCTTTCAATCCCAGTACAATTTTTGAGTCTTAGTGCGAGAGATACTTCACTGAATAATGGCTTGGAGTAAAGAAGAGCTGATCAAGCCTTTTGTCATTGAAAAGTAAATCACCAGCCTGCTGGTTTTAGAATCTCATGGACATGGCCTTACAGTGTATCTATGAGAAATATTGTTTCTAATTTTTCAAGGGGATAAGCAAATCTGTAAGAAATGTTTGCTGAGAAATCAAGATCCCAAGTTGGGAAGGAGGCATAAGATATAACTGTAACACATTTGATTCCTTTGATGATCCCCCCACTATAACTCTCTCTTACTTCTGGCAGGAGCACTAACCTATTATTTTTTAGTGCATTGGCAGCCACATAAAGCTGCAAAGGTACTGAATCAAGTACATTATTTACTAGCAAAGATGACAGAGGGAAAAGCCTGAATGACAGTTCTATGCTCTGCATTACCATCTAAAGATGAAGATCTGAGAACAAATCTATCATAAGGGCTTTGTACTATAAGGACTTCTCTTTCAGAACAAAGCCCAAAAGGCTGCAATCACGTTCTGATGAGCCTGAGAAATCCCAATTTCCTTCGTGACTAGGAGAAAAGATGCTGTATCGCATCTACAGTGGCTAGTTACAAGCACAAATCCCAATAAACCTGACTTAAGTAGAGTGTGTATATACTGTATTAAAAGGGTTTTAAACTGTCTTGCTTAAAAAGATCTCTGGTCTGCATAGATGAGATGATGATGATGATCAGCCTCAGCCACCCAGTCAAGTAATTTATTAAGAGCATGGATTTTGTCCAGATTCTGCCGACTACTGTTCTGTGAATTGCTGTTCTGGAGACTCTAAATCTGGAGGAAACTAGATTAATTTCCTCAACTATCTACAGTTCTTTACCTCATTCAACAATGACAAATATTCGCCTATGTGCTATAAAACCACCTTTTTTTTTTAATATGTGAAAGAAATCCATCTTGGAACTAAACAACTTGCTGCCAGTGCTCTCTTTCTCTTCTTTTTTTTTTGTTGGGCTGATGTGATATTTTCAGATAGCAAGAGAGACAGGCCTGTGCTGTAATCAGGCACTCTCTACAGGCAGTATTATTAGACAGTGAAACTGGGAAAACTTTTCTCTGTCCTTGCATCTTTAAAGGCAGAGAGCATGTTTGGATGAAATATACAAATAAAATAGTGGATGAAGCGAGAAGGCCAAAATGCACCGATGAGGACTGGAATGGGTTGCTGTAAATTCTGGTTACAACATTTGCTTTGCATTAATCCTCTTCACCAAGGAAAGAATGCACTTAATACAACAGATTGATTCAAGGTGTTTGGGAGCCTGTGAATCCCTCATCAAGAAAAGTATGAATCATTTTTGTGAGACAGGAATAAAAAGGAAAGCAAGAGCTCAACATCAGAGAGATGTTTCTCTGAGAGGCAGAGAGTCACATTCAACATTGTCCTCCTCTGTGTGATTTAGAGCAGAAATTAAAATTCTGGTCTCAATCCACATTTAAGACCAGAAATCCCATTTTTTGAAAAAACAATGATGTGAAATTGGTATTATGTATAATTGTGTAAATAAGCCTAGTTATGCAGTAGCTGTAGTTTATTTAATTGAGTGTCATATTTCCAAGTTACTGGTAATGAATATCTGAATGCAGATATTTTCCATGATGACATAAATGTTTCATGCCTAAGTTTCAAGTAGTTGTGGTAAAATAACTGGCATTTTTCCTGCTGATGTGGCTGTATTCTTGTAGAATTATTTTGTTAGCTAGTAAATCAGCTGAACAGTCTATCACACATCATGGTTTTTTATAGTTTATGGTCATACTCAAGGAAAGCATTTCAATTGGTGTCTCTCAGTAAATAAAGGAATGACCATCTTCAAAACTGTAAGGCAAAGCTTCTGTTCGTTTCTTCATTAAGAAAACTAAATTCTAAAATAGCCTTGATCTTTCTGGAAAATAAAATTAAGGGTTTTTTTGTGTTTCAAATTCTAATTGCTTTCCCTTCAGATATATAATTTCCAGAGCATGTGCTTGGCATGTTTTTATCAAAAGGACAAATAATCCAGTATATTCCAGGATGCTCTTTAACATTGCACGTATTTTTTCTAAGAAAGTGTTTGAAAATTAGACACTAAATTTAGTCTTAGCTATCCACCTTAGCTATGGCATCTAATCAACAGGGAAAAATAGATGCTACAGGAAAGTTTCAGCTCAGCTTAATATAGTGA
>JANRGV010000073.1:51486448-51497537 GCA_024734035.1 Alethe castanea
GGAGAGAGGGACGGGCAGGGATGGAGAGAGGGATGGGCAGGGATGGAGCGGGGTGTGGGACCCGGGATGGAGAGAGGGATGGAGAGAGGGACGGGCAGGGATGGGGAGAGGGACGGGCAGGGATGGAGCGGGGTGTGGGACCCGGGATGGAGAGATGGGCAGGGGATGGAGAGAGAGACGGGCAGGGGATGGAGAGAGAGATTGGCAGGGGATGGAGCGGGGTGTGGGACACGGGAAGGAGAGAGGGATGGGCAGGGATGGAGAGAGAGATGGGCAGGGGATGGAGAGGAGTGTAGGACCCCGGGATGGAGAGGAGTGTAGGACCCGGGATGGAGCAGGGGGAGGGCAGGGCAGCAGGGTGTGGGACCCCCGGGCAGAGGGCAGCACAAGGTGGGCACAGCCCCCCCGCAGCACCCCCGCAATGGGGGGGATGGGGCTGTGTGAGGAGGGGTCCGGGGGCTGCAGGGGTTGCACTGGCAGGGGCAGGAGCTGCTCCTCCAGGTGCATCACTGTGTGTGTCGGGGGCTCTGATGTGCCTCTGGTAAAATAAAGGAAGCAGGGACTTGGTACAGCCAGCAGTGACCAGCAGCTGTTTTCCAGGTGCCTTTCTTCCCAGAGCTCTAAAACCAAGACCTTACAGGGGGGAAAAAAAAAAAAAAGGCAAATAAAAATAGGGAAGGATCTCCAAATCCTCAACATTTCAACAAACCAACGATCTGGTTCTGGAAATTCTGAAACCAGGCCCCTGACCATGGAATTATTAAGGTTGGAAAAGACTCCATGATCGTGAAGTCCAGCCTGTGCCTGCATCCTACCATGCCCACTAAAGCATATCACAAAGTGCTACACCTACTGATTTTTGGGACACTTCCAGGATGGTGATTCCACCACTTCCCTGGGCAGCCTGTTCCAGTGCTTCACCACACTTCCAGTGGTGAAATTTTTCCTGAGATACAACTGAACCTCAGGCTGATCCATCCAATTCAGGGTCTGATTTCTGATAATTCAATGCAATTATTAAAAAAATAACAGTATTTTTTGAATGTCAGGTCCTGAGTAACCCTCCCCAAACCCAACCTCCCCCAGTAACATTTGTGATCTGCAGTGCAGTGTGTGCAGAGCAGCTAACGAGTTCATGCACACACAGAGCATCATCATCTCTAGATTTCAGATATTCAGAGTTCTGTGCTGGACACATCAATGTGCCAAGTGAATCCTAAAACTTCTGTGAGAAACTTTCAGTAGCTGTAAGAATTTGAACATATCAAAACATCCTGGATCTTTATTAGATGTCTTCAGAACTGCTTTCCACTTTCAAAGCCTCCCTGTATCTCCACTTGCTCTTTCCCTCTGCAGATGCTCAGAAGAAAGCAGAACCAGAAATGTCATTTGGCTTTTGCTGGTATAAGAGATTTTTCTGTGATTTACAGTGTCACCACTTCATAAAACTTCCTGACTCCTCTCTGGGGCGTGCTCTGGCCTCACTCTGCTGCTGCTGCCCTGGCTGTGATTCTGAATCGCTTTTCCCCCATGACTCGGCCCCTTTTAACTTCCCATCTCTATTAAAAAGCTAATTTGGGAACTCTTTTTCAATGCTCCCAATTTTGTATTTTTAAATAGAATATGAAAGTCAAAAGCAAGCTTGCTGCAGAGAGTCTGAAGTGAAAATATTCCTTCTTCTGTCTTGCTTTTTTTATCGATATATTTTCTCTGTTTCTTTCTCTCTCTTCTCTCTTTAACTCTCTCTTCTTTCCCTCTTTTCTTTTTGCTTTCTCATTCTGCCTTTTCCCTTCTCTCTCTTTTCTAGGAAAAACTCCTTAGGTTCTACTGCCCCAATTACAGCTTTTATTAAAACTTTTTGAGCAACTTTTTCTCATTTGACTACTGAGAAGTAGAAGCTGCTAGTGTTAAAACAAGCTATGTAACCGGAGAAATTATGGAATGAGCTATCACAGTTAAATATCAATATTAAATATAGTTCACTTAATTTATTTCCCTTACATTTTCTCCTGTGTTTATATCCTCTGCCTCTGCAGTGTATTTTATTTATTGTGCTCGTTCTCTTCGTTGGGTGCTGTTGTGCATAAATTCTGCATCCAAACACCTCGTGCAGTGGCTGTGCTGCACGAGTTCTGCAGTGACAGGTGCAGGAACACAGCCTGAAACCCCAGCCTGGCCCAACCCCAGGGCTCTGGAGCCTGATAACATCCTGCAGGTTGTGCCAACAGTTCCCTTGCTGTGGCTGCAGGCTGCTGAAAACACCTGCACAGGTTAAGGAAAGGTCATCAATATGGTTATTGAAAGAGTCAGTCTTTGTAACCTTAATATGAAATATGTGGTTTTGTGCCTTCATGCCACAGGTCTGGCAAAATCAGGAGTTCAAACCCCTTCCTCATGTGTGTCTGTCTGCTTTAGGGCTGGAAATGGTCTTCCCCAGGACAAATCTGATGTTTTTTTGAGACAGAAAAAAAAATTGCAAAAATTGGATTTGGATCAAAATTTTGTTGGCTTTCTTATAAGGAAAACCAGGTCAACAGGGAAAAATAGATGCTACAGGAAAGTTTCAGCTCAGCTTAATATAGTGATCCAAAATTGTTTCAATGTGTTGCCCTTGAGGTGTCTAGCTTCATCCATCAATCCTAAAGATAGCTTAGAGTGTCTAACTCAGCTACAGTAATGTGCTACTGGTATTTCTGCCACATGGATTTCTGCCACCTCTTTGGCCTGCAACTCCGTCCTGAAGAAATCCTCCATAATGATGGAAGATTGATCAGCTTTCACTTCACTTCTGAGATAGCTAACTTATCACAGACTGTTGGCCATTATTTTATCATACAAGCCTTTAACTGAGGAGAAATCACCTAGTTAGCAGTTTATAAAAGAAAAGCCTGAAAAAGCCCCAAAACAATCAGTTGGAGCCACTGATTGAACAAACTACTTCTAGTGCAAGCACCAGCAAGGAGAGAGTTTGCAAACTGTATGCAGTGCTTGCCTCTCTGCAATGTACACTTATTGCAAAGCTTCTCCTGTTTCAAGAGTAGTTAGTAACTACATAAGAAAATAGATTTTTTGGTGGAGTATGATGATTTTAATGGAATGGGAACACATGAAATGCTAATAATATCAAACAGGTCATGAGTTAGTAAAATAGTTTTTCAGTTTCCTTGCTGACCATGCTGCTTTTTCTATCCTTGAAAAAAGTCAGAGTGCTTAAATCTGACTGTAAGGAATTTTTTCTAAAGTTATAATTAAGTTTCAAAGCCAGTAGTAGCCAAAATATTGGGTGTATATATTCATAGGAATTTTCTGCATGATTTTATCAGCTAAGAATGTAGTATTTTTAGACAGTTTTATTGTTATCTGAGAAATCCATTTTCAGAATAGTTTGACCATGACACTGCTCACCCATTGTAAGCACATAAGATTTGTCCTTCAGTGCTGCATAACCTTCCTGTCAGTTTTTGGAATGATTTAATAAAATCATTGTTGACTTTAGCACGCGTAATGGTCTGGAACATTTTTGTATTAACAATTTGCATATTCCTAATGAAGACACTGTGAGATATTTTGCTGTCAGCTGCTTGCCAGTCAGAAATATCACCTTGCAACCCTTAGACAGTAAAACATTTTTTTCTCCATGTGCCCTTATTACATGTTTTTGCTTCTTGATACTTTTTGCTTAGCATTGAAGCTGATGTGAAATTAGGTGCGTAAATAGGCCTTTTCTTGTACATTTTTGCACAAGACAGTAAGGTGGCCAAACTGAACCTTCTATGCTTAGTAGCACAAGTCCAACTTAAAAATGCAGGAGTTTGATGTGGTTCAGTGAAAGCACACTCATATATTAAAGGAGGAAAATAAAGGTGTCAGGACTAAGTGCAGATTTAGATACAGAAGACTATTCAGTAGAATTAATGAATTCTACTAATGAATTAATTCCTTTTATTCTTTAGCACTGAATGTGAGAATTATTTTATTCCAGACCATTATTATTGTCTCGATCCAGCATGAACTGTGAAAAATGTACTGTGATTTGCACTTTATCAAAGAGAAGTTATGCTTGTGTTATAATTAGAAATATTAAATATGTAGTAATTTCATTCTTAGGCTGTCCCTGTTGATATGGCAACTATTATATTTGGTTTTTATTAAGTAGGAAAGATTATCTTTCATCTTAACAAATGTCTTGCACTTTCACTTTCTAATGAAAGAAAATGCCTTCCACAGCAAATTTGGCTGTAAGTTTTGTCAGTAGAAGTCTCCTCTGTTTAAAATTGTTCGTTGCAGAATTTCTCCGTCTTGAGGTTATTACAGAATGCTATTGTTTTGGGTTTGTTTTTTTTTTACATTATTAGTACTTTGTCAGTACATATGACATCAACATTGGAGTTCCAGAAAACAAAAAAAGAGAATAATTTTTTTTCTCTTCCAATAAGTTAGTGCACCATCATTGATTGAGAGCTAAACTTTTGGGCACTCAGCAGAGCAGGAAATGATCATTCTGAGCAAATAGTTTATTACCAAGTTCAAATCAATCAAAATAATTTGAAATAATGTACATTCCAGATTTTTCCTTATGGAAATGCTTTTCTTTTCCAAGGTGAGACCTGTTCATGCTCTATTTACTAATATTTTTTTAAATCTTGTTGCCTCTTCTCTCAAATTAATACCCAAAACATGAGACAACTCTACAAGTGGAAAAGGTCTGACTTTACATCTCCTGTTGCAATTAATTTTCTACATAGATATAAATAATAACTGAAGAAGAGAATTTACCTTTACTGTGGTTCTTGACAGGGGCAAATTTTAGTTTCAGAACAGTTAGTTTCCTTGTCTCTAGCAAGAACATTTAGTCATTTATATGAAGAGAAGCAACTGCATAGAGTTATTGATGTTTAAGGCAATCACCTGGCATGTACAAAGGGCAGGTGAGTTCTGAAAAGTCTCCATATTTTCAGTAAATATCAGACATGTTCTTTAATATAAGGATCTCTTTTCAGGCTGATTATCCACAAACTCCTAATGTTCAGTGCTTTGTCCAGATGCCATCACATGGATGGGTGGCAGAGCCTATGCTGAGTTTCTTCATCTTGTAAGTTCAGGATAGTTAAACCTTTCCTGGGATATTTATTTTCTTAACTTTTTTTAGGAGTTTTCTCTGAACATCTGACTTTCCCACTTATTTTTCAAGCATTTTTTTCATACTCATATCACCTATGCATGTCCACCATTCTTCAACTTCCTATCATGCAAATTAGCCTAACATTCCCACTGAAAAAACAGACTGAACCAAAACAGTTTTCTCCCAGGTTCTATGTTAAACAATTACCCTCACTTGAATTAAGTTACCCTTAACTGAGTTCTAATAGTTTCTTTCTGTCCTTGACAGATTGCTCCATCTCTACAACATACTGAAATACATGTGCTTCACAAGCATGGCCATGAACAAAAGTTGGTTAATAGGTGTTTTCTTCTCCTTCCAAGGAAAAGGACAGACAAGGGAGGAGCATAATTTGCAATGCCTGTCTTCAGAAGAAAATTTACAGCTCTAGTCTTGAGTTGTTAAAGAGCAAGTTAAACAGCTGAAACACACATAGTCCAGAGCTCTGCCTGTAATCTTGGAGTGTGTGGATGTGGGTGTGGGTGTGTGTCTGTGTGTGTACCTGTTATAAAAGAACAGTGCCTGCTTTAAAAAGCTTTGGTTCTGTCACATATTTCCTAAACTAGAAACACAAGTAGTTTCAATAAGAAATAATAGCTGTCTTTAAAATATTCAGTTTCCTAGTTTTTGATAAACTATATCAATCCAACAATTTTTCCTCTGTTTTTCTGAAAATTATTATTAGCAAAACTGAAAGTGAAAAATGAGTCTGTGACTAATAAGGTCAGACTTGCTCCTAAATATAATTTGCTCTTAGCATGCTGGTATTACTGTTATGTCTATTATGACATTTCTATGAATAAATAGTTCATATTATAAGAAGATTTATTTCCATTCCAAGTGATGCTTTTTCATTTTTTCCCTAGAAACCTTCAACCAGAAAGTGATTTACAAGTATTACCTAGTTTTTATGTTGCAGGGTCTTTTTTTCTCTTATACACATATTCATACATATATAAGCATGCATATATTCATATATACTTTTCAACAGGTTTAAATTTGCCAATTTGAATTGTGAAATACTATAACTACTGCAAACAGAGCAAGCAATTATTTTTGCATCAACAAATACTCAGTATACAAACTCGTGATTATAAGGTCATTTCTTTATAGTGAAAAGATTACTATTTTAAATACTAAGTTACAGTGACAAGGTCCCCTTTGCAATGCAGCTTTATATATTTCATCAATCTTTCAGAACCTCACCATTCTATGAAAATTCTGTCAAAGAAATGAATGCAGTATGTTTTTAGGTAATCTGGAATCACTATGTGTAGAGCTCAGAAGCAGACCAAAGGAGAGAAATAGAAGTAAAAGGGAAAGGAGATCCTTATGTTCCTTCCACATATGAGACTCTAGGTAGCATATGTTTGAATGAGTAAGAAAATCAAGCTGCAGTGATTAGACATAAATGTTATTTTAGAACAGTTACTGCAGATGAACAGAATTTCTCTAAACCAACAAGACAAGCAACCATTTCAAACATGCAGGTATATTCGCAGAGGAAAAACTGTGCCTCATAGAATATTTAGCCTTTTGCCATCATGAAAGTCATTCTTCTGTTTTCCAGTTCTGGATAGTGAATGCCATATTCTTGTAGAGATTACATGGAATTGCAAAACTTCTAAGCAATAGGGTTTTGTGTCTACCTGCTCTTGTAGAGGAATACATCCATTCCTCTAAAAAGGTTTGGTGGATTTTCCTTTCATAGGAAAACATTGCACTTAACAGGATAAACATTACTTTTTTACACAGGTGAATAAATATTTTACAGGGGAAATATTAAATAAGTTTCCCACTGAGATAGTCTGAAATAGTTGGAAGACCTCTACATTTGTAGCATCCTCTCTCTTGGTGAGTGGAAGGGATTATAATAGTGTCAATTTATTTTACTGATAAAGCTGTATTCTTTGACAGAACTCCATATGCTGTATTAAGAGCATAAGAACAGAGAGAAAAAAGTAGCTCCAGAGAAATACATTTTAGCATATGAAATTTTCTTTTGTGGGGATTTTTTTTGTTTGTTTGGGGTCGGGTTTTTGGTTTTTTGTTTGCTTGCTTGCTTCAGTGGATTGTTTGTCAGGATTTTTTTCCCTCACTGAAATTCCTTAGCAATAGAAAGTGTAACTCTGATGATAATGAAGATTTCTATACTGGCAACAGAAAATATAGTGGTGTCAGAGTGTCTGTTTCCATCATGAGTTTCCTAGGGGATCAGTATGAAATTTACCTAGTTAGCCAGTGCATAGCACACTCCCCTAAAACTCCCATTTCAATAAAAGCAGCCTCATCTCTTGGAAATATCACTGGGTTCCATAGGATATATAAAAGCAAAATGCATTGGGAATTTTGTTGTGGAAATAATTTTTATCAAAATAATTGTTATTGTTGCTATTATTATCTCTCATAAGTGAAGACTAGGCCATCTTTCAAGTAGCAAAGTATTCTATACCATCTCACATTCTATGCATTTTTATGATATAATTTAAAATTAATGATTATATCAATATTTTGACATAGAATTATTTTTAATTCCTTTCTTGCTCTTAATTTCTGTCCTCATGCGAAAGTAAATAATACAGTTCAACACTGAATTTCTCACTGGATTATTGCAGTATCCTTTTAAAATATAAGAAAGATGTTAGAGCTCAGATAGACACCACAAAACTTTTCTATGTAGATATCATAGTGTAACATATTTTGATATATCATTTATTTAAATTCCAGTCTGGGTAACCAGATTCAGAATAACAAATTTCTCTGTGTTTCGACTGAGAATTTCAAGGCTGTCTGTGAGGTGAAGTGTGGGTATGCTGCTGACAGTACAGGAGACTACAGGGACTTCATTAGAGGCAGTATCTGTAGAAAAACAGGCACATTTATAGATGGCATCTAGAAGAATGGCTCAACAGGGAAAGAGTTGAGTTATGCAATGATCAAGGCCATCAGGATTAGCAGGATTAGAGGTTGCAAATAAATGCAGTTTGCTGGGTTTTTTGAATTGAAAAATTCTTTCAAGAAACTAAAAGTATTGTAGTCAGTCATTCATGAATCAACATTTACAATCAACAGCCTAATCTGAAGCAAGGGAGCAAACCAGAAAACAAGACTACAAAATGTGAGTATTGTAGTAATTGAAGGATATGACCTTTGGTTTTGATTTTTTGTATGTCATGCTTCCAACTGAAATAGGTTCCTTGATCCTGGGTAGTAGAACTTGGATTAACAGCAGTCAAATATTGATGGCATCACTGCCATTATAATCCAGCTTTATAAATTGAGGAGAAATGTTATCAAAATTTATGACTTGGCAGTTTCTAATTCACAGTTGAATATTCTGCTTAAAAAAAATCTGGGGAATAAAAAAGCTAAACTTGCAAGCTTTTGAAATGCGTCTAAAAACATTCCATCATGTTGCTTTGGGCTTCTCATATAGAGATTTCTGTGTTAAACAGGGAAAAGTGTGATTAATTTCCAGAAACAGTGTGAAAGTTGTTGCAATGGTCAGTTTGTGTGAGACAGTTTGCATCATTTACAAACTATGGCTGGGTCCAGGCTAAATTTTGTAAGTATGAATGTTATATTAATTTTGGTCCAAGGTTTTGAAAACTAATCTCTTGTTTACTTGATAATACAGTTGTTATTAAAAAGATTAGAAGCATCCTCAACATAGTATAAGAGGCTGAACTTTCAAGATAGGAATGAAAAACAGACTGGCCAAAGGTTGCTTGTGGATTTAAATGACAAGAGTAATAGAAGTTCCAGGGTTTTGTCAGGTCAGAACCCTTTAAGCATGCAGTTGCAATAATAAGATGAGCATAAATCATTATGAAATTTATCAATAGGAGTATTGAGTAATGACTAGAAATCTGAAATCTACTACAGTTCTGCTCATAGGTTTTAACAGCTGTCTGCCACATATTTCTTTCTTCATAAAGTTAATAATATATTTCCATTGTAAATTTGAGGTGAGATTTCCTAACAGAAAGATTTTTTTGAATGGTAGAAAGAATGGCAACAGTTACCAAATTGCTTTACCAAACCAACTTCAATTATTATTGAATAGGTGCCATGTTTGTCTTTTAAAAGGACACTCAGTTCAACCCAGGCATTCTCTGACAAAAGAAAATGTTTCATTAAATTTGAGTTAAGGTTGCCCATGTATTTGTGCCCTACCTAAGAATTAGGGTCGGTGAAATGTAACATTTTAAAATCAGAAAATTCCAAATCGTGGGACATGGAGCTATTAATCTGCCACCTTTGAGCAAAGTCTTTAGAAGTCCACAGTTATACAGACTCACCTGTAGTCTTAGCCAACAAGGTCAATTTGAGAACAAACACAATGATATCTAACAATTTTATTTTTTTACCTTTTCAAAGGTAAAGGTGTGGCTAAATGAACTACAGTGGGCTGAAGATCTCCCCAGCAGCTGTACAGTGCATTACAACTATGAAGTAACCAAAAATAGGCAGTGTTTTACAATCCTTTTATATATTTCCATAAATTAAGTTCATTTTTCTGCAGGATTTTTACTCTCACAGCAAATATCTATTAAATGTCTATGTCAAGAGATGGCTTGATCTTTTTTTGCATGGATACTGGATTAAGACACACATACATATCTCTTTCCTTGAATAAAGCCAGTACAGACTCAGACCCAGATCTCTTTACACTGCCAAGCTTCTCCAGCTAATCCCTTCACCATTCAATATCACTGCACTAAGCACAGCGAATCCAGTTGAAATTCATGAGGATTTTTGCCAGCATGGGAGGAAGAATACAGTCAATATTTCACTCTCGTATTTTAGCATTCTTGTTTTAGATGTTCACAAGTTTAAGTTACACATGCATCAACTCCTTGCTTCCTGGCTTTCAGATATCTGAAAGTCACTGTATTAAACATTCTGCAAAAGAGCACGACTGTACTGATATTTTAGATTCTGGTAAAAGACATTTTTGTCAGACATTTGTTATGTACCACATGATTCAGATCCAAACAAATATGATTTTGCTGCATGCCAAGGTAAGTTGCCAAGAAATGTTTTACACAAAGTATGGAGAAACAGGGAGGGGGGATTATGTAGCTGTTAGAAGCTGCTGTAAATTCTTGAGGTCATGAAAAAAGTTTGCGGACTAGAGCAAAGTAAAAAGAATGCACAGGATTCAGTAAGAAAAATGAGGTAAGGTCAGAAGATATTTTCTTGATTTAAGCCCTGGAGCTGGGATCTGAAGTAGATGATAGACAAAAAGGGTTTCTCTGTAGTGCTTACTGCTGGCAGTGATTATGGGTGTCCTGGGACTGAGCAGTAGGAAACAGAGACATTGTGAATACCAGAGGGAATAGGATCAAGAACAGAATCTGCAATAATTTCAGCAGACAGTTTAGCCCAAAAGTAAAATATAGTTTAATGAATTTCTTTGGAACTAGGGTATGTCTGTGGCATTGTTTTGTGTAGGAAAAGTGAATAGCTTTGTTCTCTGTCCTAGAAATCTGGGATCTGGGAGAGAAAAATACTGCCAAACCACCAGCCACCTAGCAAAATATGAAAAAAGACTATGATAACTCATCAAGGATCCAGTAGGGCCTGTGGAAGCAAAACCAGAATAAATGTTAGAGAAAATGCATCATTCATTTCTGGAGCAGCTATATTCATGCAATGACATTGTACAAGAGATGATTACTGATGAGGTGATAAAAGGCAGTAGGAAGCCATGAATAAATATATCCAAGGAAAGACACAAACACATGATTCATCAAAAAGGAGTATCTTTAGAAACATTTCACTGTTCAAACTGTTATGCAAGGTTTCCTTTAGGAAAAAATTTCTAAGCATTAAATCAAATCAGTTCCTTGTTCCTTTCTCTTAACAAAATAATGTTCTATGTTTTACCTTGAAAAGAGACTCTGTGATAAAAAAAAAAGAACC